>CM041292.1:136341879-136941879 GCA_023052935.1 Piezodorus guildinii | reverse complement strand
ATCTTTATAAAATTATGAAGTTCTTCTACTGTTGTCTGATACTGCAATGGTTTGTGAAAAATAAAATATAAAATTTGCACTGAAAACTATTCCGCAAGTAGGCAATCGAGCGCTAATAATTATATGCTTGCATTATTAGTTGTATAGAAATCACTTAGCTTTATAAATCTATATTACCAACTTCTAAGAATATTTTTGATTAAAGCTTTAGGTAGAATTATAGTTTGGGATGTCGTTTATTGAAAACGAGTCGAGACATGTTTAAAAAAAAATTCACATTTTAAAGTTTTTTCTGTCGTACGCCTCATTTCTCCAAAACTACGATACCATTTTTTTTTTAAATTCTCCACAAAAATACCAGGACTTGCTACGATTATCCTAACATCTAGACGTTGATATCAGCTGGTTATTTTAAAAGTGGCGGCCGCTAATCAGTGATTTAATTCAATAAATCGGTTTTTATTTAAAGCAAAAAAAAAAAAAAAGCGCGAACAATTATAAAAATGGAAAGAAACAAATTGAAAGTTTACCCATAAATAAGTCCGTAACTCAGATATTTTCGAAGATAGAAAAAATTTATTAATGTTTTTTTATCTAAAAAAACCACGAATAATTAATTATATAAAATAAAAGAAAAAATAGATATTTTACGTATTTAACTAAGTAATTTTTGAAGACAGAGAAAAATATGTAGAGAGTTTTAGTTTCAGAAAAGCGCAATAAATATATTTAAAAAAAATGTTTAACTATATATTCAAGTCATAAATTATAATAGATGTAATTCCACCAAAGCTCCATTATTATTGAAGATTGAGAAAAATTGGAAAGATTATCAGCTATAAAACAGCTATATAAACAGTTATACCCTAATAAAGTTATTTGGAAACTATAAACCATTGTGTAATAATTTGCAGCGTTTTTATATTGTCACTAGAATATTTCATTTCTAATATGTTATGTTAAAGCTGATGTTATTATTTATTATTAAAAGACCAAGTACCGAAATGAATTTTTTTTCTTCTTTTTCTTCCATACTTAAAATCTGTTATAAACTCATATTTTTCATTTAGTTTAACTTCTGGAAATTGTTTTAATTTTTTTTTTGTTGCATTTATTTTCATTCATAATTGTAAATAGTAATCAATTATGTTCCTTTTGTCTATTGGCCAGGCATGTATATATATATATGTGTGTGTCCCTTTCAAACGAACGTTTGTATCTTGTTTTTTTTTTGTCTTAATGGAAACCTTTAACGTTAGTATTTAGGATTTAAGGATTTAGGGACCATCATGATATAATGTTAAATCTAGTTAATTGTAATCGATATAATCGATTCATTCATGTAAATGATAAAATAAAGTCAGTATTAACAGTGCAGCTGGAGTGATAACATATAACCTAAATTTAATTAAATTACTTTAATTACAATTTACGTCTATTATTTAACTGGTGCCGAAACCCGGGAGTAAGGCAGAATATCGTCAGCATTTTCGTACGTGAGTCACTATTCTAAATTAAGGTAAGCTGAAAAGAGCGATGCCTACGAACCAAGATCAAGCTTCAGAGGTTCAAGATAAACGAATGTACGAAAATAACGACCTAAACTCAAACTCGGAGCTAGTGCAACTAGAATGGGAAAGGGTCAGAACTGCGACGGCTACATATCTAAAAAATTCAATCGCAGATCTGGAGAGATTCGGTGGTGAGCTAGGACACCTCAACCATTTTCTTAAAAGAGGAAACCAGATCCACGAATTGATTGAAGCGAGAATTTCAACAGGGTTGGTAGATCTGTTGGATGCTACTGAACTTCGAGCATCATTAATCGGTAGGGTTAGAAGAAACGTTCTAAGCCATATACAATCAGACGAAATGACCTCGTGGGAGGAAGTTACCAAACGACTGAAAAAGGCTTATGGATGAGGACGCTGGACACCAGAGGAAGATGTATACAGACTCTTCACTGAAGTTAAGAAATTTGGCCAAACGGACTATGACTTTGCAGAGAAAATGCTTACGCAATACACAGCCATATCAGAGAAATTAGTTGCGACGGTAGGACAGACAGAGGCTGCCCATCAGCTGGAAATTTTTGAAAAGGTGCTAAAGGTACAATTAGAAAAAAAAATTATCTTTAAAAGAGAAGCTACCTACAAATAAGTCTTTTGTTGAGTGCGTCAGGGACGTAATGGATAGAGGTGCCAGAGAAGAGGAGAAAAATGATTTTCAACCATGGAGGAAGGTTACTTATAGAAATAAGAAAAACTATAGGGAAAACTTCAATTATAGGTCGGAGGAACAAGATTCACTAAATTTGAACCTAAAAAAATCTTCGGGGCGTTAAGGAAACACCGAAGTACCCTCCGGGATTTAGAAGAGAAGAGTCTCGTAGATGTTACGAATGTAACCGTTCAGGACACATAGCCGCTAACTGTCCTTCGGTTAAGTGCTTTGAATGCGGAGAAAAAGGCCACATTGCTAGGGCCTGCCACTGGATTTACAGACGTACTCAAGCCTCAGAACCAAAGAAGGTGAATACTCACCGAACGAGACGTTCAAGAGTCGTTTCGAGTGCAAGTTCAGATGAATATTCTGAAAGGAGTTCAACCGTAGAAGACGACAAGAAGTCCTGTTGGAACGATGTGGCCGGAAGATCAAGTGAACACATGAACAGGAAAAACAAGCCAAATGAAACCAATACGCGGAGCGAATCTACCATCTGAAGAGGTGAAGGCAACCCACAAGAGTTAGTAAACAGCGTATGCAGAGTGTGGGAGAGGTTGCCCATAGTGGAGGGGCGTGGTGATGGTTTGAGAGCGCTCATTGATACAGGGAGTACCAGTACCTTGGTAAGTAGAGGGGTGTTGAAGAGGTTGGATAAGGAGTATGAGCTCAAGGTATGTAAGTGTTATGTTATCACTTTAAGTGGCCCGTGTAATTTATTGGGGGAATATGTATGGGATCTAGAGAATTTTACAGGAAAAAAGGTTAGCGCATTAGTTCACGTGTTGGAGGATCTTACTGATCAATCTGATATTTTAATCGGGTGCGATGTACTAGATCGAGTATTATTATCGAGATGTACTAGAGAGATGTACTAGATTTCATATGCAAGGTAAGAGCGGGAGTTGGAAAATGACAGTGGGAGCGAAATCGTATCTCGGGAAATTAAAAACCACAGGGGACGATCATCGTGTAGAGGTAGTGCGTACCGAGGTATCCGAGGTAGGATTGCTCTTGTCCGAGTTCAGTGATATCTTTTACAAGGAGGATTGTCCATTGCCCGTGACTGGGAAGACTACACACGAGATCATATTAAAGGAGAACAAAGTCTCCTACACGAAAGGTCGGAGATATCCGCAAGCATTGACGAAGATTATAAACGAACAAATCCGAGATCTGCTTTCTCAGGGGATCATCCGGTACAGTACGTCACCGTTTAGTAGCCCATTATGGGTCGTGGAAAAGAAGAGGCAGGATAACCAAATAGATCCATCGTTTCGCCTTGTGATAGACTACCGTAAGCTGAACGATAACACAGTGGAAGAACGGTATCCTCTTCCTAGGCTGGAGGATATGTTAGATCGTTTAGCGGGTGCACGAGTTTTTTCCACTCTCGATTTAAAATCCGGATATCACCAGGTGCGCATGCGTGAGGAAGATATAGGGAAAACGGCATTTACTTTTGGGAGGGGACATTACGAGTTCACTAGAATGCCGTTTGGCCTAAAAAACGCGCCTCTCACTTTTCAACGATTGATGAAACCTTTCTACGCGTCGTTTTCAGATTGTATGCATAATACTCTAAATTCCTTCAATTACTTGAAAAAATAAATTAATATAAAATAAGTTATGATAATAATTTGAATATTAATTTTTAAAATAATTAATTTTGTCAATATAATTAAAAATTTTTTAGATGATAGTTAATAATAATATCATGTCTATAGATTAAAACCTACACAAGAAAGTTAATTATTCGTGGTTTATTTATAAACATAATGATAATTTGCGAGTCCGGTGAAGTCACAAGTATTTTACCATTTATCAGGAAAGCAGTACAAAGCTTATATTGAGTGATAGTTCAACTGTCAGAATAAAAATAAAATATAACATTGTGTATTCTGGTCTAGACACTCGAGTTTACTGTGAATCCTTGAAACGATTTGAAAAAAAAAAGAAAAAAAGTATAATCTTATTATCATCGAAGTATTTTTAGATATGATGTTCAGGTAGAGAAAATAAAATCATTATTGCTTAATGATTTACAAATTTCACAACTGCAGGTTGATTATATATGTGCTCAGATGATAAAATATAATCATGCAATTTTTCTTAATATTCTGGAACTCTACCTTCAAAACAAAAATCAATTGACAATTTTTTTTTTTAAATTTTATTTATTAAAATTTACTGTATAAAGGTCAAGTAATATATGCTGATTAATGATAAGACTAAACTGATGATAAACTGCCTATTGGTAGCACTTTTTAAAAGTGAGTCAAAACAAGAAGGTCGCGAGGCCATCTTCTTTTCAGACGCCTCGGAAGATTATCGGGAATCGAAGAGGAAGCAAGGATTAAAAATAATGGATTAGAGTCGGTGTGGAGTTTTTTATGGAAGAAGTGAAACCTGGTACGGGCCCAATCAGCAACATATGGAACATTAAGGTCATGGCAAATGATTTTATTCGTGACAAAGTAAGGAGCATTGATGATTTTTCGATGGATTTTGGATTGTAAAGGTTAGATACTGGAAGGGTTTGAAGGTTTAGTAGAGCCCCAAAGCTCAACTCCGTAGGTCCAGATTGGCCTTAAGATTGTCATGTAAATGAGTCTTTTGTAGTTAAGTGAAAGGTTAGAGTGTCTGTCTAGTAAATGTCGAGTTGCTTCTTGTCTTTTCACTGTTGCATGCGAAAACCATGTAAGAATTTTAAGTGACAATTTAAGTTCAGAAGGTGTTTAGTTCATTTGTATAAGGTAAAGTTCTTTATTCATAAACTAAAAGAGAAATACCCTTGACATTTTTCTATCTTTTGAATATGAACAAACTGAAATCCAAAATGTTAAAAAACTCTCATTATCAGAAAAAGTGACTTATAACACTTTGTCATGTAAACAAAGAAATAATAGATTAATTATGGGTTTCGCACTATGTTTTCAACTTTCTTGATCGCCATACAAACTATCACAACCTTCATATGAAATAAATTATATTCGACTAATAATCAAAACAAGAAATAATAAATGGATTGTGGATTCATGAAAGGAAGAACTAGAAGCAGGAAAAATAGAAAGATTATTCTAGAGGGAATCTCATTATCGTCTGACAAGCATCTGATAAGACAGCTAGGCTTTAACAGCTCAAATAAACTGTATTGGTGTTAAATCACTACTGAAAAATTAAAACCATGCAGAATACTGAAACTACTACATGCAACACTTACCTAAAATTTCTACGGTGTGAATCTGATCTTTGTTGTCCCCGTCTCCGATCTGGCAAACGTAGTCACCTGCGTCTTGTGGCATGACGTTCGATATTTCGAGGTTGAAACCTTCTACGAGCCTGAATCTTGAATCGCGGGTGACCATGATTTTGTCGGCAGTAAGAACAGAGGACCCTCGCCGCCAGAGGAGCATGTAACTACCTGGAATATAAATTGAATATAAAGCATATTCTAAAGGCTTTTAATGGTAAAAATATATGTTTTTGTACTTGAAAAATGCTGAGAATCTCAAATGTCTATTACTAATCGTTTTTTTTTTTTTTTCTGTATCATCTTATTAATACAAGCTCCTAAAATATAAAATTTTAACCAAATAATTTTTATCAACATCGGTGTGTCGCATTTGGGATCCTATCCTAGTAAGTTCCGGAAAGTTTTATCTGTGAGCATGGAGTAACTCCAGCTCGAAAACGATAACTTGTATTTAACTGAAATTTTATATTTTAGGAGCTTGTATTAATAAGATGATACAGAAAATTAAAAAAAAAGAAATAAATAAAATAAAAAAAAAAACCCATAAGATCCACTTTATACCGTGAATTTTGTACGTTAATACGATATTCTAAAAAACGGCTCCAACGATTTTGATTAAAATCGGTATAACGATGTAAAATGTAATAGCTTTGATATAATTTATATTTCATTCCAATTGAAAAAGTCTGACAGGGCATAAATGTCGATGAGTTTCTCCGTGGGTTAGGGGAAGATTATTGCCAAATTTATATGGACGATCTCATCGTTTTTAGTCCTTCTCCCTCACGGCATGTCATTCACCTCAGATTGGTGTTCGACCGCATTAGGGAATTCGGCCTAAGGCTATCTAAAGAAAAATCCCATTTTTTTCAAAAGGAAATAAAATTTTTGGGGCATCAGTGAACAGGGGGTCAAACCAGATCCTTCTAGGGTCGAAGCGATTTCTCGGGTACTACCACCAACTACTCTGAAAGAACTCAAAAGCTTCTTAGGGATGGTCAACTACTACCGTACGTTTCTACCAAACGTTGCTGATACCATTTCACCCTTGACCGACCTCTTGAAGAAAGGTAGGTCCTTCCTCTTTACCGATGAGCACATGACAGCATTTCGGCGGTGTAAGGATGCCCTCATCGCGGAGCCGGTTCTGGTGTTCCCCGATTTCCAAGTTGATTTTATCATCACAACCGATGCAAGCGAAAAGGCACTTGGGGCGGTTTTGTCACAAGATTCCGGCGGTGGGGATAGACCAGTAGCTTTTGCCAGCAGACAGCTATCAGAGGCTGAGTCCAGATATAGTGCTTTGGAACGAGAATTGTTGGCAATTGTCTGGGCGGTTGATCATTTTCGACCCTATGTATTCGGAAGACGGTTTACACTTCGTACGGATCATAAGCCGTTACTGTGGACGGATGGGCTTAAAGAGTCTTCGGCAAGGGTTGGGCGGTGGAAAGAAAAACTAAGATCGTACAATTTTCAAATAGTTCACCAAAAGGGTACTCAAAATGTAGTAGCGGATTGGCTATCTCAGGCACTGTTTGCGCATCCTCTCCACGACGCGGGTCCTTCTACTGATGGGGTTAGGGACGGTTTTTCCCTCGGTGAGGAAGAAACGGCAGATGCTGATGAATTTCCTGAGCAACACGCTTGTCTTCCAGAGATGGATACAGTCGTAAATCATCACTCGCGACAAATTATCTGGAAAACTCACACTGAGGGCACTTCGCGGACTAAACATACAAAATACGGCCGTCACAGTATTATGACCGTGTGGACTGCCCCTTCCGTCTCACCGGTGGAAATTATTCACATACTACACGATATTACTAAGCGGAGTAAGACCTACTATCTGTACGTAGGTAATAAGACTGTTCGCGATCGAATTCAGCATTTGTGGAAAACGGAGCGGATAGGGACTGACAGAAACATAATTTTTTGCTCAACAATCGTAGAAACTATAACAGATTCGGAGAGACAAAAATAATTGGTTAAAGCGTACCACGAGGGAAAACCAATCACCGTGGGGTTCCCGAAACTTTAACCGCGCTGCGTCGCAGGTATTACTGGCACCATATGCGCCGTTCAATTCGTGCCATCCTGCAAACATGTACAATGTGCAATCGTGCTAAATACGACCGTCATCCAATTACTGTCCATCCGGAAGTTTCATATACCCCGAATTCGCCATTATTAGATGTGCAGGTGGATATTTTCTTTTTGGAAGGTTCTCGCTGGCTCACGGTAATAGATAGTTTTAGCAAATTAGCCATGGCATATCCCCTGCATAACAAAACGGCAGACGCTGTTTGGGATGGTATTTTCAGCTGGATGTCTTGCTATGGAGTACCTCATAGGGTAGGTAACATCTGATTGTGGAAGGGAATTCCAGAACGCCCGTACCGCAACGGAATGTTCGGAACTCGATATAAAGTGGCATTTCAACTCACCGGGTAACCCACAGGGGCGCGGTGCTATTGAGCGCCTCCACAACACATTAGGAGAACATCTTCGCCTGTTCCAACTACACAAGGGGGCTAGGAGCGTCAGCGGCAATGCCTCGGGCGGTGTTGGCCTACAACAATACTATTCATTCTGCTACATGCTTCACACCGGTAGAAGTGGTTTTCGGACATCCTTTACGGAATAGGGGTGATTTACTTACAACTGCATATACACACCTACGAGAGGCGGTACTTCACTTAAACGTAAGCAACTTTCTGATATTTCGCAGAAAGTTTACACCAAACTTATTAAGGAAAAAATTTCTCGGGCGAATCGGCTAGGTTTAGCAATAGCAGACGAGTCGCATAAGATCAGACTAGGTATGATAGTGTACTGCCGCCCGTCGTCGAGCCGCCGTAAAGGGGATCAACGATACGAAGGGCCCTTCAAAGTGGTAGCGCTGAGAGAACACAACATAGTTTCAATCCAGGAGCTATCTGGTGCCCAGAAAGTGAGGCATACCCCTATTCGGCTCCTTCGCATCCCTCTTGATCCAGGTGTATTTCCTCTTTAATTGTAAATTTGTCACTTATTTTTCATTCAGTCTAATTTCTGTTATCTGTTAATTGTTATTACATTAATTATAATATTAGATTAAGGTTTCCTGTAATTGCTTTATTAGTTCTAAGGCCTAATTTTATGTTAATTTTTGTATCAAGTACTATTTTAATTTTCTTTGTCTTACTCTATATTGTGATGTTTTAAGTTAGTGTTTAATTATGTTTTAATTTCTATTTTTTGAACTCTTAAGTTCACGTTGTGAACTGAGGAGGGGATGTTATTTATCTAGGCCATCATGATATAATGTTAAATCTAGTTAATTGTAATCGATATAATCGATTCATTCATGTAAATGATAAAATAAAGTCAGTATTAACAGTGCAGCTGGAGTGATAACATATAACCTAAATTTAATTAAATTACTTTAATTACAATTTACGTCTATTATTTAACTTATATATATATATATATATATATATATATATATATATATATATATATATATATATATAAATATGTGTGTCCCTTTCAAACGTTTGTATCTTGTTTTGTTTTTTTGTCTTAATGGAAACCTCCAACGTTAGTCAAAACTTTTGTTTACAATGATCAGTTTACTCTGTTTCAAAAATCGTATTGTGACTGGCAATCGAATAAATCGACAATATAAATTGAATATATATTTTTGATGAAGTATTAAATGTCATAAATTGGAAATTAATAATTATTATTCTCAAATATTGTAAGGATAAACGTTATAATTCATAAATAATATATTTTTTCGTTGTTTTTTTTTTGTATCTAGAATTACCAAATAATTTGTTTATATTTTTTAAAATCCTTATTTGATTTATTCTATAAATGACCATTATTAAATCAAATAAGGATTTTTTTAAAAATTGACAATATTAGGAAATGTTTTTATTGATTGAATAAAAAATTTTGATGATGAGGCATTATTAGCCCCGAAACGTCAGTTATGAAATATGAAGAATAAATTAATGTTTATAAAAGAAGAGATTGTTCAAAAACTACCTAATTATATTAAAATACTCTTCATAATAGGATAACCTTTTTTTATCTTATATTTCTTAAATTGGTTTCTTTACATTATGAATCTCTCGAATTATTGCTATGACAGTTTCTTTTTCTCACTGGGACTTTATAAAAATAATTAGGTTAGATGGTGTAAGGGAATCTCTTGTTTTTTTTTCAATCGTTCCAAATTGGTGGTAAGGTGTTCTGATTCAGGTGGCATTAATTAAAAAAGGAAATGATATTACCTTGATTTTCTCCCTCCTTTTTCCACCGATCTCGAGGAAGGAGCTTCTTAAATAATTGCACCCTTTAATTCTCATCAAGAATCGCTTCGGTCGGCTCGCTTTGCCAATCTGGGTTATTACTCCTTTGCCGTGTTACCAACTTCAGCTGATTAAATTGTCATTGCACTTTAGGATTGTCGTAAGTGCTTGATGATAAAACGTTTTTGAAAATGTTAAAATAACTGATTTGGTCCTGAATAAATAATATCTGTAGTATGTTTAGAGAAAAAAAAGATACTCAAAGAACATATTTTGTTTTATTATTTTCAATAATTAATCAATGTAATCGAATAAAAAGACCCCCCTCGAAATTTGAGAACATACGTCTCGATGTGTAGAACCTGAATGACGAATAAAAGAAAATACGTTTGTCCGCCGTGCGCGGCATTTATCCGAAACTACTGGGACATTTTTTTTTTTTTTTTTCATTCGCCACAAAAATACTAGGGCATGCAACGATGATCTCAACGCCAAGAAGTTGGTATCTGCTGGTTATTTAAAAAATGGCAGCCGATTAAGATAACACATTTATTAGTGTTTTTAAGAAAAAAACGAATAATAAACGCGAATCATTATAAAAAAAAGAAACAGAAGAGAAAAAACATTGAAATTTTTCCCATAACTCAGTGATATTTGAAGATGAGAAAAATATGTATAGAGTTCAAGAATCTAGTAAAGCGCGATAAAAAACGAAAAAAAAAAAAAAAAAAAAAAAAAAATATGAAATCTTGCCTATATGTACGCTTGTAACTCCGTTATTTTCGAAGAGAGAGAAAACATATATTAGTGTTTTATAACAAAAAAAAACAAAACAAAAAAAAACGCGAATAATAATAAAAAAGTGAAAATGAAAAGAAAAATACAGAAAGATATGTATGATGTTTTAGAATCAGTGAAGCGCTGTAAAAAAAAAAAAAAAAAAAAAAAAAAAAAAAAAAAAAAAAAAAAAAAAAAAAAAAAAAAAAAAAATTATATATATATATAAATATATATATATATATATATATATAAATATATATATATATATATATATATATATATATATATATATATATAAACATACATATACATATATGGTCTGTATATTTAAGTCACGAACTATAATCGATTTAATGCTACAAAAAATTGATAGGATAGGATGGTAAATTGGATAAGAGAATCCCCCTTTAGAAAATAATCCAACTTAAAATCCCATTTTTGATTTATTTTTATTTTTTATTCCGATAAACTTTAGCAATATAATGAATTCACAAGTGAAGTAGGATGTTATAAAACTTGAATAGTGCGCATTCAGGTTCCAGACATTAAAATTTCCAGTAAAGAATAATAATGATTCTTAAGCTTGGAATAAACCGATCTATGAATTACAACATTTTCAATGAAAACGATTAAGTATTAATTCCTTGTTTTGTAAATATTTTTGATTATTTTTTTAGCAAGTTGAAATATTATACATTTTTACAAGTTTTCAGAGCTTACCGGACAAACGCTCAAACCTTTCACTTAGCTACCTAAGGCTTATCTACATGACTATCATAAGACTGATATGGACTTACGAAGTAGAGATTTGGGGCTTTACTAAACCATCAAATTCTTCCCGTCTCCAATCCATGCAATAAAAAATCCTTAAAAAATCGTCAATGCTCCTTATTTTGCGCAAATAAACTCATCAATAAAGACCTGAATGTTCCCTTATGTTGTTGACTTGGCCTGAACTAGGTACCACTTTTTTCCTGACATACCTCATTTCCATAAAAATAAAGGAAAAATGTGGATTCACGGAACTAATAGTATATACTGAACAGAGAATTAAATGGTGAGAATCATAGTTTTACATGTTCATCATTAAACTTTTGATTAACTCTTTGGTAGATTTATTTATTCATCACACACTTGTCACTTGCACAAGCTAAGTCTATAAACGTTGAAAAGCATTGTTTCAATTTCTATTTATGGCCATAAAATAAACTGAGCGAAGGGAAATGGCCTGGCAAAGTTATGATTGCTTCGGTAAGAGATTAATGGAAGGTGCCTCTAACTTTCACCTGTAGCTAGGAGGAAGATTATCAACATAGAAGGTTAACTTAGTAGCTGGCTTGTCAAGTTAGCAGCAGTCTATACCTCCATCATTCCATAACCATGTGTTTCGTATTTGATAGTAATTAATAACTCAGCTAGCCATATACAAATAGTATTCACCTCATGTCACTATAGGCTTCTCATATTATAGTTTGAGGAATTTTAGACATTGATTTCCAAAAGGTACTAAAGGAAATATTTAAGAAATTGATGTTTTGACATATTTGTATTCTGATATTTTAGTTTTATTAAAATACATCATCCCAATTCAGCTTAAATACACAGCCTTTAATTTTTTTTTTTTTTTTTTAAATAATTTCCTTACTTTGCAAAATGTACTAATGACACGTTTAGTATAGTTCCAAATCATCATAGAACCTTTCCTTCTATGAGATAAAAATATTTTTACTAATATAGAAAATAAAAATTCAGGATTTTAATCAAAAAATCAAAATAAATTTAATTTTTCAAATAATAAATGGATTTAAATGCATAAATAATAACGTTTTTTTTTTTTTTTTTATATTCCTGTAAAATTTTATAATGAAAGGATGTATACTTTTTAGGAATTAGTGTCTCAATGGTATGGCTTTTCTATTATTCCTTTTCCATTAGTCTCACTTCATATTTTATTTAATTTATAAAAATTATCTTAATAATGCCTTATTCGATTAAGTGGAAGATACGACAATGCTCTTGGATTAAAAACGGATGGAGACGTATTAAAATATTACATTAAGAAAAAAATCATTGCTTAAATATTATTTTTTAACTTATTTATATGTTGATAAAAGTGGGACTTTAGCTATTTCAGTAATTCATTGACCGAATTATTTTTTTGTAGGCATATTTTTAAGCAAATAAAAAATTAATTTTTTTTAAACATTTTTTTGTCTTTACTTTAAAAAAAGTAGTTGAAACGTGCTTGTTATTTTCTCATTTCTGAACGTAGGGCAGCTTTGCATTGATGCAGAAGGATTAAATATTATGGTATTTTGATCGACAATCACAAATGGTGTTTTTAGTTTTAGGCATAAAGCTTATAATATTGTTCTATATAACATATATTAATTAGTAGTATTTTTCATGACAGTGCATTGATTTTTCATCAGAAAACTGAGAATGGTTGAACTTGAGGCGGGCAAAGCAAATCATGAACAAGACGTGGCCTAGATGTATTTAACCTAGTTCCTTATCCATTCGTACCTTCTTACTATTGAACATATTTACGTTTATATATATGTATATATATATATATATATATATATATATATATATATATATATATATATATATATATATAATTTGAAGTCATTGATTTTTTTTTTCTAAATCAGTAATTATTTTTTAATATAAACCTTCCGTGTACATGAAGAATTCATTTCGCATGCCAACTGGTAATTATACTAAGTTATCAATCTCTAAATACAGACATAAGAGAACTAAACATATACTTTTATAAAATTCTAAATTACTAAATCCTATCTTATAATTTTATTAACTGTAATTTCGTTTATTTATTTATTTTTATTTCAATCTGTTATATCATTTTATTTTTTGTTTTCTTTCTCTCCTTTTTTTTCTTTTCTTAGTTGGTTTTTTTTAAATTTTTATCAACAATAAAAACAATTGCTGTACAAAATAAATTTTAGCAAATAAGTAGCGCATTGTAATGGATTTCCAATTAATTTTTTAAAACTGTGCAGATGTTTTATAAAATAAAGATTGATGTTGTAGTAAAAAAAAAATGTTTAGCGATTTTCGGTATTTTGAAACGACTCTTCAAAACATTTTTTTTATTCTGAGTTATCTACTTTATATGTATATATTGTGTATTTAGTAATATAATAATAAGAAAAGTAGAAAAAAAAATCTACTTTAAACATATTTAATCAGGCGCCATTTTGATTCCAAAAGCATTGATGGTACCGTCAAAACACAAATTGGTTGCGTTTAGGAGGAAAGGGAGGCAAGACGAGGGCTTACAGACCTTTTTTTCAAGATCTACTCAACTTTACAAACCACAGATTGTTAAGTAGAGTATTTTTTTTTTTTTTTTTTAATCGGTAGATTACTGTGGTGGATATTGAGAGAAGATAATATTGTTCTTTTACCTAATTTTGGACTAACATATGTTCTTGAGCGTGAAGTGATTTTATAGGAATAGAGAGTTTACTTTTATAAATGTATGTTACATGTTGCTTAAATGAAATGTTTGTTGAGCTAAAACTCATTAAAAAATGACTTCGGTGTTTTTAATTGAATTGAAGATGAAAGAGTTAGCGCAAGCTTAGTCTGACACGATCAAAAAGTTCAGTGGTGGCGCATCAAATTCTTTGTTCGAGGTAAGGCAGCCTGAAGATTTTTCAATCAGGAACTCACAGGACTGGAGTAAATGGAACAAACGTTTAGAGTTCTTTTGTTTGGCATCTGGATTGCCGGAAAGAATTGAGGTCCAACAAACAGAAGTATTAGTATATTATTTAGGCGAGAAAGAAGACCACTTTTTAACATCAATTGGTTTACCACCAAAGAACCGATTTAATTAAGAATTTGCAAACAATAATAAATTAAATGAATATTTTTATGTACGTCCAAATCTATTTTATGAAGAAGCTAAACTACTCAAAAGGAACAGAAGATTCATGAAACCTGTCTATTCCCAAGTCCCGCCAATGACAAAGGATGCTGGTAAGGGAAGTGATAAAAATGAAGAATCTAGTTTTCCTCAGCGAAGGATGGAGAACACAACTCCAGAGTTTCCTTCTGGCCGAAAAGAAGAACTCCTTACTCGATGTGGAAGAAGAGTTATCCGATATTCCGAAAGGTAACCACTTTAGTTTCAGAGAAGGAAGGTGTAGTATATTGAGTTTAGATAATTGCTATGTTTTTGACCGGCTGCTTTACAAAGGCAGTGGTACCTTTAAAAAACTATATTAATTAATCTCTTTAATCAATGTATAAACTATATTTAGTGAAACCATTGGATTTCTTTTCTAAAGGTATCGTGTTTAGCAATCCCAATAGGTGGCATGCAAGGGAAGGTTAAAGTAATCAATTTTCAATAAAGACATTATTATTATTATTATTAACTTATACATATACAATTTACTTAAACTATGCCTGAGAATACTGAGGGACTACTTATAGCTCACCTTGCCAAACAATATTACAGTAAAAAGTTACCTTCTGGAACTTAGTCGGTTGGCGGAGGTAGAGGACCTCTCCTCGATCTCTGATTCTTGTCTAATCGTTGAAAGAACTTGACTGACCTCTTCGAATCTTCTTTCTCATCCTCGCCACCTCAGGCCGGGCTGATATGAGAAGTCTCCTGTTGGCGCTCCAGCCTTTTTAAGCCTTTATCATAAGTGTGCTTATCTCTAGGCCAGGCCTAATACACTTATCGGCTGCCACTGGGGTCTAGGAAGTTTCCCGGGGTATGGCGGGGGGGGGGGCCTATCGGAGAATCCAAGGGGGGCAGGTAACCCTTAAAAAAGGCTTATTATTCCCTTGATTAATATATTAATTATTCAACCATAAATTTAGAGCCCCCAGCATACTCAATAAATAACATAATATTGTTATATACCTAATTGCAACGATCGGTTTCGGGCTAACATGTGTTATTGAACATGAAGTTGTGACGGGCCTGATGTGTGTAAGGGAGTGAGGTTATAAACACACAGCTGGTAGGAGCAAAGAGGTTATGAGAAATGGATTTGTCACTGCCTCAAACATGTTTATATATTAGTTCTCTTTATATTTAATTGAAGCTCATTTTTATTTCTTATTTTAATTTCTGTGTTTTATTATAGTAGAAAGATTATTTTACTTTACAGTTGGAAATTCATTGCAACCTCTCACCAGCTGTTGTTTTTCTATCTCGATTATTGTGCGCTCCTCATACTGTCTCTATTGTGTATATTTTGTTATTCATCGTTTTATTTAGCCGTTTTTGCCTTCAGAACAATAAAAGAATATTTTGTCACAATTGTACGAGGCTGTATTCATTTTGCCCTTCACCTCCTTTAAAAAGTGATGTGATAGAAAAAGGAAGGTTAGCTTTATAAATATACTAGCTTTAACAAGGCAGCTCGCGCATATTGTAGGTTGATTTAAATTTAGGTTTAATGAATGATTTTTTTCATGTCCAATAACAAAATATTTTTCATTCACTAAAAATCATTGTAAAACGATCAGGACAGTTGCAAGTGTTTCCATAGTGCACAAAAACAATGGATATGGTCTGTATACTTTAATATTTTTGTTATCTTTGGTAATACCGATCAGATTAAGATGATTATACGTTCATGTGGTGAGAAATTAGAAACTCTTTACAATTACAATGCCTAATAATTGAAAAAAAAAACACAATAGAATATAACGAACGAAAATCAAATCATTAGTGACCAATATTTAAAAGTAGTTTGAAGTGATTGCAGAACAAGACAACACGAGTGCTTTCATGAAAAGACCCAGAGAGGCAAATACTAACTGCTTAAGGTAGACTATGATTTGGCTAATGAAAACGCTGCTTTGTTAACTGCGGTATAAACTGAGCAATAAATATAGAGGTGGAGCGGTATCCAAAGCGGGCTAATTTCTCTGTAACCTGTTCTGTTCTCCGGTCTCCGGGGGATTTCAAGAAGCTCACGCCATTCCCAAGGTACCGCATCCATCATATCCTTCCGCTATCCTATCTCCCATTCTGCTCTGATTGAGACAGTCACTACACTGAATCATCACTAGTTATCCCTTTCTTATACTACTTACCAGTATAAATTATATACATATATATATATATATATATATATATATATATATATATATATATATAGTTTATTTTTACTTAACTTTATATGAAATATATATATAAAGGAAATTATTGCGACCGTGAAAATTTTCGAAATCGAGTTTTTACCGGAAATGCACGTTTTAGGGACGAGTGAGTCAAAATAACCAAGTCTCGAAAAATGGTATGTGTGTCCATTTGTGGTAAGTCTAGCGTGAAAACGAATAGATGTACAAAACTGAAATTTCATATTTAGGAAAACTATACGTCCGAAATGTTACAGCAACCTTTGCAATATAATTGGCTGACCGGAAGTGGTACTTTATACCATGCATTTTGCACCTTTCTATGATTTTCCCCAAAACGGCTCCGATGTATCAATGTAAAATTTAATGGACTTTAATGACATGTAGGATTCATTCTGATCGAAATAGTCTAACAGGGCTTAAATCACGAAATTTTCTTCAGCTAAAGTACTTTCAATTGTGTACATTTGAAAAAAAATCGTGCACATCATCTTCTTAGCATTGATAAATAACAGCTACATGCAAGTTGAGCGAATTTGATTAACAACTAAATGAGAAAAGTGCAAACATATTATTTTTTTGTTGCAATTTTCGTGTTTAGAACACAAGAATAGTAATATAGATGTATAAAATACCGTTGGATAGCTAATGATTTTATAAAAAATATTATCTAATACAAGGGATTGTATTGTAAAAGTTAATGGGTAGTGATGCAAAGCTAATGAAACTGACTGATTGTTGTAGGTAAATTTATTATAGATTATTTAAAAAAACACATGTTTCTATTGAAATTCAATTTAATTAATTCTTTAACAATTTATTTTAATCTCTAAATGAATTTAAAAATTCTTAAATTGATTTTAACAACGTAGGTAAGTCGGGTGTTGCGCGCACCAATTATGTTTTCAACAACTACTGTGTTTATGGAAGCCAACGAAAAAAAAAAAAAAAAAAAAAAAAAAAAAAATAAATAATATATAATATATATATATATATATATATATATATATATATATATATAAACTCTATTTGATCATTTGCTTATACATCTAACGTCAGTTTATTCTTATTTAGTTCAGACGAAGCTGTAATGGGATTCCTAAATTTTGCTTATCCAGGTTTATTAAGAATAGGGATTCTTAAAGAGTTCCTGACATCGCACAGTGTATGAACCATTTTAGGTCCTCTCCAAATGACGGCTTAACCAAGGACCCGTATATACAATATAAGTGTTATTTTTTTTCATTTATTTTTTATATGATCTATGAAGGTGTATGATTTTGACAACTTTACAAATTTAAACATCCATTTTTTTATTGTGTTTCATATCAAGCATGAGGTTGGAGAACAGTTCTTAATTTTGTAGGTCTTCATTATGCGCAGAAATAAAGTTAAAATAAGAAAAAATCTACTTGCACTATAAGTTTCCTTTAAAAACACTGGTTATATATCTTCTTTTTTCTTTTTTTTTTTTAAATTAATGTCCTAATACTTTAGGCACAATAATAATTTACTTAATTATTAATCGAATAATAGGTATGAATATATAGATAATTAATGTTGAAAATAATTCTCCACTATTCTTTCTTCAATAATAATATTAATAATTATGTACAGACATGAATGTTAAAATAAGAAAAAAATATTTGCACTATTATAAAAGACTTTTTAATCGTTTCATAAGATTTCTTGACGAGTTTTGACGCTCTCAATGTTGCTTTTTGAAAAGGTTTTATCATAACTTCCAACGCTATGTGTTTCTTTTTTAAGTCTTCAAAACCAGAAACTTTCATTATTTTGCTACACAGCGTTCCTCTAGCCACCCTTTAAGCCAGATCCTATCCTTTTGAATTTGTAGAACAGCTTTCATTCCGTAAATACTTCGTCTTTCGTGTTATCTTCTTTTGGAATTTCGACCTGTATCTATTCGGAAATTTTTTTAAACAATATACTGCCCCTATTTTATGTCAAACTACATTATTAACGTAAAAATGATACAATCGCATAATCAAGAACGTTTTAATTAAGTTAGACAAACTTATATAATCTAAGAAAACTACTTACTCTGAGGAAATCTGTTAAATGTTCCATTCTGACAATGATCCCATACTAATAGAATAGGCAAGATCACATAAAGTCTGTTACCAATTAATTTTGGTTTACATAGAACAACAATTCTTTTTACATTTAAGAATCATAAGAGGTTCTAAAATGACTGTTAATTAAGAAGTTCGTTTTACAAAAATGTGTGTGTGTGTGTGGTGTAACTCCCGGGCGGAAACGAAAAGACCTATGAAACTTAATTGAAAACAACTATACGCCCGGGACGTTACAAAACCTTTTTCATCATAATGAGTTACCAGAAGACCCCTTTATACCATGCATTTTGCACTTTTGTTCGATTTTCTCAAAAACGGTTCAGACGATTTGATTAAACTCTCTATATCGATGTAAAATTTAATAGGCTTTAACGTCGTATAGGTTTCATTCTGATTAAAATAGTCTGACAGGGCTTTGCCGATATTTCAAAATTTCTTCCTCTAAAGTACCTTTAATTTTTTTGATTCAATAAAATAACCATATTATCTTGTTACCACCGATGAAAAACAGGTAAATATATACAATAATATAATTAATGAATTAGATACCCAACTAAAGGAGAAAACACAAATTCTCCAAAGTATTCAAATTATTATTACAATGTTAAAATATGGGCTAAATTACTCAGTGAAAAAAAAAGCTGAATTATTGAATTCAAATTACTTATCGCTGTAGACATATCCGCGAATACCAGACTGAGTCACCCATTCTGATATTTATCCTCTATACATGTATACGTATTCTTTGTTGCTTTTTGGTTTTGTCAATTATTCTTGTGTACTGTGTTATATTTCTTTATAATTGTTTAGTATGTAATTCAATTTTCTATTTACATGCCTAAATATTTAATATACTTTTATATGAATTGTTTCCTTATAACTTTTTGGCGCTGGTCTATATTTTCTGTTTCTTTATAATTGTATTTTTATATTCTTTGGGTATTACCTAATCCAATTTTGTATTTACATGCCTTAATTTTATATCTTGTATTTTATGTATTTTATATCTTAGTATTGCTTCTTGATTTAGTCAATTTATTATTTCTTTATATATTGTTTTTTTAAATGTTATGTTGTTGTATTATATATGTTTCTTACTGTTTAAGTGTGTTACTGTTTCTTTATAAAAAATTGTGTTTATTTAGTAATATTATTTAAGCTATTGTATTGTTTCTACTGAGTACTGTGTTACTGTTTATTATTGTACTTTTATTGAATTGCCGCAGGCGAACTCCTTTCCCACACCCGGGCTTGCCCTAGTGGAGTAATGACTTCTACTTGCACTGTAAAATGTCTGTTTTTTTATATAAATAAGGAATTTATAAAAAAAAAAAAAAAAACATTCATTTAATTAATTCACTACTTCAATGAAAACAATTACTACATCTATATTTTTCTTTAACTGGTTGTTTACTGTTTAACTTTGTATCGTTTTAAATTAACGAATTCTATTTCTGACGCAGTTTTTATGACGTCTTTTTCAATCAGATTGTTTTTGTATTTATTAACCACAGTAACGACCAAAAATTTATCAACACTTTTAATTAGGAAATCCTAATATTTATGTTTCTTTATAAACATTAATTACTTAAGACACATTTTAAGCATCCAATCCATGTTTTCCGGAACCAATTATATTATTTATAATCTACTAAACCACAAGAACATACTTTTCAAGATTATTCTCATGATACCTCGAGGAATTTTCCAAGACTCTGTATACCATTTCAGATAGGATAGATGCATTGAGATTACTATAGCATAACATTATGTTGTGGGGGCAGACGGAAGCATTTTGGAGGCGACAGGGCATAGAAAAAGCCGTTCGTTATTCACCCCCGTTACAATTAGAGCAGTAAACGCTACCCCGTCACGTGACTCGGACGTAACAAATACGTTTCCATGGCTTGCTAGCCCGCCACCCCTCAATCAAGACCTATTGTTCCCCTCTAACGCCATATGGAAAATCGAATAATGGTAGGCGCATTTTCCACACTCGGAGGCACTTTCCTTGGCAATGTATTTATTAGTGACTGAATATTACCATTATTAACATATGCTTTAGGTATTAATGGTAACAAGTTCGCAACCACTGTAACAAAGATATTTTTTCTGTTGTGAAAATTCATCATCTGCTGACCCAATTCATTACATTTGAAGTATTGAAGTAAGAATTTCTTCATTTTGTAAATTTGGAGATAAAATTTACCTACAGAGTGTAGAGCAAAAAAGCATTGTGGAGGAATCTGAAGGAGTGATTAAAATTAGTGAAAATTTCTAGCGTTAAACAATTAAAACATTTTTTCTCCCATACCAAATTTCTTTTAACCCTTTTGAAGTTCAGTCCATTATATTTTAACCGATTGCTATCTAGAAAAAAATGTATGGTTCCCTGACGGTTTACACATAGTGTTGCTGATCGTGTAATATAGTTTACTCTGCTGAAAAGATGGTTTTAACTGTGGAATGACAACTAATTATTGAGGACTATCACCCAAAATAATTTTAAGTATTTGATTATAAGGGAATGAAATCGTAATCTTTCCCAAAGGGGTTAGTGTATCATTCCAATTTTCCACATTTAAATAATATAATGACTAATAAATATTATAAAACAACATATAAGTTATAATTACTTATTATTTAAAACTTAGTTAGGGGTCTTAATGGAGGCTAAATGGTTTGGGAGATTCTTTACTTGGCAGGCTGTAATGCTGATATCTTGTTCATCTTTCGAATGCCAAAGTTTCCTGCTATACGAAAAGATTCATCTATTCACCAATTGTCGATTCAGTTAACATTATGCTTAAAAAACTGATCTAAAAAAAAAAAAAAAAAACAATCAATTCTTAGTAAGGTGAAGACAGTCTAAATATAATAATTTCTGGGCTAAAAGTGAATATTTAAGCTTTCACCGAATATCTGTATATTCTGGAGGTGTTGAGTTCCAAACATCTAAATTTTTTAGTGTTTACATCTGAATGATGCATTTCTCAAATCCTGTTCTTTATTAGTTACTTTTACAAAACATATACACAATTATATTCTTAATCCTTAAAGTAAATAATGGTTTGTGATGACTGAGCACGAGTAACTGAAATCACGTCAAGTATTGAGGAAGATATATTCAGCTAGATTGTTTTTCTAACCTTATTACTTTATTCGTGTTACTAATAAAATTTGATATATGTGAATACAATTTAACACTATAAAAAATGTAATATTAAAAGTTTATAAGGTAAGTATTTTATTTAACGAGATGGTTCCCAATATTCTCCTTTCCCTATCCCCTCTCTTCTCCCCCACAATAGCAAATACGCTAGCAGTAAGGCTTTTAAGGGAAGTATAGAAACGTGTGATTTTGAAGGAATACGGTAGTTGTTTGTATGAATGCATTGCTGAGGAAACTAAAACTAAATATAAAAATTTGAACGAATGTCTTCTATGCTTATGGGTGCGGAATAAAAATTGGAAATAACCCAAATATAGAATTCTAGATAGATAGGGGTTGATAGTTAATTATTACCTTTAAAAAAATAATTACATGAGTTTACTGACATTCTGGAGAATGTTAAATTAGTCTAGCTCTTACTGTACTTATAGTTAGTAAATATATAATATTGAAATTGATGGGTTTTTCATAATTTATGAGTAACCACAATTTGAACCTTATATTAGTTAATAAAGATAAGTTATTGTACACAATCATGAATACAATGATTGTCAAGAAAGTAAAAGTATAGGGAGAGGCTTATTCCAAATTGTAGTTAAAGCTAAAGCGATCTATCAATACCTGATTACATCGATCGCCTGTAATAACCTATCGTTCACTTGTGGTAATAGATGAAGAGAAGGGGAGTATGGAACGAATCAAACAGAAAGCTAGTCAATGACTCATCCTCATATACTTCTACCAAAGCTATTGATAGCCCTCATATAAATACCCTAGGAATTTAATAATACAAATCTATATATCAGGAAATTTTGTTTTCAGTACATACCGTATTTAATGCTTCTATCAATTTTATTTTATTTATAAAATGGTATCGAAGCTATTCGAAGATTTTTTCACGTCAAAGTATAATCTTTAGTCAAAATCAATTATAAGATCTATTACCAAACTAAATTAATGAACACTTTAAAACTTGGTTCTTCGATATAAAAAAGTAGCGGTTAATGGCAGGAAATGCGTTTTATTATTCAGTTGCGAAATCACTTAGGTTGCGGCTTCCGTCAAGAAATGTAAAGCTAAGAATTTATAAAATTATATTGATCCCAACAGTTTATGTGAAACAGGGTCGCTTACTATGAAGGACGAACAACGCCTTTTTTTTTCGAGAATAAGGTTATATGTAAAACATTTACTCTAAATGGAGATGAAGCTACATTGGAATTAAGAAGGTTAAACAACGCGGCACACGAATCTTTTAACATGAGTAGATAACACGACTCAAATGGGAGTCTAATGTCGTTAGCCTTAGCGAAGAACGGCTTCCGAAAAAATTAGCATGCGCTGTACCGACTGATAGGTGTCCGAGAGGTAGGACGAGACGTCGGTGGGTGGATTGTGTAAACTTTGATCTTTTAGTGGTTTCGGAATTGAACCTTAGGATTCGCTAAGCCTATTATTATTATCACTACTAACTGCTATAAATTATTAAAACAGCTTAACTCTAGTTTCTTACGAACATAGTATTAAAAATTGAATTACTAGAAGACAAGGAACAACTACTGTGTTCCGAGACAAAGTTGAGGATGATGGATTTCTCGTTTATTTCAATTGACAATCTCCTTTTGGACGGAAAGTTAATAAAGGATCAGCCAGTCTCAAATGTCTGGAAACTATGTTTACTTTTGTTTGATTAATTTGTTTATTTAAGGTCACTTTATGCTACTGTGGCTAATCGGACGATGCTATAGTGGGAGTTTTAAATTTTTCCTATTCAGGTTTAATTATGAAAGGGATCTTTAACGAGTACCTAACATCGCACAGGCTCGGGAGCACCTTTTTACTTCTCTCCTGAAGGACGCCATAACTAAGGTTTTTTTACTCCCATTAAAAAATCCTAGGACCACCTGCGGTTTTTAAACCGTGACCTTTAGCATAGAAGGTTTTTGTGCTAGCCGCTCTGCTACAGGTGATCCCTTGTTTTATTAGTTATATTGTGTTTCGTAAAATCTATAGGCCCCATCGAGTCAAATACTGTAATTTAACATTTACTAAGGCCTCATTATTTGAACAATGCATTACCCTAGACGATTGAGATGGCGAGAAACGCAAAAGAGCGTAACTTTGCTGCCTCAATATACATTCCTTTTCTCCCTGGGTAATGAAAAGAGAAAATCGAATTTGTTTTCCGACTGGTCTAGTGATTTATTTTAAAGCTAATGAAAACATGTCGTAATATATGAAGCAGAAGAAACCCTTTGACCAGGGAAACCAATATAGTACCGGGCTTGGGGGAAACGGAACAAGAGGAGTTGAATTAGAGTTTTGTGGTAGAAGTAAAAAGAGGCGTAATGAAACATAAATGGAATGCCAAGGAGTATTCCTGTCGCAAAGCCATCGAAATCAGGATGGTAAGTCCCCACTCCTGGATAAATATGTATGATCAGAGTCCAGGCTCCTTCTTTAAATTCGAGGCAGGAAGGAGGGAACTCCCGGCTGAGTAAATAACTAACCAAGGGCTCTCTTGTCTCATCCTCGTTGATAGGCTACTTTTCCATGGATTCAATCTCTTCCAGTTTTGGGGTCTAAATGTTTTAGTACCAGTTTTCGTAAGTTAGACTTATACGCTTTCTTATGTACAGGAACTAGGAAATAGGAAATTCTCGTAATTTATCATGAAAAAAGAATTTATATGAAAAATTCTGCATATAATTTTTGACGATGAAACATAATTTTGAAATGCAATGCTATTAGATAAAATGTCGTTGCCTCAATTTTTTATACCACGTCATAATCCTACTTCCATAATATTATACAATAATCCCACTATTATATTATATTTGTTATATATATAATTATCACTGTATTAATAAATATTAATTATAAATATATAATTAATTAATTAGGCACGACCAACACGCAAAATATAAGATACGAGGATACGTTGTCCGAATCAGGAATGAGAAAAACAAGTCTCACAAGACTTAAACAAAACTGTAGATACTTTTACAATATTATCGCTATATGATTATATTTAAAAATAAGACTTAATTTTGTGATGCTGATATCTCAACCCATCCCATTCTATCTATGCCGATGACACTTGCGTGTTATCAGTTAATAACAATCTTACAATTCTCTTTCTGTATCCAATCCTTACAATCCAAAATCCTTCATAAAATCCTTAACATCCTTACTTTGTCACGAATAAAATCAGTTATAAAGACCTCCATGTTCCATATGTTGTTGATATGGTCCATACCAGTATCATTCCTTCCATGAGAAACTCCATTCCCACTCTAATCCACTAGTTTTAACCCTTGCTTCTCTTCAATTCCTGATAACCCAACGAGGCGTCTGAAGGGAAGATGACCTCGGGATCTTCTTGTATACATTGACTACTAGAGTGCTGCCTACGGGCAGTTTCTCTTCATGTTTTTAGCAGTATATAATATGTTGTATTATAATGTACAGTTGTAAATTTCAATAAAAATATATTTTAAAAAATTGTGAGGTTTATTAATCTATGAGGTATGTACTATTTTTTTTATGCCACATAAACAGTTTGAAAATAAACAAAAAAACTTGTGACAAAACCATTACATAAAAACCAATCAGTCCCTAGGAACTGAATATTCTTGCATATCTACTTACGCATTAGTTTTTCGTGAGTAAAGTTGTTATGTATATGGAAAATCTTTATCTTTTTATAGAGTTTGGTATTATTTGAATACACCTTATGAGATGATTGATATGTGATCCATTATCTGAATAAAATGATGGTCTATAAAAAAAGTTTCTATTGTTCCTATGAAACCTAATTTTTGTGTCATTTGTTTTTTGTTATTATTTCTGAGCATCAAATTTATTTCGTGGGAATTATTAGATTACTAAATTCATAGTTTGGATTATACGTATTTAGATTTAGTTTGAGCGGTTTTTATAACCATTCTGGCATCATTAACTATTGATAAAAATAACATATAAATATATGTTAGCAAATACTATAGATTTTTCTGAACCTGCACTGATTTTTACATTTTTTATGTCTTCGAAATTAAGTTAAATAATTGGATTATCTGAAAGCGTTGAATTTTATAAAAATAAATTAATGTATTATTAGAAGTTGAGGCTTCCAGACTTCTACACTCTTTCTCATTCATCATATACATCAACGATCTACAAACAGGTTTAAGCAGATAAGGCAGCACATTCAGGATAGTTATATTTCCATAGAAGATTAAAAAAAAAAAACTTTTTGTGTTAAAACATTCTTGAAGCCTTGAAATAGAGTAACCTGTTACATTATAAACGTTAATGAATTTTGAAATGTTCTGGTTAATTAATCGACGTTCACGGTAAAAAGCCTACTAAGTCTGTTAAGTTCACCATATATATCCAATACCATAGGTTAGTTTTTATGTAAAAACTTAAATAATGTAGGGACTACTCACAACTTCAATACTCGTAACGAACATGTAAATACTGTAGGGGGTGCTTTAGCAAAGTTTTATGTGTTGGGACCACTTCCGAAATTGGTAATTTTTCGGAAACCTTAAGCTAGTGATACGTAATTTAGTAGTAGTAGAGCGGTGAATAAATTATACCATCTCGCAGTTAACTTTCCAATAATTGCTCTCGTTGTATTATCGTAGTTGTGCCATGTAAGTTAGGGCTCTTTTAAATATTTCATTTATCCTATTTCCATTCCCTTAAGGAACTATTCAATACATTTAAGGAATTATTTTTATGTAATCATTGAAATCGGTTTTCCATGTATAAAATCGAAGGAGTTAGTACTTAATGAATAATTTATATTTATTCAGGATTATGTTAAAAAAAAAACATAGAGTCAGCTAAGCAAATCGAAGTGTTTACCATTTATAACAAGAGTACAGCTAAAATCGTAGAATGGGTTAGGCTTCTTGCTAAGCAAATATTAAAATAAAGATGCTTATTTGTCTATTATTTTATTAGGAAAGTTATATTAATTTGATAATGTAACCTTGTTTATAAAATGATATTGCATTATTCTTTAATTTATTTATTCAATATCCTTTTAAAAGTTCCCCATTATTCCTTGCAGTCTTCTGGTCAGTTAATTTGGTTTCATCTCATTTAAAAGTGCAGTAAACTTAAAAGTAGAAATCAACTAACATTCCGATAGATTCACTTATCCATAATATTTGGTATGATATTAACATTTTTTTTCTGATACCCATTTGTTCTTAATTTTGAATTTATTTTATTTTTTAACGTTTGTCCTTTTACTGTTTCCTTTGTACATTTTAGGGAATAGTGGTGTGCTTAAAATGTATCGTAAGTAGTATTTTTAACAAATTTTATCAGTCAGTATATTTATTAAGGAATAAATATAGTGATTGATGAAATTCATTAAAAACACTATTGGAAAAAGAAATTGTGTGGGAAGAATTTCAAAAACTTCTGTGTGAGACGAACCCACGACAACCTTTTATAGAAAGAGGCAGAAGAAGAAAATTCAGGAGGTCTGGACTCAAATATTTATTATTATATATATATATATATATATATATATAATATATAAATCAAATGCTACTCGTTAAATCTCAGCCTTAATAATTGTTAATATTGCCAGATTTATTTTCAGATTTAGAACAAGATGAATAAATAAGTTCCTTGTTTTTATATTATCTATCGCCATTAGAAAATTGCTGTTAAAATACTAATAATCAACCGTTGTGTCTAAAAAGAAGATGGCATTGAATTATTCTAATAGGAATATTTATAACAATTTAGTAGTGTCATGTTATATCAGTAAGCTGTAAAGGTCTCTAAATAACATATTTAATCTAATATAACATTATCACAGATCGTTTTGTAAATTCAATCAATATTTAAAAACAAATGTTACATTCTAAAGTTACAGCCAAAAATATTTCGTGGGAAAATAAGACAGAACATTGTATATATAAAGCAAAGGACGGATGAAATATAAGCCTAAATGAGGTAAAGAGAATTGAATTGGTACAGCAGAGCGGAAGAGGAGCAGTAAATGACTAGGGTGGAGATTGAAAAGCAGAAAATGATACAGATGTCAGCCCCGGTGTCCCTTGAGGCCTGCGAGGTTAAGAGATTAAAGGAAAGGTTCGTGTGAATTCGGGCTTCCAACCCTCCGCAATATTGTTCTCTTGTGGATTGTAAATGGCCTATGCTACATCCTGTTCTCATGGAAATATGATGTATTATATCGCTTGGCTAAAGCAAGAAAGAAAAAAAAAACATACCGCAAAGCTGAGAAAATGGTCAATCGAAATTGAAAAGAACTTGATGGGTGAACCAGGTTAAAATCATATTGCTTAATGGTTAGAATCTTATATTATTCATGCCCCTAAAAGCATATTAAACCCATGAATGAATACAAATCCAGATTAAACTAAGAAAGAGGCTGTTAAAGCCGAGGGAACTAGAGCCAAGTAACGTATTACATTTTGAAGTGTGAAAAAACTTCACAAAATAATAACTTAATGATTTATTCCGATTATTACTTTTGGTTCACAGATGCCTCCAAGTCAAATTTTGAAATCGGTTGAGCTATTGTTATGGACCCTATTTGTTGCAAATCTTTTTACCAGAACCAAACAGTGCATACATATACAGAAGAATTGTACTGGTTCTGGAAAGCCATGACCTTCATAACAAAACACCAAGACCAACACCATTTGATAGTAACAGATTCTCTCAGCTCCCTAAAGTCTATAGAAAATAGAAACTCAAAAGAAGGTTTAGTTAAAAGAATCCATATTCTTGAGAAATAATGCAAAAATGTAGAAAAAACAATAACATTTTTGTAGGTCTCATCTCACTTGAGAGCATGAGAATGCTGACCTAGCGGTTAATAATGCAAGAATGTTCTCTGGAATGGAAGTGACACGTATCAACAAGACAACTGCATTCGACTGGCGAAAGTACGTTAAGAATAGAATTTACGCTTCATGGACCAATGATTGGAACAGGGCAAAAGAAAAATTAAGGAAAATCAAAGAGGTTCCGGAGATATGGGAAACATTATAGAGGAAAAACCGGCGCGAAGAAGTGGTCCTGGTCAGGATAAGAAGCGGGCACACAGCACTGACACACAGCTACCTACTGAAAGGTCTGAAACCTCCGACCTGCAGGACTTGCGAGGCCCCTCTAACGGTGGAACACCTCATCCCGCACTGTGAGGCCTTCTGCGGTGCAAGAACCGAATGCGAAATTGATACCAGGCTCGATAACAGAGAAGTGTGCGTTCAAAAGCTAGTTAAGTTTTTAAAAAAATGTCAAATCTTAAATTTGATTTAAAACATTAAGTCATGCCACCTAACATTGTGAAAAATAAGCAACTATGTATTTAGCTAATTACCCTTCATGGGTAGATGCTTTGTATAAATAAATAACTGTTGAACACCAAACATAAAACATATCCATGTCAAAATGAAAAATTAAACCTACGAAACGAATACAAATATCTGTTATACCTCATTAACAACTCTTAAATACTGACTTTATTACTTTCAACGAAGGAAAACAAATTATAATTCAGGCAGTCATAGGGGCTGTGTATAGAAATAAAAACTTTTGTTTTAAATCCTCGATTTGTACTGAATTTTTAACACTATAAATATCGATATTTTTGCGCCGATATTACACCGGTATCGATAAAGTTTAAAAGTTAAAATCATTTCTTACTCCCACCACTAATAAAAATAAAATAACGCAAGGTACTAAATATCTCAAAAAACAATCACTTTCTTCAAAGAAAGTGTTAACTAAGTAAAAGTTGGACTTAAAGTTAATGACCGGTAAGTGAAAATACTTGGATTTATAAGATTAAACTGGAAGTAATAACTACTATAATCAAATAAACTTTTTAAATTATATGAGACCAGTACGATTAACAACAAACTGATCTAAAGGCGGCGCTACACGGTGAGAAATAGGGTATGTGTAGGTGAGGTGAAAGGCGATATTCACATCGTTCAGCGCGATGGGAAGTTGGTTATTTATTTTATTTATTTATTTAACGTCACTTTATGCTGCAATGGCTAATCGGACGATGCTACAGTGAGAGTCCTAAATTTGGGAAGTTGGTGGAAGTAAATATCGTGATAGTTGATGTACTATATCACACTTTCATCTACTTTCCATAACGATAATTAATAACAATATCATTTGTTATATTATTTTGGTCAAACTGTAACTAAAAATAGTTTATTTATATTCATAGATATTTAATTGTGTTTCTAGATTCCAAAACCATTATTTAATAATGTGCATTTTTTCACTGTTTGGATATTACATCTTAATTCTATAGTTATTTGTATATATATTTTTTACTGAGACAGTTGCTAATTAAAATAAAAGCCTGTCCGTGAGATGGTAGTGGTAACAATTTTCCTCGGCTGTAATAAGTTTACACAAGAGAGATTTGTGTCCCTTGCCGTCGAGATCCATGACTCAGTGATTTTTTGCTAGAGGAAGTGCAGTGCAATTACTTAATTGCAGAGCCTGAGTGTCGGGGGAAAGGACGATTAGGTGGGAGTCTCTGCTGCCACCGCTCTTTGACTGCTGCTCTGTCATCCGGACAATTCCCATTGAAGGGAACTACCATTGTTGTTAGTTTAATACTCTAGTCTATTTCATTTAGCCAAAGTTGGTTCATGAAACTCTCCCTTTTTATCAAATCAATTCATTCAAAGAATCATTTTACAATCCACCGCATTTAAGGGGGAAAGAAATAGTAATAAGTGAACCCATATGTACTACATTCAGAAACAAAGGAAGAAAGTAAATAAACTAAATAAAAATGAGTGTTATTTTTAAAAACTATAAATTTTAGATAATTTTTACTCACTTTGAGGAACTCCAGAACAAAAAATTAGTGCCTGGGTGTTGATGATACAATGGTGATTGTTGCTTTGAATGCCATGAAGAATTGAGCTGGGGCGCTAACATCGTAGAGGCTCAGTAGTTAAGTAGCGAAATATTTCATTCCAAAAATCCATTGACAGCGTTATGATAAGAAGGATAAGTAGAGAGCGTTAGGTTTCCTGGAAAATTTGTGATGCTATTTGGAAAATTTATAATTATAAATTATAATTGTATTATGATTATAGTGACGATGAAAGGCTTAAAAATTTGCAGAAGAGTGATTAAAAAGATAGGATGTATTTTAAATAGAATATATTTATTATAATATAATTTAATTGTATGCAAAATCCCAAAGTGCTGAAATATTACGTCTTTATAACGTCCCTTTATGCTGCTGTAGCTAATCGGACGATGATCCCACTACAGTGGGAGTCCTAAATTTTGCCTATCCGATTTAATTTGGACAGGGATCTTTAACAAGTACCTGACATCGCACAGGCTCGGGACCACATTTTAACGTACCCTCCGAAGGACGGCATGACTAAATATTCTTTACTCCCATTAAAAAATCGTAGGGCTACCTGTGAGTAGCCACCCAGCTACAGGTAACCCCGAAATATTACGTCTTTAATTCATATTAATTTTTTATTTTTGTTTATTTATTATAGAGATATTTACAACTGTATTAACACAAAAAATACATCAAGTAAATGTGAACATTGAGATATGGACATGATAGGGGTGAGAAGAATCTACCCAGTGGTAACACTTCAATGATTTTTCAGACAAGGAGGTCTCGAGACCATCGTCGTTTCAGCCGCCTCGGAGGGTGATCAAGAATAGAAGGAGATGAGAGATTGCGGACAAGTGGGTTTGGGTGGAGTGGTAATTTGGAGTGAAAGGAACTATATCTAATTCGGGTTAAGTCTGCAACTAATAGGATATTCAGGTCATTATGGATTATTTTGTTGGAGACAAAGTAAGGGGCATTTAGGATTTTTCGGAGGATTTCGGATTGCAAGGATTGGTGGATCCCCATAGTTCAATTCCATATGTCCAAATATGCCTAAGTATGGTAATATAAATTAGTTTTTTGTAGTAGGTGGGAAGTTTTGAACGTTTGTCAAGTAAATGTTGTAATAAGCGATATCTGCGAGCTGTTTCTTGTCGTTTCAGTCTAGTGTGAGGATTCCAAGTAAGTCGTCTGTCATGACGCAGTTCAAGGTATCGGATCTGTTCAACTGAGGTGAGTGGAATATTGCCAAAGGATATAGTGGGACAGGCAGACATAGGTTTGCGGAGCAGGGTAAAGATAATTTGGTGAGATTTAGTTGGATTTATTTTGATCCTCCACTTTTGACACCATTCTTCAATGGAATTAATGTGAGACTGAAGGGTTTGGGAAGCAATAGTCGGGTCATTGCTTACAGATAACACACATGTGTCATCGGCGTATGTAGTGAGGACAGTGCAATTTTGTATTTTTACTTATGGAGTTTTAGTTTATTTTTCATGGTTATTGATTATATTTATTTATTTTAACACATTTGTCATCCTGACAGCGCTTCTGTTCCGGCAATAGCATTTCCTTCCTCTTAAAGGCTTTAAATAATCCTCAAAATCTGTAACGTCATTCAATAAGAAGGAATACTCCCTATTAAACGTCTGCTGTCTGGTCTACTAAATAAATCTTGAGTTGTTCAAAACTGACTGCACTCAATAGTCTTAAATGAGCAGCACTTTAATGAATCAATTTAATATGATTGGGTTCAACATTTTGCATACCTTTGAACCTAATATTAATGGATCCGAAAATGTTTTACCAACCAATATTCTTTCATAGCTAATACAATTTCATATTGACTATTACTGTTGAATAACAAACAGTTGTGCTCTATTTTGGAAAGCATATATTGACTTCATCCGAACCATCCCACTGTTCAATTATATAATTGTATTATGATTATAGTAACGATGAAAGGCTTAAAAATTTAAAGAAGGGTGATTAAAAAGATAGGACGAAATATATCTCGTGTTTTTTTTAAAACGTTTGCTATAAGTATAGTATATACTGACCAGTAATAATAAAAAATATCGTGTGTTCTGAAAACCGATCGATACTTTATCCGATTCCAAATAGGCGCTATTTTTACTTATCTTTTTTTGACCATTAAAGGGCGGTTCCGAGTAACTCAGATGTTCAAAATTCATTTAGAAGTAAGTTTAACTTTTCCGAATCGTTTCTTAATTGTTAATAGTATTGTAGAAAATTAAGACGTCTAATAATACAAGAAGTTGCGTTAAGAGATCCTTATATAGAACCTACAAAATAAGTTCGTGTTAATCTGATAGTAGTTTCAAGATTTAGGTTGAATAACACTTTCGATAAGAATCCTGCTCTCTTGATTCACAATAAATTAACAGGACATTTATCTTTCCTTGTCAATCCGTTATGAAGAGCATCATTAACTGCGAAGCGATTAAGTATGGAGCAGTTAGTTCTCTTCACTCATCTACGAGACGCCGCACCATATTGGAATACTGTTGTGGTATATTGAGATATAAGGGGAAGAAGTCAAAACAATCGCTTAAACTTTTGCACTGCTATAGTATCAGTATATTTATACTTTAAAAAACGAATTTCACCTATCCGTTTACGCCTTTTACGAACATTTACGCTTCAAAACGTTATTGCTGTCAACACCAATGAACTGCAAAAAAAGTATTTTATTTTGTGTAAATTTATTTACGTTTATGATAAAGGTAACTTTAATGCATATAAGTTCACTATACGTCAATTAGTTACTTTTTCAAAAAATATTTAAGAACGACCACTAGTGTTATTTTTGAGCGCCAGATCTTAATTTTATTCTGTCATATGTATAATAATGCATTATAAGATGTAGCCGCACTCGTTATTATTCGATATCAACGTTTCAGCTTAAAAATATAACAGTTTTATACCATCATAATCCCTTGGCAACATGAATACGTATTTTCCCCTCTCTCGGATGGATCCTTCCCCATACAAACCCATGATTTTTAAAATTTTTTTTTTTTTTTTTTTTTTTTTTTATTGAGAAATATTACAGTTTGTTACATAATGAACATTAGTAATAGAGATGTAGTACACATTCATACAATATATACAGAATAATGATAATAAAGTCAAATTACATAAAATCGGAAATAAATAAATTCGAATATATACAAGAAAATAACAATTAAAAAAAAAAACAACAACAAACAAATCAAAACAACAACCTGTAGTAGAGATAAATACAAGTTGGGAAATAAACAAAAATCATACAAGCAAACTTAACTATATACAATATATACAATCTGCTAAAGGGACCCTAGACTCCGCTGCTCCCTCCACAAGTGGGGGGAGAAGCCGAATCCAAGAGATCCCAGCGCCTCTCACCCGGCGCTTCACTGGTGTAAGCCAGTGGAGGCCGAGCCAGGACGGAATAGCCACAAACATACAGTACACGAGTGGAGGATCTGACCAGTGTCAGAACTCCAGAATAAAAGTTTACAAAACGTCGCGGGGCCACTGCCGTTTCAATCTTCGAGGAGGATTGTAGGGATGGGTGGAGCTGGAGAGCGATTGAGCAAGAGGATTAGGGTGATGAAGAAGGTTCTGATGGAATTTGGAAAATTTGGATGGTACCAGGTCTAAAATAAATGGAATATTAAGGTCGTGGTGTAGGGTACAGTTGGTAACGTAATAAGGAGCATTAACTATTGTTCGAAGGACTTTGGATTGGAAGGATTGGATACGTTTGATGTTAGAATGTTTAGTTGTCCCCCATAGTTCAAGTCCGTAGGCCCATATAGGTTTCAGTACTGTCTTATATATTAGTAATTTGTTGTCGACTGTAAGATGAGATTTTCTGTCCAGTAGTTTGTATAACCGGCCGAATCTGCGGTTGAGTTCTATCCTTTTAAGTCTTGTATGTGGGTTCCACGTCAGTCTTTTGTCTAGTAGAAAGCCAAGGTACCGGACTGTGTCTGAGGAAGGAAGCGGTATGGAATTGAATTTAACTGTTGGACAGGATTTACGTCGAAGGGTGAAGGTGACGTGTGTACATTTGCTTTCGTTCACCTTAATTCGCTAAGCCTTACACCAGTCTTCGACAAGGGAAAGGTGCCTTTGGAGATTTAGCGATGCTACTTCAGGATCGGAATCGGATGATAAAATGGCTGTGTCATCAGCAAATGTTGCCAGAAAGGTTTTGGGATCGGTAGGGATATCGGCGGTGTAGAGGATGTAGAGGACGGGTCCTAAGACGCTGCCTTGAGGAACACCGGCCTCAACAGAATAATGTTTAGAAAATTCGGAACCACAACGAACTCGGAAGGAGCGGTTTGATAAATAGGATCGGAGGATTAGGTATAAAGATTGAGGTAAATGGGTTTTGAGCTTAAAGAGCAGTCCCGGGTGCCACACCCGGTCAAAAGCTTGAGCTATGTCCAGAAAGGCACCCGAACAATACTCCTTGCACTCAAGGGCGGAGGAAATGTGGTCTACAACTCGGAGTCCTTGCTGAACCGTGGAATGTTGAGGACGGAATCCAAACTGGTGTGGAGGAAAATTATGAAATTTGGCTAGGATTCGTTTTAATAGGAGTTTTTCGAAGATTTTGGAGAGGATCGGAAGAAGGCTAATAGGTCTGTAGGATGACGTACAGTTGGAGGGTTTGCCTGGTTTTAGGAAAAGGATGATAGTCGAGTGTTTCCACAACAGAGGGAAATAGGTAGTGCGTAGGATACAGTTATAAATATATGTAAGGAATGTAATGGCTTTAGATGGAAGTTGTCTTAGGATTTGAGGAGTAAGGAGATCGTATCCAGGGGATTTACGGAGAGGAAGCTTTTTAAGAAGATATTTGACCTCAGAGGGATTGATTGCTTTAGGTGGTAAGGAAATTAGTATCGGTGACGTAAGGAACTCTTCAACTATTGCGGTATGGGTTGGATTGAGATCGGAATGAGGAGTGAATACCTTGGAAAGGTGTAGTGCGAATTCCTGGGCCCTATCTTTGTCAGAAGCAGCCCAGGAATTATCACTACGCCGGAGAGGATGGGATATCAGAGGGGATTTAAGAATTCTCTTCGTGACATTCCACAAGGAATTGTCACGAGTCGAGAGAGAGGAGAGGTAGGAATTGTAGGATTGGGAACGGAAGATCGCCAGCTCCCGCTTTAATTGTCTACAATAAAAGTTATAGGAGTGGCGATCTGATGGGTGACGGGTGCGTTGCCATAATGCTCTGGCTCGGCGTTTAGTGTGGATTAGGTCTAGGAGGTGTTGTGGTAAATGGTTTTTGTAAGGATTTATTTGGGAGTGCTTGGGAAAGGAGGCAGTCCAGGCGGCTTGTTGAATCTAGGTTGTAAAGGAATAGACGGCATTGTCAAGGTCAGTTTGGGTTTTGAGAGTCACTTTGAGGTCAATATCATTGGTGAGGATTTCGCGGAAGAGGTTCCAGTTGATAGGGCCTCTGATGAATGACGGTGGGACAGGTTTAGGAATAGGTGTTAAGGATACATTTAGGATCAGTGGAATATGGTCAGAGGATAGTTCATCAAGGCGAGTTACGGAATAGTTCAGGGAGCCTAATCCGCTGTGGATGAAGAAGTCAAGGATGTCTGGATTACGGTTAGGATCTGTTGGCCAGTAGGTAGGGGAATTGGGAGGTAGGAGATTAAGGCGTCGGGAGTTGAGTGCAGCCTGCAATGTCCGTCCACGAGTATTTGTGGTTCTGGAACCCCATTGTTGGTGCTTGGCGTTTAGGTCTGCACCCAGAATAAAGTGATTCCCCAATGAGTTGAGGAAGGATCCAAATTGGGCAGAAGAAATGGGATGTTTAGGAGGGCAGTATGCTGATGCGATGACGAGCGGAAAAGAAAAGGTCTTGATTATAACAGAGGTGGCTTGTAGGAAGTCGTGGGCGGGAAGTGGGTGTAAGTGATGGGAGAGGGATCGGTGGACAATGACAGCAGTACCGGCATGGGTTTAAAATTTTTAAATAAGTTTTTTTATAACTTGTTAATAACTGCTTTAATATGTTGTTTGTTCTTTTAAATTCACTTTATGCTGCTGTGACTAATCGGGCGATACTACAGGGGGAGTTCTAAATCTTTCTTATCCAGGTTTTTAATTAGGATAGGGGTCAGTAACGAGTACCTCACCTCGCACAGGCTTACCTCCGAAGGTCGGCATAACTAAGGATTTTTTACTCGAAATAAACAAAATCCTACGGACGCCTATCACGTTTGAACCTGCGAACTTGGGCATAAAAGGCTGTCATTTTAATGTTTTTTATAAATTTAGTAACTTTGTTAATACTGGTTAAGATTAAGATGATTTTACTTTTATTAGTTTCAAAATGGGATTATTTTTCAAATGAGTTCTTATATTTTTTGAGTGATTAAAATTTTTAAAAACTTTTTGAAATATATTTGTTTTCAACCACTTAGAAGGTGATTTTTAGAAAACTCTGCCTTATTGCACATATAGTCAGTAGATTTATTTTTATTGGTATATATTACAATTTGTCATAATAGACAATAATAATAGTGCTACAGAATCTAATTCATACAATATTTACAATATAAACAAAAGGAAAGTCAAATTACATAAAATAAAATCAAAATAAATAAACGTATACAATAACAAAATTTATAGACAAAATAAATACAAATAAATGAAGTTAACAAATAAATAAACAAAACATGTCGCATTCATACCTATGTACAATATTTACAATCAGCTCGGGAACCCTGGACGGGGCTTGTCCCCCCACTTGTGGAAGGACAAGCAGAGTCCAAAGGATCCCAGCGCCTCCCTCTCAGCCGCATCACTGGTGGGAGCTAGCGGAAGCTAAGTGAGGGCGCCACAGCCACAATCACACCGCACATGAGAGGAGAATCTGACCAGTGTCAGAACTCCAGAATGGATGTTTACAATATGTCTCGGGGCCACTGCCGTTTCAACCTTCTAGGAGGGTTGTATGGATAAGTGGAGCTGGATAGGGATTGTGCTAGAGGATTAGGATGGTGGATGAGGTTCTGGTGGAATTTGGAAAATTTAGATGGAATCAGGTCTGAAATAAATGGAACATTAAGGTCGTGGTGCAAGGTATAGTTGGATACATAATAAGGAGCATTTACTATTATTCGCAGGACTTTGGATTGAAAGGATTGAATGCGTTTGATGTTAGAACGTTTAGCTGTCCCCCACAGTTCAAGTCCGTAGGTCCAGATTGGCTTCAGTATTGTCTTGTAAAGTAATAATTTGTTGTCAACTGTAAGCTTAGATTTTCTGTTTAGTAGTCTGTATAACTGTCCGAATCGTCTGTTGAGTTCTTTTCGTTTAAGTCTTGTATGTGGGTTCCACGTCAATCTTTTGTCTAGTAGTAAGCGAAGATACCGGACTGTGTCTGAGGAAGGAAGCGGTATGGAATTGAATGAACCATAGTCAGTAGATTTGATGAACAATTTCAGCTTCATATCCATTGTAATTTTTGAGATCACCAGAAAAATGAGTGATAAAAAGTAACTTTCTATTATAAATATGATGGCACTAACAAATAAATATAAAACTAAGGTATATTTGGCCAAATGTCTACAGAAATATTGAGAAAAAAACAGGAAAAGATACTGAAAGTAGATTCCTTCCAATGAAATTCAATTTTTAAAAACATTCCGAAATACTGGCTCTTGTATCCACCTGTCCTTATAAGAGCGAAGGTAGTTGGCAAACAGATGCTGGGGCGGCCCCTACAGTTATATGCTCCATATAACTAAAACATTAAATTACATTTTTTCCCCTCAGCCGCCTTGTCTTTCTCCCATTCTAATAGAGCCATTAATATTTATGAGTATATGGGGCGGAGCCCTGGCTGCTTTGCATCGGAGAGGGACCAAGGCGCTTGATACAATTTCCAGGAGATCGTCTTCCTTAAAAGACCTCCACAGCTCCCTATGATAATGCTTCCCCTTTTTACAGGTGATCCACTCCTATTGGCTGGGCCCCACCGATGTAATATCAACTACTTATATTTCTCCCTATACTTATAAGCCCCTTGTGCTAGCTTCAAGGCGATTTTTTCATGTTACATATAAGACCAAACTTATATTTATACGTAAAGTTGAGATTACAAGCATTAGATTAAAAAAAAAAGTATACTTCCACAACCAATTTGATTTAGTTTGGTCTCAGGCTGAGTAGGTATTGTATATGCATAGACTCGTACTGTTCCTAGGCTAGGTCACAGTGTTTCCAAACGCAATTTTTAGGACAAAGCTTTGCACTGCTCATTCTATTTAATAAATATCAACGATTTTAAGGTAATCTTGTTCCTACGTAAATTAAGTTTCTATTTTTGTTAAGTTTCTTATTCTGTGAGTTATTTTTACTCACCTATGTATGAAATATATAGTCAGATTGGAATTGTAAAAAAAATCGAATTTCAGTTTTCAACAAAAATAGGTTTCTTTGAGTCCAAATAGCCAAGAAGATGTCATTTTTTATCGTTCATTATTCAACATCAAAGATACTTCTTTTCAATCTCTATCCTGAAAACTTTTATAGATTTGAATAAAACGGTTTTTCAAACTTTTGTATATATTGTTATGAATTGAGAATATGAAGAGCTCTAAATTCATTACTCAATAATTAATATATTAAACAAGTAAATATTAATAAGCATTTTTCGGCAAAAGTTCAAAAGGCGTTTACCTAAATCCATGGACCCTCTCCCCAGCGATACCTCTGGAAACTTCCTAGACCCCCGGGGCACTTTCCATATCAGCCTGCTAAGGAAGGCGCTTTGTCTAATAGCAGATCGGCAATTTCCAAAAAGTGTTTTGGAAAGAAGAGGGGGTGAGGTGATGGGGGTGCGATTTTAGAATCAGAGAGGGCTAGTCGAGTTCGATCTACGACTCTCGTATAGAAGTATAGGTCCGTCGGGGGGACGCCTAGAAGGGACGCCTAAGACAATTTTCATCTCTGCCAACAGACTAAGTTTCAGAAGGTGACTTTTTATTGTAATTGTGTTCGGCAAGGTTAACTATAAGAAATCCCTCAGTATTCTCAGGCATAGTTTAAATATATTGTATAGGTGTAAGTTGATTTTAAATAATGTCAATTATGAAATCTGGTTTAGTTTAATATTACCCTGCATGCCACCTACTGGGATCAGTAAACACGATACCTTTAGAAAGGAACTCCAATCGTTTCAAAAAGTATAATATATAAATAGATTAAATATATTAATTAATACTGTTTTGAGGGTACCGCTGTCCGGTCAAAACATAGCAATATATTATAATTATCAAATGTGTCCATATCCCTTTTAACATATTACTACAGTCAAATATTTAAAGTTAAAAATAATTGAAATTGTTGTTTTAGTAGTAAATCCATAACCAGTAGTACAATATAAAATTATCTTAGGTGGTTTTCTTAAAATTAATAGGGCTATAAATCCTGTAGATTTTTAATTTAATATTCTAAAGAATAATTTTTCTTCCTGAGCACTCGTTTTTATTCTCTTATTGCTCTCAATACTTCAAAAGGTTTATCTCTATGAATCTGTGAGCCCATTTTTACCAACTTCAAACTATCAAAAAAAAAAAAAATACCTTTTTTTATTTAGTAGTTTGGATTCTGGAAAGTATAATTTTATCCTCCAGAGGAAAACAGAGCACTCAATCATGCGAGAGAATTTCCAAATGTCCATTTCACGCTTGATTAATGTTTGCCTCAAGCGAAAAGATGACTTCATAAACTAAATTACTGCTACGATAAGACACATGAACGTTGGCCCGGTTTTATCAACATTATATATGATAAGGCCTTAGGCATATAAAAATAGCTGCGTAAGAATTTAAATTAATTGAATAATTTTTCCAACCAAAAACCTCTGGAATAAATATTACTGAATTTAAAATATGAATAAATTCAACTTATACCTGGTTGGTACCTGAAGATAATAATCCTGAAAATTGTTAATTATTTAATATATGTCCCGAGAATCCAAAGAGATCTTTTTAATTTTCAAATATCTTTATTTAGTTTCTGTATCTGTTATTCATAATTATTTCGGACCAGAGTTAACTGTTTCAACATTTAACCCAATCTGCATTTTTCTGATTAAGATGCAAATTCTTTTCTGTTATTTAATATTTACAAGTACACATTATGAATTGAATGAATATTGAAATATTTCCACAATTAATAAACAATAATATTAATTTGAATTTTATTTGAAATAAGAAGTTTAAATGAACTAAAATCATTTTGGAAATATTTTTAGTAGGTGCTTTTAACTTATCATACTAAGAAGAGGCTGTGGTGACTCTGGGTATGATAAAACAAACCTTAGATTGTATGCCGAACGTTAGGCCTTTGTTGAAGTCTGTAAATATTTAAAGTAAAATTTTAAAAAACTGGTGCGCGCAACACACGACTTTCACTTACCTCCATAGTTTAAATCCATTTTATAATTTTTAAATACGTTTAGATATTAAAATAAATTTTCAAAGAATCAATAAGGTTGAGCTGTCATAGAAACATGGGTTCTAATTATTAATCTATTATATTATTATGTACGACAATCAGTTAGTTTTATCTGATTTTCGTCACTCTCCGCTAACTTTTACAATTTTGGGAATAAGATAATATTTTTTCTAAAATCTTTAGCTTTCCAACGGTATATTGTACATGTATATTACTGTTATTATGTTCAAAAACAAAAAAAAAGTGATTTGAAAAGTATATTAGCTGTTATCTCCTTAAGTTGAATATCGAATTAGTTCAACTTATATATTTACCTTTCATTTTCAATGCTTACAAGATGGTTTAGGTATTTTTTATGAATCTACAAACTAAAAAGTTCTTGAGGGAGGAGAATTTATAAAAAATCGGCACATACGCCCAGTCATACTATTTCAATCAGAATAAAACCTATGTTATTTTAAATCCTATTAAATTTTACATCGAAACAGTGAGTTTGATCAAAATCTTTTCACCCGTTTTTGAGAAATTAATAAAAAGGTGCAAACTGCATGGTATAAAGTAGAACTTCTAGTCAGCAGATATTAAAGAAAAAGTTGCTGTAACATTTCGGAGTATGGTAGTCTTAAATATGAAATTTCAGTTTCTTATGACTTTTCGTATTTGCGTTAGACTTACTACAAAAACACGGACTCACGGACATACAAATACACACAGACCATTTTGTGGGACATGGTCATTTTTACTTAGAGGACCCTAAAAAGCGTATTTCCGTTGAAAACTGGAACTTGAAAATTTTCACTATCGCAATACTTTCCCTTACTATATATTCCATAGTAAGATATGTAATTTTTCTGTGGTCAGTTTTGTCTTGTATTTTTGTTTGTATTGACAGTATTGTCTTCTCACGTCTTAGGCAGTTTTGTTCCCTCAGTGTCATCTTTTCTATTAACGAAAAAAAAAAAAAAAAAAAAAAAAAAAAATCAATCTAAAAAACATTGTCCGGAAAGATGAGGTAATGTTGATACTCTGCAAAGGAGAAGTCTTGTAGTACTTTAACTTCGGTGCAGTTGAAACTGGACCTAGAGCTCTCCAAGCGGATCAAGCTAAGTTACCTATACAAACTAATATCATATACTAACATTTATGCAGCACTGTGGTGGGGAAGAGGTAAGTAGAGATCAGTTTAAAACTACATATCTACAAATCCGTATTATTAGCTACGCTTATATATAGAGCTGGGTTATACTGCATAGATACTGAAGTAGAGCTACAGCTGCGGACATGGAATACCTCCGGAGCAGGGCCAATGACAATGAGAGATAAAAAAGGAACGAGAGGATTCGGGAAGACCTGGAATTTCTACCTTGAGGAAAAAGGTCGAAAAGAAGCAGTTGGGATCATGAAGTATTTAAGGAACACCCAACGGACGCATTCCTTGAGGAAGATTGAGACTGCTGTGAATAAGTCACAGCACGAAAATAGGTGAAGACACCGAGTTCTTTAGTTAACGAATCACACGCAATCAAAATATTTAGATATCACTTTTATTGTATAAAATATATACTGTTCTGAGACATTGTATGTGATTACATGCGTACATTCCTAGATCTCCTTCTATGAGTTTGACACAAGCATTGTAACGACAAGGGTGATTTTAGTTTTGAGGATCTGGGGGTTAGATATAGCAAGGAATTGTAGGGAGATGAAGGCTAGAAATGGTGGGTAAAGGAAGCGTTATAATTGCTGATTCAGTTATTGGGTATTGTGCCCTAAGTACAGTTGAGGGTTCCTTTGTCAGTACTGGGTAAGGCACCTGGTTGAAGCCTATCGGAGGTAGCCTAAGGAATTAAAAATATTTTAATAAACAAAGGAAGTCTTACAAGTTAAAAAGGCCATTAAATTATATTATTGAAGAGTCAATCTCATTCTATAGTTTTTGAAAGCGCTGACTCTGGATTGGGGAGGTTGGCAGTCCTTGGCCAGGACACCTCCACGCTAAGAGGCACTAAAATAGAAGAAGAAAAACATGTATCTTTTCCAAACTAATTTTAGCACATTTATTTACAGCTTTATTTTATTTTTTTTTATCTCTTTGATAATGCTTGTATTATTCCAAGAAAAAGATTTTATCATGAGATTTGGAGCTTTTTTTCTCAATCAAAAGTAAAGATTAGTGAAACGCAGTGATTTGGAATAGAGAGGACCTCCCAGATCATAATATTAGTAATTATAAAAAAAATCTAATTGAAAAGTTTAAACAAATCCTCACTTGATTAAAAAATTTCAATTCATGCATTGTAACGGGAAACGAAATGTTTTAATATTTGTTTTCATTCTGAAAATGTAAATATTTTCTGGTGATTGAAAACGGCAAAACCCGATATGGAAATATGTTTCAATTTATGAATCATCTGGACTACAAGCCGTGACCTGTGTTTGAAACAAATTGAAAAAAGTCGCACCCCCAGATATCGCTCACTGTGAACTTTACTTTTTTAATCCGCTCATCTGTCTGAGCCGAGGCTAAAAGGTTCTATTGCTACTTTGTTGCCTTGCTAATTACTTCTAAAAGCGACTGAGGGGGGCTCCTCCCTTTGAAAAATGCCTTCCTGGGGGCCACCCTCTTTTTTAATATCCAGCCTTCGATCAGGCTGGCTCTGGAGGTGATTCCCCGCCTCGAAAGGGCGGTACTGGAAAAACACTTGTTCAACAAGACCAATCACTACCTCTCAAAGCCAAGATAAAATATAAACCAGGCTGATTTCTTCTATAAAGTTCCACAAGTGCTTCTATATAACAGGAAATTTATCAAATGTTTTTATACGTATTCATTTTATTATAACAAGCGAAAATTAATTATTAAATTAGAATTTTAGTTTTTGGTTTGTTATTTTCAAAAATAAACCTTTGTAATCGACCAAAAAAATTACCTCCATCCCCTTAGAATTTGAGGGCTTACGTTTCAAGATACGTAAAACGCGAATAATGAATAAAAAAAAAAATGTTCGTCCGCGTCTTCGGTATTCCTCCAAAACTAATGGACCTTTTTTTTATATTTAAATTCGCCACAAAAATACTAGGGTGTCAAGGATGATCGTGAAACCTAGACCTTGATATGAGCTGGCTATTAATTAATTAGGCGGCACTGATTAAAAGTGATTTAATTTTTTAAAAAAATACAAAAAAGAGAAAATCTGAAATCTTGAATATATATACACTTGCAACTCTGTTATTTTCGTAGATATAAAAGAATTTACAAGTGTTTTTTAACTATAAAAAAAAAATTGAAATTTTACACTTAAATTATGTAGTTCTGGAACTCCCTTCCTCTTACCGTCCTATATCTCATTTACCCATAATGGGTAAAATCCTGGAAAGACTAATCCTTAAACGACTCTCTCCTATCCTAGAGACTTTTCAGATAATCCCTGACCGCCAGTTTGGATTTCGCTCATCCCACCCCACCATCCAACAATGTCTTCGTGTTATGGATGTTGTCTCATCAGTACTGCACGGGAACCTTTCTCGAGGCCTTTGACCGAGTTTGGCAGCCAGGACTGCTTTACAAACTCCGCAAATTCCTCCTTCCTGCATACTACCTCATCATCCAGTCCTACCTTTCTAAAAGATCCTTCAAAATAAACCACAATAGTTCCTATTCATCTATTTTCACCCAGTCTGCTGGGGTTCCTCAAGAAAGTATCCTAGGACCCATTCTTTACTCAGTCTATACAGCTGATATCCCAACCCATCCTAAAACCTTTCTTTCTACCTATGCTGATGACACTTGTGTGCTATCAGACAATAACGATCCAACTATTGCCTCTCAAACTCTTCAATCCCACATCAGAGACCTTGAGGTATGGTGTCAGAATTGGAGAATCAAAATCAATTCCAACAAATCCCACCAAATTACCTTTACCCTTCGTCGTAAGCCTATGACATCCTGCCGTACAGTTTCCTTTAATAATATTCGCTTGTCCCGGTTGAACAGATTCGATAACTAGGAATCCTACTTAACATGAAATAACCTACAAACGTTTAACATGGAATCCGCACACAAGACTGAAACGACAAGAAACTGCCCGTCGCTTTTGCTTACTTCAACACTTACTGGACAGACGCTCTAAACTTCCACTTATCTACAAAAGGCTCATTTATATCACCATCATAAGGCCTATCTGGACACACGGAGTTGAGCTCTGGGGCTCTACTAAACCATCAAATTCTTCCCTTATTCAATCCTTACAATTCAAAAACCTTCGAAAAATCCTTCATGTCCCTTACTTCGTCACGAATAAACTCATACATAAAGACTTTAATATCCCATATGTTGCTGATTTGGCCCGAACCATGTATCCATCCTTCCATGAAAAACTCCACACCCATTCTAACCCACTAGTTTAATCCTTGTTTCCTCTTCCATTCCTGACAATCCTCCGAGCGTCTGAAAAGAAGATGGCCTCGAGACCTTCTAGTTTAGATTACCCAGTGGAGTAGTGCCAATGGGCATTTACTCTCCATGTCTTTTTCATGTATTTCTATTAGCTAATTTACTTGATGTATTAATTAATACAGTTGTAAATATTCTTTCTGTATTCTGATTCTTCCTTGATTAATTAATCCTCATACTAAATAAAAATACTTAATATGTTTTTGTGAATCACTCTTTCTTTCCGTTCTGTTTAAAATTATCCTTTTTTGTTCTTTTCTATTTGCCATATCTTCATCAAATTCCACATTTTCAAATTGATTTCCGTATTGTAGGATAAATTTAACAATTACAAAATAATTTTAAATATTTATTTCACTTTAAATTACTAGAAATAAAAATTCTGATTTTGAAAGACTTACCTGAGTTGGAAGGAACAGACAGCAGACTTGAGCTTACTGATAAAAACAATCTTTTAAAAAACTAAAAGAGGGAGAAAGTTTGAAAAAATGTAAAAATGCTCAAAAACTGAATGAAAAATTATCTGATAATTATTTCAATTCGTAACCGACTTGTCTCGAATTCCTATTTTCTCATAAACAATCATTAAAATTATTTCATACATACATTAATACGGAGTTATATTTGAGGTTTTGTAGTGAGTAGAAAATAACATAAATTAATAACTTCACCTAGAATGAAAAATCATTTATGTTATAATTAATAGAGCCTACAAACGATATATATTACGCAAAGATATTAAATGAAGATACAGAGCTAGAGAAAATTAAATAACTAGATAAGAATATTACTACATATTGGTCTTTGAACAAGTTTCCGTTAATTTAATTTCCTCTTTTTAATCTGCATATTCTATATTATCTATAATATGAGCAAAGCATGTTTTTGTTAATTTAGAATCTTAAATTAGTTTTTGTCATCAACTATGTATATGAAGCTCATAACAATATGTATCCATCCAGTGGCGCGGCAGGCCGTGTAGGCTTTGGGCCTCGCGGTGTAAACTCCTGCGAGTTTACACTCACGTTTCATGATGCAGTTTTTAGTGTAGGGTCATCATTCCCTACGACTAATTTTGTGAGTGGCCACCCTTTGGCTAACGGGTCTCACATACCCGGGGGAGAGGTTGTGAATGAATCTACATTTTTTTACATCCTTATAAAAGCCCCGCCGGGACTGGGATTCGAACTCAGAACCTCTAGCATGAGAGGCTAGCGCTCTAGCCACTCAGCCACGGGGCTCCCCTAATAACAATATGTATATTGTTTTATTTTCACTTACCTATATATGAAATATATAGTAAGTGAAAGTATTGCGATCATGAAAATTTTCGAAATTTAGTTTTCAACGGTAGTACACGTTTTAGGGTCCCCTTGTCCAAATGACCAAGTCCCGCAAAAAAAAGGGGTGTGTGTGTGTGTGGTAACTTCCAGGGGAAAGCGAAGAGTCCTATGAAACTGAAATTTCATATTTTAGATAAATGTACGCTCGAGACGTTGCAAAACCCTTTCATCAAAATCAGCTTACCAGAAGAGCTATATCGATGTTAAATTTAATGGGCTTTAACATCATGCAGGTTTTATTCTGATTGAAATAGTTTGATGGGGCTTAAATGCCGATTATTGAAATATTCTTCCTCTAAACTACCTTTTATTTTTTAGATTCTATAAAATATAACCTTATTATCTAGTTACCACTGATGAAATACAAATAAATATATAACGTATAGTAAAGTATAACGAATTCGATATCTAACTAAAGGAGAAAACTGAAAAAATATTTTTTTAATGCAACTTTTTGTCTTCGAACTTAAAAACAGTTACTTTATTTTTATAACAGTTATTTTACTTTCACTTATATATATAGTAAGGGAAAGTATTACGATCGTGAAAATTTTCGAATTCAAGTTTTCAACGGAAATACACATTTTAGGGTCCCCTGAGTCCAAATAACCAAGTCCCGCAAAAAAGTCTGTGTGTGTGTGTGTGTGGTATACAAATATGCGCCCGAGACGTTACAAAACCTTTTTCATTAATACGAGCTTACTAGAATTCCACTTTATACCATCAATTTCGCATCTTTTTTTCGAAAACAGTTTCGACGATTTAGAAATAACTCGCTATATCGACGTAGAATTTAATGGGTCTTAATATCATGTAGTTTTCATTCTGATTAAAATGGTCTGACAGGACTTAAATGCTGATATTTTACATTTTCTTCTTCCAAAGTACCTTTAATTTTGTTAATTCTATAAAAATTACTATATCATCTTGTTACCACTGATGATAAACAGTAAATCTATAATATGAATTATACATGTATGATATACCGTTGGAAATCTAAAGATTTTAGAAAAAAAATATTATCTTATACTCAAGCTTTAAAAAGTTAATAGAGAGTGATAAAAAAAAGATAAATCTAACTGATTATTTTAGATAATAATATAATCGATTTTTTAATAAAACACATGTTTCTATATAAATTCAATTGAATTAATTCTTTAATAGTTTTACGTATTTTTATCTCTAACTGTATTTGGAAATTCTTTCATTGATTTTAAAAATGGAGGTACGTTTGTTTGTTTATTTATTTAACGTCACTTTATGCTACTATGGCTAATCGGACGATGCTATAGTGGGAGTCCTAAATTTTGCCTATCCAGGTTTTATTAGGATAGGGATCTTTAACGAGTACCTGACATCGCACAGGCTCGGGACCACCTTTTAACGTCCCCTCCGAAGGACGGCGTAACTAAGGATTTTTTACTCTCATTAAAAAATCCTAGGACCACCTGTGGGTTTCAACCCGTGACCTTTAGCATGGGAGGCTGTTACGCTAGCCACCCAGCTACAAGTGATCCCATGGAGGTAAGTGAAAAATGTTTTTAATAAAACATATGTATCTATGGAAATTTAATTTAAATAATTCTTTAATGTTTTTTCTAAATTTTATATCTGTGTTTGAAAATTCTTTAAACGATTTTTAAAACGGAGGTAAGTGAAAGCCTTATTGATGTATTTAATTATTATTGATTTTTAAATTGTTTTTGGTTTTTTATTTGAGATCAACCTCTACCTTACAGGGTCATTGGCGTCATCATTGATAAATTATATAGTATTCTAGTACTCTATAATCTTTAAGTAGTTCAACAATATAGATATATGTTTCTCTTCGTTGCTTAGTATTTTATTTAGTGAGTGTGACAATCCAACTTTTTCTATTACGGTTTGAAGGACTTTGTCTCTTTTTGTGTAAGTGGGTGCTTCTAGCCGTTTTAGGAGGTATCCATCTGTAAATTGGCAATGGCCAATTCTTAATCTACCCACTATGGTATCTTCTCTTCTAGATGTTCTGCAGCTAGTTTTATTTTGTATTGTTGCAGCTACATGTGTAACAAAATCTATCTATCCACATGAATAATCATTAAAATTGTTTAAAAAAAATAGAATTTATCTTTCGATTATAATAATTATGCTAACAAATAACAAAGAAATTACAGTTATGTTATCATACATTACCTTAAATTTAATTGATTATATAATCTACCTAATTTAGTCAATAAATCTGCATATTTTATATTTGATATTGAAGGTAAAATCGAATTCGAGGGTATGTATTTAAATTATCTTCCGTTATTTTTGTTTTTAAAAATTAATATTATGTCTTGGAAATTAAAACCTGTACATCTTAATGATACTAATTTTTACAGGGGATTTCAGTTAAAGAGAGGTATAATAAGAAAAATATTAAACTACCCAAAACAAGGAGTAGAAATAGAAATAAGACTGTCTGAAATAGTAGAAATCTATTTTAGCAAGCTATCGATTCCGTAAATGGCGAACAGCTTGGATGATTTGCGAATTATTGGTGACTGGAGCTCTGGGAATTGCTGATGAAGCTTATGGTGATGGATCAGTGTCGAATGATGGTGTTTATCAGGGATAGGTCCTCGGGCTCGTTACACACTCCATCATCGTAAGATCGACAGCTCCCGTGGTTTCTCTTAGCGACATGCAGTTCACACACGTAAGCAATATAGTTACTTCGGTTTGGTTGGTGGACATTTTAAGTTTCTAATATTTGACATATTTTGTTTTTGTTTTTTTTGAGACCTTGTGAATTTCTAAAGAAGGAAATATTGATAAAGAATGAAAATATTGTAAGGAATTAAGATATTAAATTATTTTCATTTTAGTTAGTCTCGAAGATTGCCAGACCGATAAAACGTTTCATGATCTTCTTAAAAGGACTTCTTGGAACGTTGAATGTTTTAAGCAACCTCCAGAGGGACATAGAAATGTAATCATATTTTATTGTTCGAGTATAAAAACAAAACTATTATTTAATATGTTAGTGACCTATACGTATATTATTCTAGCTTTAGATTGGAATAAAATAGAATACCATAATAACTTATTCTAGCTAATAACACTACTCATCTTCAAAATCTAAACAAAATAACATAATATATAATTTTATATACAAGTAGATTATTAAATGCATCTAATATTGAATCAACTTGATGAGGAAGATGTTTGGAGATGCGGTAATCAGAAATCAACACACATTAAAAAGTAGTACTTGTTTTAATTGTGTGCCGACGTTTTGGCCTACATTCTGGACCTTCATCAGGGTGACTCTGAGACGGTGTCTAAAGATGAAACTCTCTCCTCTCCAACCGTTTCTTCTTTTGTTCAATTAAATTAGACTTTTTCTTCCCTAAAATACTCCTTCCCTAAAATACTCCTTCCCTCATCTCAAATCTCAGTTCAATCTATTTTCAAATATTCATAAACGTCTAGCTAATAGTTTATCTTAACTAATTATCTTCTTCTTCAAATGCCGATCCAATACAATTTTTTCAAAATTTATAGAAAAAAATTATGGGCCTTCATCAGGGTGACTCTGAAACGGCGTCTAAAGAAGTCCTTTTAAAGGGTGGATATTTTATTGTTTAGAAAATTTATCTGTAAGATGCATTCTCTGATTTTAATGTTTAATAGGGATTTTTTAAATTTAAGAGCCGGTGATGCTAATTTTGGAATAGGCGATTTGGAAGTTATAATATAGTTTAAAGAATTCTCTATTTCTACTATACTTCACTTCTACACTACTTTTTAATGTGAGTTTCTTTCTGATGACTGCACCCTCAACAATCTTCCTCATCTAATATTCTCAACGGTAAACTAAACTCCATCATTAAGAATCAACTTGAAATCGCTCAGTTTGTTGTCATAGAAAAAACTTATTTATTTCACTTATCTTATTTTACTTTTTTTTTCTATTTAAATGAAACAGTTTCTATACAATTAATTGAACAATTAAACTAAGATTAAATTATTATAACTGATAAAAACAATAATAAATTATTATCCAACGACCTATCTGGATGCACGCTGTTAACGGGGTTATTTTAGTAACAGTATGTATACGATGAAGGGTACAATTCCATAATTATATTAAATATTTCAATTATATATTGAAAGCTAGAAACTAATCACGAACGCGTATGTTAAATTAATTAGATTACAGCTATGAAAAATTTACATTACTACCAGTATGTAACGTTTTACACATCAAATTGATCAATATACTACGAAATGAATGAATAAATATTTCATGCATGTTAGGAATAATTATTTACTAAGGAAATTAAATTAATTTACTTAGAGAATATCTTGTTCAGGCTTTGGACGGTATTATCTCATTTAAATGCATGAAGAGGCCCGCCAGTAGGTGATGATAAGATTGAGGGTTGCTGATCAGCTATAAAGGCTATTTCATTTCGTAAATCATAAATAATTTTATTTGTAACTTAATGAAAGCACTTGGCGGCGTTAAACGCTAAGAAGGTGGGGCGGTAAAACCCAGAGGGAAGGGGAGATTTTAATTGGATAAGGTGTAATGAATTCTGTTTTTTTGGATATTGGCCAAAAGCTTTTGGTAAACAACGAGGATCCAAAGACATTTCTTAAAACTGTGAAACTTTATTAGGTAGTGGCAATTAATGAGATTCAGATTCAGTTGCCATCTTTATATCTTTTTTGATATAACAATTGTCGGTGCATATACAAATATTTATTTTTTAGAGGTTATAGAAACTCTTCACTAAGTCGAAAGACGTTTCATATCCCATATTTAAAGATTTGAGGGTTCCGGATACATTTAAATTGAATCAGCATTTATTTTTGGACTCAGAAATAGTTTTTAACTTTGTAAGTATGAAAAAAAAAAATGTTTAGGTAACTTTTGAGGAAACCTATATACTCTAGCCCGAGTGATTCGTAGGAACCTTCAAAAACAAATTTCCCCAGCCGGTTCTATTTGACTCGAGGATGTCAAGTGAACCAATGAAATGAAAAGTAATTTTATTCTAGGACGACTAGTCCTCTACGAATAACAAGAAAAGAACAATATAAATGATATTTGTCTGGCCGTTTAAGACTTCAGATAACAATAAAAGAGATATTTTGTGACAATGAATAGTTATCATCTATAGGTTTTAAATATTACATGGCTTGAGAAGATTGATACTTTAGGAGATGAAGAAATAGTTGATGTTTGAAAGTGGGTAATAAGGCTTTACGAACGGAAATAGGCAAGTAATTACAAAATATGGTAGCACGAATGACAAAGGGTTTTTCGAAAGAGAAGGCCCTGCGAGAAGGTATATACAAGTTTATGGGTCGGGATTTATTTTTTAATGAATGGACAGAGGAACAAGTGGTAAGCATATCAAGAATACAAGGAGGTTTTTTTGTTTGTAAACCTGAGAGGTACTGCCGACGGAAAGAGGGATAGAGCCGATTCAACTCGGTATGCCTACTAGAAACATGGGAGCGTCTGGGAATTCCACATGTAAATCTAATGAAACAATTCATAAGTCTTTTGAGTCTCATATCAAATTTCTCAGACATCCCCGCCATATACGAGGCAACCGTAGTCAAACAGGAGAAAATGGGCGAAGGGGCGAGTAGCATACGGGTTTTAGGTGGGATAGAATCACGAAATCTTAGAAATAGTTTTAGGATAGCGACGGATTTTCGGGTTATTTGAGAAATATGATACGTTTTTACTTCAAGATACGTTTTGATCAATGATGACTCCAAGGTTTCTTACTGAGGTATTGAAGTTTATACTTTTTATATTTTACTTATATACTTTTGAGGTAAAGTAGGGGATAATACGGAAGAGAATTTAGATGATTCTTGGAACCCATGAGAATGGCTTTGTTTTTTTCCAGCATACAACTTCAAATCATTTTTCGTAGCCCATATATTGGTGTTGTCAATATCTTGTTGTAGTTTTTGGGTAGCCTTTAGCTTTAGCGGAAGGATGGAAAGAAAGATAGATTTGCAGATCAACTGTATAAAGGTGGTATTGTGAATGGCGGATGCTATCAAGGAGATCATTGATATAGATAGAAAACAGATTTGGCGAGAGTGAGGATCCCTGAAGAACACCACGTGTTAGGAAAATGGTGGGGGAAGGAGGTTCATTCACCAAATGACCTAATTTCGGTTTATATGTAGGTAATTAGTAATTGGTTTTTATTTTTTTAAATTTAGAACATATAGAAACAGGGATAAAACACATTTTTAGTTTAGGCATGTACATTAAATCTGAGGTTGTGGGAGAGAAGTGCTCCTTAGGGGCCTTAACTATTTATTTTTCTTTTCTCCCGCAATTTTCCTATACTTTTTAAACAATTGATTTTATACTAGGTCAAATCCTACCTAAAAAGGAATAAAGGATGTATAAGAAATTGGTTTAATGTTAGATAGTGATTTTAAAAGTAATATTGCCTTGAAGACAATTAAATAGCATTGAACAGAACAAGAAACTTGATTGTTATGATCTCCCTCTCTCAATCGCCGTGAAAATGGTCTAAAATTAAATGTTGATGTTGGCACATTAAAGTAAGTTTCTTCTTAATTAACTGTTTTGATGACTGAACCCATAATTATCTTCTCCTCATTATCTACATACAGTCAACCATTCACAAGACATTAAGAAACTTTATTCTGAGACAATGTCCCTGAGGAATAACTTTTATGAACAAAATAAAAATTATAACTGGCCAAAAACAAATATAATAACAGTAAATATATAAAATTACATATAAATAACATAGAAAGGAAATGAAAAGAAAAAAAAAATGTCATAATGATATTTCTAGGTAAATATTATAGAAAAAATATGTATGTTATTTATTTATTTTTTTTAACTTTCCCACCTCATTAAAAGTGAATAGGCAAATTATTACCCCACAATAGTTGGCATAATAAAATTAGCTTAATTCTTATTCCAAAGAAAGAATGTATTAAAAAGGGAGGGTTTTAAATGAGGGCAGGGATATTTTGGTTGCATGACAGATGTTTGGCGGAAGAGTATTCCAAAAGGCAGTGGACCGGCCCAAAAACGAACACTCATATTTCATGGTTCTATTGAAAGGGGTATAGAGATTGGACGGACGGGATCTTGTTTCCTTAGAATGGCCTAAGGATTTGAATACATAGAGGCTGTAGAGTAAAAGAGGTGGTGGGAGTTAATGATTTGATAGAGAAATTATTAAAGGAAATATTGTCTTCGAAAGGTGAGATACAAGAAACAGTCTCGATGCACCGAGCAGAAATCTTAAAAATCAATTAATGATCCTTTTCAATCTGTCCTCTAGCACATTCGATTGACCACTACATAACAACAACCATAATTAAAGTGGAGAGAAAATACTGGAACTACTGTTAAGCTTTTGTAATTGACTTCTTTTGAAACCGAGTTCGATTGTTGTTTATTTATTTAACGTCTATTTATGCTGCAATGGCTAATCAGACGATGCTACAGTGGGAGTCCTAAATTTTGCCTATCCTAGTTTAATTATGATAGGGATCTTTAACGAGTACCAGACGTTGCACAGGCTCGGAACCACCTTTCAACGTTCCCTCCGAAGGACGACATAACTAAGGATTTTTTACTCCCATTAAGAATCTTTAGGCCATCTGCGGGTTTCAACACGGGACCCTTTGGTATAGGAGGCTGTTATACTAACTACCATGCTACAGGTAACCCACTAAACAGAGTTCGATAACGTTTCTAGGCCAATGGTTGGGCAAGGAGAAGAATTTGCCTACCCAATTGTTTTCCTCAATTTTCAGGTAGTTATTTTATAGAGTCTTGATGAGTCCCAAGGAGATTCTCCAAACTCTAGGTTTGATACGGCTAATTAATAATTATCCTTCCACAGCCAGAACCGAATCCAGAACTCTATGTCTATTAGAAAAATAGCTCTAACCCCTAAACAACATTGTTATCTACAAGATAGAGGAAGATGTTATAAATTAGTGATGCCTCCTATTTTGAAGGTTGAAACTAAGTTTTTTCTGCAAATATTTAAATAATACATATTGTTGTTGTTCCCCTTAGATGCCGGTAGTTCATTAGAAGTTAGAATCGCATCATTACGACCTGTGGAACAGAACGATAGGCTGAAGATAAAGGTGAGAGGGATTAAGGAGGGCCTATCTTCCCTACCTGTCTCCTCCCGCTATTTATCAACATCACTTCACCTCCTTCGGCAAAGGGAAAAATCAGCTCCAGGAGATAGTGAGGTAATTCTTAATTCGATAAAGTAATTACAACAAATATTTTATTTATATTTTGTGATATTAGCGTTTAATCTTTATGAAACCATCTATATGCACCAATATTTTAACGATTATTATTTTCATTATTATGAACTAAATACACATTTACCTAATATGACAGATAAAATAGATAAGTAAAATGTAATTTATAAAATGCATTGTGAAAATTGCTAAAGAAGTTATGCTGGTGAAACTTAAACAAATAAATAAAAATAAGAAAAATTGAAAAAAAACGTTAAAAATATAAACATAACAGCATCGTAAAATCCGAAATTATGCAATAGTATAATTAACAAAAAGAATTTCGATTTTTTGATTTTTGATATTTTTTATTTAACACTACAATTTTTACTGGCTAAGACCAGTAATGTGGCTGAGAGAGAGGCGCAGGGATCTCTTGGATTCCGCTTTTTTCCTCCACGAGTGGCCAAAAAGCCCAATCTGGGGTCCCCTTAGCAGTTGTATATATTGTATATAGTTACGATTGTTTGTATGATGTTTATTTATTTGCCAACTTTTTATTTATCTCAAATATAGGTTGTTGTTTTTATTTTATTGTATATATATGAATTTATTTATTTTCTATTTTATGTAATTTGACTATTATTATTATTGTCTGTATATATTGTATGAATGTGGTCTCATATCAGTATTACTATTATTCATTCTGAAACAGATTGTAATAATTCTCAGTAAACGAATATTTAAAAACTACAATTTTAAACACTAAACTTATAAATAAAAATAGAAAAATATTTTCTTCTTCTGCTTTCTCTTTTGTGCCATTTTAGCTTGGAGGGACTTCGATCCATCGGATCCATTTTTCTCAGTTCAAAACATTTTAGACTCAAATTTTTGATAAATATAATTTAAAAAAATTTTTTTTTGGAACTATTTTAAAATCCGTAACATATATTTTTGTTTTTGTGAAAATCGGTTGAGCTGTTCAGGAGAAAACAATTTATTTTGTTTATTCTTTCCCTCTCCATGACTTCCCTTCCATAAACAAAATGGCTGGGCTGAAAATTTGCAGGTGGTTTCTCATAGGTGCAAATCAATGGTATAAATTTGGTTCTGATATACTTGAAGGCAGATTTCACATGCTTATTCTGCTAGAAATCATCGAAAAACACTTCCATTAACTCGTGATTTGTAGAAGGGATCTAGCAATAATAGAACACCTAATTAGCATGTGAAATCAGACCATGCGTATATCAGAACCAAATTGATACCATTGATTTGTACTTATGAGAAACTATTTTATACAAATTTTTAGCCCCTTAATCCAAATGAGAGCAAAGTTATAGAGGGAGAAATAAAAAAAGTGTTTTCCTTTGATCAGCTTAACCGATATTTGTTTAAAAAAACATTTCCACAAAAATGTTAGTAAAAAAAGTATTAATTTTTTCAAATACAATTGTCCTCCGTAATTTTATCGCAGGTGTACCCCATTCTGAAAACTAAAAAACAAAAATTTATCCTGAACGGACCAACCGAAATTCACAAAAAACATATTTGTTTAAGAGTTCCAAAAAACGTTTTTTTTGTAGTTTTTTTTTTTCGAAAACGTTAGTCTAAATTTTTATTTGTAATTAAAAAAAAATTAAGTTATGTTGGATTGGTACACCTACAATTTTTTTCTACTTTATTTTATTGGAGGGTCTCTGTCATGTTATTTCATTCTCTCACTTTCAAAATTAAAATATTTCTCCTTTTTTCTTTCATTTGATTATTAACTTATTTCATAGTTCATATTTAAGTACTTCCTGCGAATACAAATTACAGAAGACGTTTTAAGAATTGGGCATTGTAGAATTTGTCAAAATATACAACCTAATAAAATCTAACTGATATTAAAGGCTATTTAATATCATGAAACTGATAGTTAGACCTGGCTCTTCCAGTTGGTCGACATGGTTAAAATGTTATATCTGTTGAGCGAACCTATCTGATATATAAATACAATTTCCTATTTTAGCTATGTTCTTTACACATAAATTATACTATCTGGGGCTCGTACAACCTACTCAGTATTGTTTGTTGTATGTATAGCCAAGCGGAATTTTTTTTTCTATCTTCAAAATTTTTGTATTCACACCTGTCAATAAATGGTGACAATCAGTGAATGTGATGATGAAGGAATGATAGTTGGCGTGGTAGGCATGATGGAGAGAAGATGCCCAGCGGCACCTCTTCCTGGCGTGCTTCCTATTACGGATTTAGCTTGGAAGGTTCCTCATCCAACTTCTTTTCAGTCTTCTGCGAGTATTGTCCGGCATGTTATTAGTGGCCATGCTTCGTATTAGATTGTTTGTATGTCCGTTTAAGTTGTTGTGAAAATGTTTGTAGAGGGTCCGAATCTGTTCGTTGACTGTTGACATGTGAAGGTTTGTATGTAAAGTAGTGTTGATAACGTACCATGGTGAGTTTGTGATAGTTCTGAAAGTTACGGATTGAAAAATTTGAATTTTGCGTATGTGTGTCTTTTTGGCAGTCCCGTATATCTGTGAGGCGTAAGTCCTATTGGGCTTCAGTAGGTAAGTGTAAGTGTTAAGTTTATTTTTAAGTTTTAATTTTGAACGTCTTGAGAATAGTGAGTATAAAAGTTTTAGTCTTTTGTTTAGCGTTATCTGTTTGTTCTTGATGTGTGGGCCCCATGTCATTCTTCTTTCGAATGTCAAGCCCAGATATTTTATTGTGTCTGTCTGTGGAATTTGGATGTTGTCAAGATATACTGGTGGACAGGTGTTATGTCGAAGAGTGAAAGTAATATGTTGGGATTTATCCGGGTTAATTCAAATTTTGCACCAGTAATAGAATTGTGTTAAGTGGTGTTGTAATGTCTGTGAGGCGTGCGTAGGATTGGGATGTTTTGTTATTATTGATGTATCGTCTGCGTATGTCACTGTTAGAGTTTCGGATGTGATCGGTATGTCGTGTGTGTATATTATGTAAAGTAGTGGTGCGAGAACCGACCCTTGAGGTACTCCTGCAAAGACTGGTCTATTTGAAGATATTTCCGTGCCATGACATACAGAGAAAAATCTATCTAACCAGTTGGCGATATGCATCAGGGTTTTCGGGGAATACACTGACACCCTTAGTGTTACTTTTTAACTTGAAGTTATTTTCACCAACTTCTTTTTTTAAAAAGTTTATCAGTTCAATATAATCCTGCACGTCACATAAGTGAATTGGAGGGGGCTTATCACGTTTAGACTGAGATACACTGGGCTCTGCATTCTCCTCTATGTTTGATAGAGCACCGAATCTATTATTGGTAATAATAACTTCACTTACCTTTTTTATCTTTCTTGGGTCTCTCTCTGGGTTTGATGGTCGTTTACGGCCAGTAACTAGCTCCCAAGAGTTGCTCCCCACTATTCGACGATGCTGACATTGTTTGCGGTAAGACCGCTGGGTTCGCCGTTACTCTCTTTCTAAGCACTGGTTCACAGCAAGTCTCAAGTGAAATAAAGTTGTAATTCTTCACTGATTAACGAAATTATCGAATAATTTTACGGAGGAAAAACTTAACCTTTAGTTTAAGCGCAATATAAAAAAAAAAACTTTTTGCGGGACTTGGTTATTTGGACTCAGGGGACCCTAAAATGTGTGTTTCCGTTAAAACTGGAATTCGGAAATTTTCACGATCGCAATACTTTCCCTTACTATATATAGTAAGTGAAAGTAAAAAAATCTGGTGCGGGCAACACCACCACTGTTTCACTAACAACCGTTATTTTTTTTATTTTTTTTTAGCGCAGTTAAAAAAAAAACAACTGCAAATTATTACAAATTCGTTTATCATTTCCAAATAACTATATTAGGGTATAACTGTTATAGCTGCTAATCTTTTCGATTTTTCTCTGTCTTCATTAATAACTGAGTTTTTTTTGGAATTACATCTATTATAATTTGTGACTTGAATATTTAGATCAACTTTTTTTTTTTTTTTTTTATCACGATTCTAAAACTCTATACGAATTTTTCTCCATCTTCAAAAATAATTTAGTTAATTATTTATGAGTAAATTTCTTTTCTTTTTTATAATTATTTGCGTTTTTTAAATAAAAATAGTAATACACTTTTTATCTATCTCTGAAAATAACAGAGTTACAAGGATATATATAGGTAATATTTAATTTTGTTTTCGTTTTTTGTTTATCGCGATTTACTGCTTCTAAAACTCAATACATGTTTTTTTCTATCTTAAAAAAAAAAACTGAGCTATAGGCGTATTTATGTGTAAAATTTCAATTTTTTTCTTTTCATTTTTTTTTTTTGAAAATAATTATTCGCGTTTTTTTGGTTAAAAGCACTATTCAATTTTTTTATCCATCTTCAAAAATGACTGAGTTATTGAATTGAATAACTTTTAATCGACCACCTTTTAAAAAAATAATCAGATGATATCAATCAAGCATCATCAGTGTTAATTCTGAAAATTTAAAAAAAAAAAAAAAAATGATCCAGCAGTTTCGGAAAAATACCGCGGGCGGCGGACTAACGGATTTTTCCCTTTCATTATTTGGGTTCTACGTATCTTGAGATGTAAGCCCTCAAACCTTGAAGGGGGTTATTTATTTTTTTTTTTTTTGCGATAACAAAGGTTCATTATTGAAAATAATAAACCAAAATGTGAAAGGGCCATTGTATACTGACTTTTGCAGAAGGAGGTGGTTTATTTATGATGCGTCTTTATGTTAATGTGACTAGATTTATATGGCAGCTGACGGATGTGGTAGTAATGCAAAATGATATACAAACAAATATTCTATCTATAGATTTGATTGATGGTGTCCCTGCAAACCGGCACGTGGTTAAATAAGGATAATCACAGTTCTACAGGAGCGCACGGCTTTTCCAAAACTCTTCGATCGTCTCATTCGTCGCTGTCAAACCGGCAGAGACTACATTGTCTAGGCGCAGGCTGCATGGTTGTCAGGGTCAGAGATATTAAGGGAGGAGCAATATCTCATATTCAAATTAAAACTGCTGAGGCGGGATCACAATAGGCCTGATAGCGGTGATGTATCGGCAAAAATCAGTCATTGTCAGGGGAGCTGCGGTTTTAATATTAGCGAGGGGGGAAGCCGCTCATTTAGGGGCTTATCGCTCTCTGTGGTCAGTCGAGGGGAAGCATCTCAGCCGCTCTCCAAGTATTACGATATTGGCAGATATTTAGTCAGCATGGCAACTCCGGAGGTATTCAGGTCGCCTCAGGTCCCGACTTCCGGTCAAATATTCTAGCTTATAGCCAATAATATAATTAAGAATAAATTAATATTAGTATTAGGAACAAAGAATAAGTAGAGGGAGTTAACGCCATCAGGAAAGATATATTTCATAATAAAACGCATTAAAAGTTCATCAAAGACACATTTTTTTTTTCAATTTAGGAAATCTTTTAAATAAAGATTTAAAAAAAAAAATCACAGGTATGTTAAAAATATTTTGTCGAAATGAATATTTGTATGTCTCAAAACTTTGACATCTCTATTCATATAAAATGATAACGCGGCTTAGGTTTCCGCTAGTTCCTTCCAAACCAAAAGACGGGTTTGGTAACAGTTTTCATCATCATTAAGGGCTATCTTTCCTGAAGATTTATAAGTAAAATACATTACGATTTAGCTTTTCTTTAAAGAAGAAAGATAATTCTTCTTTAACCCAGTCATCAAAAAATTATTTCTGAAATATAAGTAGTAACATGTGCGTATAATATATCGTTAGAAAGAGCAAGAATTTAGAAATGTTTAATAAAAGAAATCTTATGAGCTAATATTAAGTTGTTGTAAGCCTGTAAGCTTATGAACAAATGTTCTTGATAAAGCGGAGGCGGAAAATAATAATTAAATTTTTCCACCGTCAAACAGGATCATGCAAGTTATATTTCTCCATTTAATACGCAAGATTTTAGAAACAATGTCAAGTAATAAATTGTAACTAAGTTGTTTACATAAATAGTAGGTTGTTATAAATTTATAAACATTGTTATTAATTATTTCAACATTTTTTTTTTATTTATAAGAAATTTACAACTGTATTATACAATAAAATACATTAAGTAAATGTGCTAATAGATCAAGTGGGCGTGATACAGGCATGTGAAGAAACTACCCAGTGGTAGCACTCAAAGTTTATTCAGCTAAGTAGGTCTCGAGGCCATCGTCTTTTCAGCCACCTAGGAAGATGATCAGGAATAGGAGATGAGAGTTTGCGGACGAGTGGGTTGGAGTGGACGGGTAATTTGGAATAAAAGGAGGAATATCTAGTTCGGGCTAGATCTGCGTCTAATGGGATATTTAGGTCTTTATGAATTATTTTATTGGTGAAAAGTATTTCAAATTTAATACCAATTTATGAAAAAATATATTTCAGTTTAAACTAAATGTGATTCCTAAGGAAACTTAATTTAACTTTTCTGATGTAATATAAATAGTCCATTTTCAATAAATACATAACAATAAATTTTTCTTTCTATTGGGGCAATAAATATTTCATTATCTGTGCTTCACTTTAAAATAACAAACAAATAAACTTTATCATTTTTGATTTTTGTTTTTCATTTCTGCCGATGATGAAATATAATAATAAAAAGGGAAAAACTATATTTTTTACTGTGATTTTTTTTTTTTACTTTCACTTACGTATATATGAAATATATAGTAAGGGAAAGTGTTGCGATCGTGAAAATTTTCGAATTCCAATTTTCAACTGGAATACACGTTTTAGGGTCCCCTGAGTCCAAATGACCAAGTCCCGCAAAAAGGTCTATGTGTCTGTGTGTGTGGTAAGTCTAGCGCAAAAACGAAAAATCGAAAATTTAATTCCATATTTAAGTCAACTGTACGCTCAAGATGTTACAGCAACTTTTTCATCAAAATCAGCCACCCAGGAAAGCCACTTCATACCATGCATTTTGCACCTTTTTACGATTTTCTCAAAAATGGCTCCAACAATTTTGATTAAACTCGTTATGTTGATGTGAAATTTAATAGGCTTTAATATCATGTAGGTTTGATTCTGATTGAAATAGTCTTACAGGGCTTAAATGCCGATATTTAAATTGTCTTCCTCTAAACAACCTTTAATTTTGTATTTCCCAAAAGATTAACCGTATCATATTAATGATATTGATGAAGAACGGCTGACTGATGAAGAATACACAAGTTGGACGAATTTGAAGTCGAACTAATGAATAAAAGAGCAAAACTATTTGTTAACGTAATTTTTGGCTTACTGATAATAAGAACATTAACATAGACGTATAACATACCATAGGAAAGAGAAAATTTTAGAAAAATAATTTCTGATACACAAAGTTGTAAAATAAAAAGTGACGAATAGGGAAGAAACTTATTACTGAATAATAATTTAATGTGGCTGTATTATTTAATCTAAATCATATGTTTCCAACGAAAATGAATACACGTTTTATTAAAATCCGCTTAGAATATTATTTAAAATTGAAGTATATTTAATAGTTTTTAAATTAACAGTCGAGGTAAGTGAAAGTTGTGTGCCAGATTTTTTTATGCATATGTTTTAATGAAAAGCCTATTATTACGCAGTTATTGGCAACTTCAAATAATTTACGAAATAAAAAATTTGCTTGTTTATCTTCTTCTTCTTCTTCCTCTAACTCCTGTGTGCCGCTAAGCGTGGAGTTGCCGCCTCGGTCCATCGAGCCCACTGGTCTCTGTCCCTAGCTATTCTTTTCATCTCTGGGATGGTTAGTCCTCTTGCTGCACCCAATTTCCCAATGTAGTCTGAATACATACACCTGGGTCTGCCACGAGGACGTCTTCCTTCCGGTCTCGCTTCAAAAAACCACTTGGCCTTTCGGGTATCATTCATTCGGCAGACATGCCCAAACCAATTCAATTGCCGCTTTTCCAGGATGTCACGCACTGATCGTACTCCCAAATCCTCGCGAATCCTGTCGTTTCTTATATGGTCCCTCCTGGTCTTTCCAAGTATTCTTCGGAGAAATCTCATCTCAGCCGCTGTCATCCTGCTAGCATGTTTATCAAGGGTTGTCCAGCTTTCAGATCCATATAAGAGTACTGGAAGGAAAACAGATTTAAAAATCCTAATTTTAGCATCTCTGCTAACTTCATGTTTTCCTATAATCGTTTTGGATATCTGGTAATACAGTCCATTGGCCTTCATCACCCGATTTAGAACCTCCTGGTCTATCTTACCATCATCGCTTATAACTGTTCCAAGATATGTGTAGGCATTCGTCGTTTCTAGTGTTTCGCCGCCACATAGTATCATTGGCTCCAGATTTTCTCTTCCCACACACATAATTTTACTTTTGGCTGGATTTATGTTTAACCCTTTTAGCCGGAGTTCCTCGTACCATTCATTTATCGATGTCTGGAGAGCTTCTTGGGAGTCCGCAATCAGTACTATGTCGTCTGCATAGATCATAGCCTGGGCGAGCACTGGTGTAATAGGTTCCAGTATCCCACCACAGCTCTTGGTGTTCTCCTTCTGCAAACCTTCCACACCTCATCCATGAGAACGATGAAAAGCAAAGGACTCAGGCTGTCCCCCTGCTTTACTCCTTTATAAAAGTGAAAAGGTTGGGATGTTTGACCATTTAGCCTCACTATACCTTTTGGGTCCTGATATATTGACTTGCTCACCAGATTTGCTGGAACCTTTCTTCTAATAAGCGCGTCCCAAATCTCTTGCCTCAGAACTGAATCGAAGGCTGCCCTTAGATCCAGAAACGCCAGATACACTGCCTTGCCACGATTCCATGCTTTTTCTATTATCATTCTGAGGGAGAATATGTGATTCTGTGTCTGTCTACCAGGTCTGAAGGCGGCTTGCTCCTCTTCCAGCTCTTGTTCAACTATATGCCTCAACCTCTGTTCTAATATTCGTGTATATATCTTGTATACGACTGAGGATAGACAGATCGGCCTATAATTCCCACATTCACTTTGGTTGCCCTTCTTGTGTATAGGGACTATGATATTATTCTCCCATTCTTGTGGCAAACGCTTCGAGTCCCAAACTCTTTGGAAAAGCATTTGGAGGCACTTCCTCATTTCGTTTCCCCCATATTTAATGAATTCCGGGGCTATACCGTCTGGTCCTGGAGCTTTTCCTAGCTGGATTTTATCAACAGCTAAATCCACCTCATCTTCCTCAATTGCATCATTTATGTCATCTGGGTATGCTTCATCTATTCTCCCTCTTCTTCGGCAGTCTCGAAAGTTGTTGTTTCGACGTTCTTCCATGCTAAATTTTTCCTGGAAGAATTGCCTCCAAACTTCTAGTATTTCCTTTTCCTCGGTCACCAGCCTCCCTTGTGCGTCCTTGACGTTCCTCACAGGCTTAGACGTTTTCCCTCTCAAAGCCTTGGTCATATGCCAGAACTTTCTTATGTTTTCCCTATAGTTCTGCTCTAGCTCTCGGCCAAACTCCTCCCAGGTCTTCATTTTCGCAGCTTTGACTACTCTTTTGACCTCATTTCTTCTCCTAACATACTCTTCCCAGTGAATATGTGATTTTGTTATATTATATGTTTTCCAGGCCTCCTTCTTGAGCTTAACCACTCTCTTGACCTCATCATTCCACCATTTTGTTTTCTTGGTCGAAGGCTTTATTTTCTGGGTATCACATACTTCTCTTGCGGTGTTGAGTATGCACTTCTTTATTTCACTCCAAAGAAGAGAAGAAGAAGAAGTAATAAAAATACAATTTTGTATAAAATTGTTACAGTAGAATTAATAATGATTTATATAATAATATCATATTATATATATATATATATATATATATATATATATATATATATATATATAATATAGTTTTAAAAATTCATAGGACCCTATATAGAGTTGATGGATGCGTTGATATAGCTTTAAAAATCATGGATAAATTTATAATTTAAAAGGGTTTAACGAACAGAGCAGTGATGCAACAGTAAAGCTAATCCCTATCAGTGCCGGTCGATTGAGCATTGCTGGTGATATTTCTTTAATCATGAGGTGATGTGTTATTATCTGATTGGTGACTGAATATTTGATAACGCTCTCGGCTCCCCTACTCTTTCATTTTTTCCGTTGCGTGATACCGTAAGAACGCACTGTGCACTAAGATAAGGTACTTCAGTCATGCTAGTTGATACGCTGTTAATCTGTATAATTTTACTGCCATTACATGACTTTCCTATTCAACTGAAATAAACAAACAACCATGAGAGGTAATATTAAAAAGAAAGCAGACAAAAAAAACTCTGTTTTTATGAATCAATATAAAGTTGTTTCAACATTTTAGTAAAAAAAAATCATGTCCGGGCAACACACGATTTCCAATAACCTTGGCTGTAAACATAAATTTCAGAACTATTAAATACACCCAAAGTTGAAAAAAGTTTTTAAGTAAATTTAAAAAATCTGGTTCGGGCAACACACGACTTTTACTTACCTCGACTGTTAAAATCAATTTTAAAACTATACTAAATATACTTCAATTGGAATAATATTCTAAGCTGATTTTAATAAAACGTGTATTCATTTTCGTTGGAAACACAATATTTAGATTAAATAATAAAACTACATTAAATTGTTAATCAGTAATACGTTCAATCTCTATTCGTCACTCTATATTACATTTTACAACTTTGTGGATCAGATAATATTTTTTTTTAAATTTTTCTTTTTCCAACGGTATATTATACGTCTATATTACTGTTCTTAATATATAAAAACAAAATACATTAAAAAATGGTTTTTCTCTTTTATTCTGTAGTAGGCCATCAAATTCGTCTAACTTGTATATTTAGCCGTCCTTCATGAATGTTATTCAGATGATATGGTTAATATTTTTGAATGTACAAAATTAAAGGTAGTTTAAAGGAAAAAAAAAAAAATATTGGCATTTAAGCCCAGTCAGACTATTTCAATCAGAATAAAACCTACATGATATTAAAGCACATTATATGTTACATCAATATAGGGACCTTAATGAAAATCGTCAGAGCCGTTTTTTTATTAAATCGTAAACAGTTGCAAAATGGTATAAAGTGGCTCTGGTCAGCCGATTTTTGATGAAAAATTTGCTGTAACATCTCGAGCGTATGGTTGTCTTAAATATGAAATTTCATTTTCGTATTACTTTTCGTTTTTTTTGCTAGACTTACCACACACACACAGAGACCTTTTTTCGGGACTTGGTCATTTTGACTCAGGGGACCCAATAATTTCATAAAATGCAATAATTTCACGAGCGAAATACTTTCCCTTCCTATATACTTCATATATAGGTAAGTAAAGTAATAAGAATTTATTTAGTTTCATTGGAAACATATGATTTAGATCAAATAATATAAAATTATTACGAAAATAATCAGTAATATGTTTATGCCTATTCGTCAATTTACATTACTTTTTAAAAATTTTGTTAATAACAAAATATTAGGCTTTCCAACGATTTATTATATCCATGTATAATTATATGTTCGTATGAACAAAAGCACAAAAATCTCATTAAAAAAAATATCTTTGGCTTTTTCTCCGTTGTTTGGTTATTCTATTCGTTTAAATTATGTATTTATCCGTTATTTATCAATTATAACGATATGATTTGGTTAATTATTTAAAATATACAAAATTAAAGGTAATTTAGGGAAAAAAATTAAACTATTTGCATTTAACTCCTTTCGGACTATTAATAAAATCGTGAAAAAGAGCAAAATGCATTGTATAAAGTGGCTATTCTGCTTCTCCGATTTTGATAAAAAAGTTGCTGGAACATTTCGAACGTATAGTTGTCTTAAATATGAAATTTCTGTTTCGTGCAACATTTCGTTTTCGTGCTAGACCTGCCACTTTTTTTGCGTGACTTGGTTATTTGAAAAATATCAGATTCGCAATACTTTCCCTTACTATATATTTCATATATTAGGTAAGTGAATGTAAAATGGTATTGGTTTTTATTAAATGGGGTTGAATTTTCGACTGGGACTCCTGAGTCCAAATAACCAAGCTGAGCAAAAGGGGTTTGTGTGTTAATTTCTCCGTCTGTGTCAGGAAAACGAAAAGTCGTACGAAAAAGAAATTTATATATTTAAGACAACAACACGCCCGAGATGTTAAAGCAACCTTTTGAATAAAAGCGGTTGATCTCTAGTGCGACTTTATACCATGCATTTTGCACCTATTTACGATTTTCTTAAAAACGGCTCAAACGATTTTGATTAAACCCATCTATCGATGTAGAATTTAACCTGCTTTAATATGGATTAGGTTTCATTCTGATTGAAATAGACAGACAGGGCTTAAATTCCATTAATTTAAATTTTATTCTCCCAAAGTACCTTAAATTTTTTAGATATGAAAAAATTAACCATGTCATCTTGTTAGCATTCGTGAAAGAACGGGTAAATGTATTACTCGAACGAATTCGATGCCTGACTAAAGGACAAATGAATAAACATATTTTTTAAATGCAATTTTCGTGATTTTTAACATAAGAACAGTCATAAAGGTGTACTATTAGAACGCTAAACATTTTACAAGAGTTATGAAAAGCCGATATAACGATATAATGGAAACATCTATTTCCATCAAGCTCAATTTAATTCGTTTTTTCAAGACTAGCGTAATTTAAAAAAATCTTAAATTGGTTTTACGACGAAGGGAATTAAAAGTCGTGTTTCAAGCGTACCGGAGTTTTTTTCACAATATCTGCTGTACCCAAAGCTATTGATGTTAGAACTTTGATATACATTTTATGACAAAAAGAAACAAATAAAAACCAAAAAAAGAATAAACATATTTTTTAAATGCAATTTTCGTGATTTTTAACATAAGAACAGTCATAAAGGTGTACTATTAGAACGCTAAACATTTTAGAAGAGTTATGAAAAGCCGATATAACGAATATAACGAATTGATTAATTTAGATAACAAATTTGAATGTTAGATTATTTAATCTGAAATATCTATTTCCATCAAGCTCAATTAAATTCGTTTTTTTAAGTCTAGCGTAATTAAAAAAAATTCTTAAATTGATTTTACGACGATGGGAATTAAAAGTCGTGTTTCAAGCGCACCGGAGTTTTTTTTTCTTTAAAGTTGTTAAAGAAAATCACAATATCTGCTGTACCCAAAGCTATTGAGTGTTAGAACTTTGATATACATTTTATGACAAAAAGAAACAAATAAAAACCAATTTTATTTAATTAAATTCTCAGGAACAAACTTTTCTTATTAATATTATTTGTTAATTCATGAATAATACATTTACAACGTTTTAACGCCCATATACCTCATACGTAGTCTAATGTTGAATTTTTATTGGTTTTTGACTAGTGATTCTGAAGATGAGGTATAAGGACTTCGAAACGTTGTAAATGTATTATTGATGAATAAATAAATAATATTTAAAAATAAGTGGTGGTTCCGGAGAATTTATGTAAATATAATATGCTCTTCATAGTTAGAAATTGAATCTACCAATTTATTTCATGATGCCTGAAAGTTATAGTTCATAAACTGAAAGTTATAATTACATTTTATGTAGTGCAAAATATATAATAACCCACCGAAAACTTTAAAATTATTATTTCCTCATAATAAAGTTGTCATTATTAAATATCAGTGATTCGGCCGTTTTATAGCGACAGGTATAAGAGAGATATACTGCACGTGGAATGATTTTACGGCCATTAAATATAAGATGAATGTATATCCAAAGGGAGAAGGGAGCAGATTTGTTTCTGTTCCGTCGGAGAGGGGCGACAAGGGCATTGTATTTACATTATGTCAAGAATAATGTTTATTCATAATGGATTACCCCCAGATCCTTTGGGTCGCTCCTATTTCCTAATATCCCACCGATCCTCCACATTTGCCACATGTGGATTATAAAGGTAAAGCTCTAAACTAAACGAAATTAAACGAATATCCTGTATTACACGTGGGTACATGTTCCTGATTGAAGGTTTGAGAACAATGAGATTCACAAATGACTTCATGCCTAAAAATATTATGATAACCTATTGACAGATGTAACAAATATCTGAATAGCATTGATATTTTCCAAACTTGCTGACAATACCAGGAAATGGAGAGCCAACATAAATATATTAAACGAAGTCACATTTACTCTGAAAATTATCATAACCACTTACCTATTTTGTTAAAATAAGTTTAAGAATTTTAAAATAAAATTAGAGATGGTCATTACATTGAGTTTCGATAGTACCAAGTGTTTCATTAAATTTTTGTTTGTGTTCTCATCGCAATTCTACTTTTTCTTTTAGTTTAATGATTGTGAGATATATTTTTGGCCGATTCCAAAGATCAGTCGTGCATGTATACGATAGCCAAGAAACTATTAATGAGTATAAACCAATGACACTGCTAATGAAGCTGTTGAAACAGTTTATGTGGATTATTTATAATAGACACTTCTAATGACCCTTATTTATATTAACTTTACGTCCATTTTTAAGTTATAATTGGTTTCATAATTATCCAATTTTATAATGAAGTGTTTTTCATTTTTTAAAGTGTTAAACAAATTTTATATGGTTTATAAGTGTTGAAATGAATTTTGACTATTCAACCGAAATATTCATAATCATTCATTAAAAAAAAAAAAAAGTTTTAATCTTAATAGTCTAACCTCGTAAATATCAAAAGGGATTAATTGGAAAAAAATAATAAAAGTGATATATACATATATATATATATATATATATATATATATATATATATATATATATATATATATATATATATATATATATATAGTAATGGACCGAGGCGAGTCGGTATCAGCTTAATACCAACTCTTATCATATAAACAATGCGATAATGTATAAATAGAGGATTTATAGAGAATAAAGTCAGTCTCAACACAGTTTCCGTGTGAGTCATTTATGCAACCTTTCTCTCATTTATTTTTATTTTTTTTATTTAAGTTATTCGAGTCTTCATAACTTAGATATATATAAAATGTTAACGGGATTTTAGTTTCCGCTAACTCCTTCTAAGCCAATAGACGGATTTTGGAACGGTTTTAACCATCATTTAGGGCATTGTTTCCTGAAGGTTTATAAGTGAAATCTATTGCAATTTAGCTTTTCTTTAAACGAGAAAAATAATTTTTCTGTCATCGTCATAAAAAAAAAAATATTCCAAAAAAATTAGTAGTAACATAGACCTATAATATACCTGTGGAAAACTTAATATGCAATAAAATAATTCGGGAAATTTAATAGAAAGATGTTATAAGCGCATAAACTTATGCACGAATGTTATTTGTAATGTTGTGGATTAGGGAGGTTATGTTGTTTATGGTGATCGTAGAAGTTATATAATTCATACAGTAGACAAGATTTTAGAAAAAATATTATGTACCAAGTCTTAAGCAAGCTACTCAAATAAAGGAAAAGTTGTTGTAAGCTAATACTGGTTATAAATATTTTTACTTTTAGATCATAAAAAAAAAAAAAATAAAAAAAAAAAAATAGTAGTTCCACAGTTAAATAAATGGGACTCACAAGAAAACTAAATTAACTTTAATACTTTAAAATTTATTTAGAAATAGTTCTTATGAAATTTGAAATTGTAATAAACCGAATAAAATAGAAACCGTGAAATATAACAAACAAATCAACTAAACCAATTATTTTTTTGATTAATTGATGTTTCTAATATTTGCCGATGATGAAATATAAGAACTAATAAACGTTATATAATAAATTTAATATTTTCTAGGGAAGTGCAAATTTTTTTTTTTACTATAAACTCATAATCCCAAAGTAGTAGACTTTTAATTGGTAAAACTGAAGTTTTTAAACATAAATGACACCAAATTTAAATTGCACACGTGGGAAGCAAAATAGAGTCGCGAGTTAAGTATAAGTTAATATTAATATTTGGAAATGAGGATAGGTAGCGGCAGTTAACGACATTAGGAAAGATATATCTCATAATGAAACACCATTAAAAGTTCAATAATGACGCATTTTTTTTCCGTTTAGGAAATCTTTCAACTTGGTCAAACTTTTTAAACATAAATTACACCAAATTTGAATTGCATACGTGCGATTCAAGGGCGGTTCGCTATCATTAGTATATTTTAATGATAGTGGTAGTGTAACCCACCTCTCAGACAATGGAAGTTTTTTCATCTACTGAATATTGTTACAATTAAACATTATACTTCGATATCTCAATTTAGAAGGGTTCTGTACTAAATGCAGTTGAAAGGGATTGCAATTTAACAGCATAGCATAGAAAACGCCTTGGGACAATTAACACATACCATAGGGCCCTAGTATATCACGGGGTGGCTAAGAAAAGGACGACTATGACGGAAGCTGGGGTCGGAGCCGCCTAAATCTTGCCACCCCAAGGCCATCCTCTGCCAGGAATGCGAGGAGAAAATTACTGGCACCCCCGACGGGACCCGAGTTTGCACTTGCGGAGGTGCTCAGTATTGTAACTATTTTCTTGTCAACCTGAATAGTTTCTCAGGAAGGAATGGGAGCACTTTCGTTAAAGAGTTATTGCCACCTGGCATCACAGCTCCAAGAACAATATACTTACTTCCTTTCCATATAACTCTGTTTATGTTGGATAACAATGGCATGGTTTCCATTATTTTCTTCAAATGTGGAGAGTTAATGCTGTTCCTTTATTGGAATTCAAGCAAAAATGTGATGAAATTTTGGAAAAGCCATTGATTTCAGGTATAGGGAAGCCATTTCAAGAATTAATAATTTCTTTACAAAACCTTTTTGCCCTTCTGTCATACACCTTTAGATAAGAAAAGAAATATTAAAAGGTCGAAGGACTTGGAAGAGTTATTGAAGGAATAATGATAAGGTAAATATTGGGTAATCTAAGAGATATAAAGAATTATCGTAACGTTAAATCATTATTTCATTCATTATGAAGTTATCAGGAAAGGTAACTAACTCTCTTCGGAGTAAATGTAAAAATTGTTTACTATACAGAAACGTATAAAAATATGGGTCTGATATAACGAAATATTTAATTGTAAAGTGTCAAATAGTATTTGACAGTTATTATGGTGGCTCCAGATTTCTTAGCTCATGATCCATCCATATATATTTAGAGACCGTTCTACATCTCTCGCGAGAAAAGGCCTCGTGAAATGATACAAAATGATAATTACATCTCATATGATTCTAAACTAAAAAAAATTCTTGGTAAAGCTTAACTACACTTAAGCAGCAAGACATGCACCATAAAAATTAGTGTATTAGTATTTAATCTATGTTTAATATTTTTTTGTAAGTAAGCACGCAGAAACTATCTAGTTTCTTTCGGCGCACTTTACAGCTCGACTAGTCTATATCATATCTAAACTATTTTTGTGGTTTTAATGATGGGTCTAAATAAAATAAATTAATGTTCGAAAAAAGGTCGGTAGATAGCATTTTTTGAAGTTGAGAGAGAGCATAATACACCTGCAATGTAATGTTAAATGTTCGATATTTTTTAAATATTTCATTTCGAATAATTGATGGTTGACTTTATTTAATTTGTAACATTTTCAAAGAAATTGTATTCCAACTGGTTCTTGATATTATTTGAATATGTATACTCATTAGATATAGTCTACTATTCTCTGGGTCCCGGGTTCGGACCCTGGCTGACGCAAAATTATTTATTACCGTCGAGCAACCTTGGGGTATGAAGACCCTTCTGGAGCGAACCCAGCCTTTATAAAGTGGATTGCCGAAATTGGGAAAACGGCTGCTGGCTGTGAAACAGTATATATTTATATATTTACCGAACCAATACCCTGAATGGATTGAACAGGCACAGGTTTACTTTAAATTAAACCCTCTAAGCCAATCAAAGTGTTTTCATTCAAAAAGCTAAATTTAAAACATAACAGGATATGAAATGCTAACCTTCAAGAAACAAGGTAAATAAATGTAACTGATCTGTTTTCTTTTAGCCGTTCTTTAATAAAGTTGTTTACAAACAGCCACTGGAAAATGAAATATTACGATTCTACAGGATTCTCATATCAGTGGTTGCAGAAATACAAAAGTATTCAATCTATAAGCAAATTTATTCTTGTTTGCTCGCTTTATTATTATTGAAATATTTTTTATCTCGTTTTGTAATTTTGATAACCTATTGATTATCCACACAACTTGTTTCGATGTAAAAACATTTAGATGTAATAACGGTTGAGAACAAGGAAACAAAAGATATCGGCTTAAAATCAGGTGTCATTTGCTCACGATTTGAATTCATCTATCTCTTTTTAGCCAGGAAGGGAACAAACTGCAAAGGAAAATAAACATGAAAATCGCAGTCAGGTGAAGTGGGCAACAACAAAAGGCTACACTGCTAAGGAAAGTTTGGGAGGGGCCCGCTCGGTTGCCCTCGAACAATGCCAACCGCAATGCTCTTTATTTAGTATTCTTTTCTGGAGGCTAGCAGACGGACAGCTTCATGAAATATTCAGTTCACTCTCAGCCAGCCGCTCAGATGACTCATTACCCGAATACAGTCAAATACAGGCCCCGTCTCCGGGATCTTTATTTAAAACCACTCCCGATTCCAGAAACCGAATCACTTGAGAAGTTCATCGTCATTGATTCTAAGACTAAAACTACCCTGTACAATATTTACGAATTCATCCTTCGCATTATATTTTACGCCTGTCGTGAATCGGAATCCTGATATATGATTAACAATATATCTTTATTTAAAAAAAAGACAACGTCTAGTATAAATGATACACAAATAATAAAAACAATCTCATCCAAAAAATAATAATATGAGTCTAGTACAGTTTAATAATGCGATAGTCTACAGCCTATGATAGTCAGCAGGCTTATGGGAAGTTATCAGAAGATTCGATGATAAATTGCCGGAGGTATCGTTGTCTATATTAATATGTACTGAGCATTAAAGAAGGATTAGATGAAGACAATTAGAAAAATAATAGTTTCGTGACATACAGATATCTTCGGACATGAATTTAATGGTTTTGGTTTTAGGAATAGGACTTGATATGATCTGGGTTGGCAACTCTCAATGGACCGACGCATCTCATGTTCTTTATATGGAACTCCTGGTATATAATGATATATTAAACTATCATAACTCTTAAAACTATTTGATTTGAAGAGATTGTCCGGACCATAAAAATTGAATATTCGCTCTTATTTGAAATTTGAGAAACATTTTGGACTAAAGCAGTGGGATTAATTTATTCGAATTTCATTTTATTTAAAAACGTCAACCATGCATTAGAACGCCTAAAGCAATTGAAGTCGTTAAGGAATAGTTTAGGCTGATGACAAATGACCATCATCGCTGAACATATACACTGTCAGTCACACGCCCCTCACTGGTATTCTAGTCAAAGGTGGCTCTATTCCGAATCCCGAAGAAAACATCTATTTGGCATCTTCCTATTCCAATCATTGCGAACCGGGAAACCCTCCTATATAGCATTTCCAAGTCAATTGTAACCTTTTCCAAGTCAAATGTAACTTTTTCCAAGTCAAATGTAACCTTTTCCAAGTCAAATGTAACCCTTTCCATTTCAAATGTCACCTTTTCCATTTCAAATGTCACCTTTTCCAAGTCAAATGTCACCTTTTCCATTTCAAATGTTACCTTTTCCAAGTCAAATGTCACCTTTTTCTTCACTTCTAGCCTTAAATATTCCGTTTTATTTATTGAAAAATAATTAGTTTAATTAAAATTATGACTTTTTTAATAATTTTGGCATATCCTATCGCTATTTTTTTCTGTTTATTAGATATTTGATATCAAGTTCTGTTTTTTACGAACAAATATTTTAAAAAATATTTAGTTTTAAAATAGTTGTTGATTTTGAATTTTTAGAGGGGGGGAGGTAGTTTTTGGGAATAATTAATGTGTTTTCGGGTATTATAATTACGTTTTTCGAGATGTATATTTTATCGCTCGCTGGCATATTAACTCGCATTTATTTTTAATGATTTTTATTGATATAGGGATTAATTAATGTGCTTTCGGGTGGTTATGAATACGTTTTTTGAGCTCTATCTTTTATCGCTCATGCGTATTTCAACTCGCATTTACTTTTAATGTTTTTTATTGATATAGGGATTACTTAATGTGCTTTCGGGTGGTTATGATTACGTTTTTCGAGCTGTATTTTTTATCGCTCATGGGTATTTCAACTCGCATTTACTTTTAATGTTTTTTATTGATATAGGCATTAATAGTTGTGCTTTCGGGTGGTTATGATTACGTTTTTTGAGCTCTATCTTTTATCGCTCATGCGTATTTCAACTCGCATTTACTTTTAATGTTTTTTATTGATATAGGGATTACTTAATGTGCTTTCGGGTGGTTATGATTACGTTTTTCGAGCTGTATTTTTTATCGCTCATGGGTATTTCAACTCTCAGTTACTTTTAATGTTTTTTATTGATATAGGCATTAATTGTTGTGCTTTCGGGTGGTTATGATTTAGTTTTTTGAGCTCTATCTTTTATCGCTCATGCGTATTTCAACTCGCATTTACTTTTAATGTTTTTTATTGATATATAGGTTAGTAATTGTCTTTCCGGGTGTTGTAATTACGTTTTTTGGACTGCTTATTCTATAGCTCGCGCTCGTTTCAACTTAGAGCTAATATCATTTTATATTTTGATAGAGTGGTCTTTCTTTGTTTTTGTTTTAGGGGATTCTGATTACATGTTTTGAACATTAATCTTTTATGCGCTTGGAAATTTCTACATACCGTAGATATTATGTTATAATTTGAAGTAAAAATTATTTTTTTGTGTTTTTGCACGTTCTGATTACTTTTTTTAACTGGGTGTTACATCGCGATTGCGCATTGTTCTAGATCACTTTTTATTTAAGGTAAAATGTGCACTAGCTATAAAAAAATGTCATAAACTCTATTAGTATTCCCCAAAACACTATAAACGATCCCTCTATCAAATATTTATGAAATAGGAACAGTAACTTAAAATAAGTAAAAGCGATAACAACTAAGGTTCAAATAATGTTATAAGAACACCCGAAAATAGAATAAATTATCAGATAATTGTAAGAACAAGTGAGAAAGTGGGTCCATTATAAAATATTTAGTTGAAAAAACTTACTCAGGACGCTATAAAAGGAACTATAACTAATCCTTTTATAAAAAAATAATAATAAAAATATTAAATAAAAATAAAAAAATAAAAAAAAAGTTAAATGATGTATATTCCAACAACGTTATAATGAGAACTAAAAGCAAAATAATCAATCCCAATATCCATCAAAAACTAAATCATAACCACCCGAAAGCACAATAATTAATCCCTATATCAATAAAATACATAAAAAGTAAATACGAGTAGAAATACCAATGAGCGATAAAAAATACAGCTCGAAAAAAGTAATCATAACCACCCGAAAGCACATTAATTAATCCCTGTATCAATAAAAATCATTAAAAATAAATGCGAGTTAATATGCAAGTAAGCGATAAAATATACATCTCGAAAAACGTAATTATAATACCCGAAAACACATTAATTAATCCCTATATCAATAAAAAACATAAAAAGTAAAGCGAGTTGAAATACCCATGAGCGATAAAAAATACAGCTCAAAAAACGTAATTACAAGACCCGCAAATACAATCAATAACCTATATGTCTATAAAAAACATTAAAAGTAAATTCGAGTTGAAATACCTATGAGCGATAAAAAATACAGCTCGAAAAACGAATTCATAACCACCCGAAAGCACAATAATTAATCCCTATATCAATAAAAAACATAAAAAGTAAATGCGAGTTGAAAAACCCATGAGCGATAAAAAATACAGCTCAAAATACATAATTACAAGACCCACAAATACAATTTATAACCTATATATCTATAAAAAACATTAAAAGTAAATGCGAGTTGAAATACCCATGAGTGATAAAAAATACAGCTCAAAAAACTTAATCATAACCACCCGAAAGCACAATAATTAATCCCTATATCAATAAAAAATAAAAAAGTAAATTTTAGTTAAGATAAACGAGGGCGATAAAAAATACCGCTCGAAAAACGTAATCATAACCACCCGAAAGCACATTAATTAATCCCTATATCAATAAAAAACATTAAAAGTAAATGCGAGTTGAAATACCCATGAGCGATAAAAAATACATCTCGAAAAACGTAATTATAATACCCGAAAACACATTAATTAATCCCTATATCAATAAAAAACATAAAAAGTAAAGCGAGTTGAAATACCCATGAGCGATAAAAAATACAGCTCAAAAAACGTAATTACAAGACCCGCAAATACAATCAATAACCTATATGTCTATAAAAAACATTAAAAGTAAATTCGAGTTGAAATACCTATGAGCGATAAAAAATACAGCTCGAAAAACGAATTCATAACCACCCGAAAGCACAATAATTAATCCCTATATCAATAAAAAACATAAAAAGTAAATGCGAGTTGAAAAACCCATGAGCGATAAAAATACAGCTCAAAATACATAATTACAAGACCCACAAATACAATTTATAACCTATATATCTATAAAAAACATTAAAAGTAAATGCGAGTTGAAATACCCATGAGTGATAAAAAATACAGCTCAAAAAACTTAATCATAACCACCCGAAAGCACAATAATTAATCCCTATATCAATAAAAAATATAAAAAGTAAATTTTAGTTAAGATAAACGAGGGCGATAAAAAATACCGCTCGAAAAACGTAATCATAACCACCCGAAAGCACATTAATTAATCCCTATATCAATAAAAAACATTAAAAGCAAATGCGAGTTAATATTACGCGAGCGATAAAATATACATCTCGAAAAACGTAATTATAATACCCGAAAACACATTAATTATTCCCAAAAACTACCTCCCCCCCTCTAAAAATTCAAAATCAACAACTATTTTAAAACTAAATATTTTTTAAAATATTTGTTCGTAAAAAACAGAACTTGATATCAAATATCTAATAAACAGAAAAAAATAGCGATAGGATATGCCAAAATTATTAAAAAAGTCATAATTTTAATTACAAGACCCACAAATACAATTTATAACCTATATATCTATAAAAAACATTAAAAGTAAATGCGAGTTGAAATACCCATGAGTGATAAAAAATACAGCTCAAAAAACTTAATCATAACCACCCGAAAGCACAATAATTAATCCCTATATCAATAAAAAATATAAAAAGTAAATTTTAGTTAAGATAAACGAGGGCGATAAAAAATACCGCTCGAAAAACGTAATCATAACCACCCGAAAGCACATTAATTAATCCCTATATCAATAAAAAACATTAAAAGCAAATGCGAGTTAATATATACGCGAGCGATAAAATATACATCTCGAAAAACGTAATTATAATACCCGAAAACACATTAATTATTCTCAAAAAGTATCCCTTCCCTCTAAAAATTCAAAATCAACAACTATCTTAAAACTAAATAGACAATAATTAATTTTTTTAAATATTAGTTCGTAAAAAACAGAACTTGTTATCAAATATCTAAAAAACAGAAAAAAATAGCGATTAAATTAAACTAATTATTTTTCAATAAATAAATAAATAAAACGGAATATTTAAGGCTAGAAGTGAAGAAAAAGGTGACATTTGACTTGGAAAAGGTGACATTTGACTTGGAAAAGGTGACATTTGAAATGGAAAAGGTGACATTTGAAATGGAAAGGGTTACATTTGACTTGGAAAAGGTTACATTTGACTTGGAAAAAGTTACATTTGACTTGGAAAAGGTTACAATTGACTTGGAAATGCTATATATTTGATCTTCTAACCCCGCGCTTTTCCGTGCGCACTCTAAATACAAGATTCCAACCCATCATACTATACCTACACTCTCATAGTACAGCATCCTATGAAAAGTCCTTCATCATCCTTGCTACCATACTTTAGAACTCTTTACCCACCTCATTCAGAAAAGTGTTATTCCTAACCACATTCAGACATTAATTTCTTAATCACCTCCTCAAAGATGAATCTTCCGCATATATGTGATAAATCTAGATTTTGTTGATATCTAACTTAACTCATTCTATGTCATCTGTTTCTGTTTATTGAACCTTTTATTCATATTAACCTTGAATAATTTAATTGACTAAATAATTATATAACAAATGAAGCGGTCTTTATCTGTTCACTGTATAATATTCTTAGGGGACTAAATGTCCCAGAATAAAAATTATTTTTCATTCATACAGTGATAACCATGTAACGATAAATTATTGAGTGTACAGTTAATATCAATAAATCTGCTTGTAGAGATTTGAAAAAGACTCGAATTGCAGAGAAAGATGACCACTCGCCGTTTCCGTTAGTAGGGAGAGGGTAAGAAATTGATGAAGCGGGTGGTAGGAGGTAGAAACATTTAAACATTTAAGAGGGAGCTTCATCTGGCAGGGAATGATCAATGGCCCTAAGACAATCAATCTGCTCCCCTCTTATTCCCGTGGTAATGACCAATCCCATGGCTCCTGCATTTTAAGCTCTTACAGCCACCAGCTGATGCCCACTTCTTAATCTGCCAAGCATCTGGTTCCAGCTGATCCCCAACGGCCGAAGGATCGCCTTTCAATTAAGTCTTTTCTCTCTTCAATACCCGGAAAAATGATCCATACTGAGTACAGAAATCTCTTGTCGTGATTTTAAGAGATATATTCAATGTAAAATCATTTCATGAGCAATCATGATGAAGTACCCCTTCTCCTATATTTGGCGTCAATAAGCAATTTATTCAACTGCTGTTAGGCTTCGTTTATTATTTAATCAATTAATCAAGGATAAAGGATAGCAGTTTACTTAGCGAGAAATTTCATACAGGATCTGTTACAACTGACGCCATAGTGGAAATTGCTATCTTTATCTACCAGTTTTTTGTACTTATTACTTACTCTATATACCTACAGTACTAATTGTATTTCCAGGAACCCATCATACACAATCCATACACGCATTGGGATTTTATTATTTTAATTGGGTTAAGTGTGCAGTATAGGTCCAATTCAAACAGATTAGGTTGGTGTGCTTTCGGAAACCAGAGAGTCAAAGATCAACAGAATCTTTACTCATATAAATGTTAAAAAAATCACTAGTTTCCTGTTCTCGCCTATGCTTGCGAGCATATTAATTTATGCTACTATACGAAGCAGCTATTATTTTTATTTAATATATTATAGGGGTACTCACTACGTTTGCTATAGCATGCTATTTGTGCTATTGTGCTAAACCCATCAATTTTATACAGGAAATAACTGTAGAAGTTCGACGGGTTTAGCAAAATAACACAAATAGCATGCAATAGCAAACGTAGTGAATACCCCTAATATAAGTCCTGAGTGTATACTCAGTCAGAAGATTGACGTGAAACTCACATAACAGACTTAAAAGACAAAAGCTCAAGTCATTAAATTATATAAGACTACAAGTTAAAAATTAACAACTTTCATTCGATAGTAAACTACTTATTTACTAGGGAATACTTTAATATATCTATGGAGGAAAGCTAAATTTAAACATTAAAAGCAAACCATTCCTTTCAAACTAAAGTTCTTCGTACAATGGTCAATGCTCCATAAACTGCGTAACCAACGACACACTCAACTCCAAGACCTGAATATTCCACATGTTTTAAGCCAAATCCCATTTAATTCTTCAAAATTTTAACTTGCTCTCCTTTCTACTTTTTTAGCACAATCCCAATTAAGTTTTACCCACCTCAACAATACACTGAAGATTATAACGGTAGTGGCCAGAATATATTTTGTAAAAGATCAAATTTAATTTCTGACGACCGTAGTTCATCTATAGATCAGCCTCCTTTCTTTTGGTTCCTGTAATATTAATTTATAATAGCCTGTTAGCAATCATTTTTAGTTGCATGGCTTGTAAATGTCCCAATCCATGAATTCCACAAGCTTTGATTTAGTGGATAGTAGCTTCATACTGATAAGATTTCTCTATTCCAACATTAGTTCTTGTCCTCCAGAAGCTCCTCAGCTGACCCAAAAACGTAAAGCATTTTTTTTTGTAGCAATATTCAGGACTCATGATAAAGCACCACTTATAAAAAGTCTAGCTTAGCCTTTTTTGTTATTCCTAAAGAACACACTAGACGATTTTCGTTAAAATCGCCATGCCAATGCACAATTTAATCATCTTTACTATGACATATGCCTTATCATCAGAAAAGTATTCCGATATTGCAAAGATTCCAATTTTTCAACATTCTTTCCTCTACTTAAGGTTAAGTACCTTAGGTAAATAACTGTTAATAAGATCTGCCGAGATCTTACACATCTGCAGAGTCTTACGACCATATTTTATTCGATTGCAGTAAACTGCACAAACATAGACACAAACTTATGTATTATATTATATTATAGCCGCCTTCGAAGTGTGACCTTCTTACAAAATACTTTTCAAAATTTGATGAATTTGTGGACCGGGTGGACTATGCATAATTAGACAAATAGCAACAGGCATGTACTGTACATAGCGAGTAGAGTTTTATGATTTACTTATGTTTTTCATTATTTTATTATTTGTTTTCTCCATGTCATATTTTCTTTCTTTTTTACTCTTAGTTTATAAACTTACTTTTCTTTACATAATGTTTGTATAAAATGTGTTATGTAATTTAATTTATATTATGTAATAAAAATGCGTATCGCAAGATGGTAGGCGTAGAAATAAATGCACCCATTGCAAGGTTACTGTAATGAGGAAAACCGTAAGATCTGCCGAGAATGTCTCACATGGTTGTATTAATATCGAAATGTTTGGATTATGCTAGTGCACGACTTTAATACTGCAGATGCGCGAATGTCGGATTAAAAATTAAACCTTAATAATATGTAAGCAATAGAAGGAAGAAGTGAAACCGAACTCCCACCCTTAGGGCATCCCTTAAGGAGGATCCGTTATGATTCGTTTAGAAACAAAAATACAAAAGCGTTATCCTGAAGAAGGCGACAGGAGGGGAGCGGAGTGGATTTGTTCTGTTTGCTTTGTATTTATTATCGCTAAGGAGATCGGACCTTAAGAGGATTTGCGGGGCCGCAGTGGGGTGCGCGCTAACCGACTTGCGCCCTCCTAATCAATGCGCATCATCTCAGCTCCTTTGTTATTCCTTGGACAATATAAAAATGATACATCACCCTTAATTGAAATGGAGAATGGGGGAATTTGATTGCTCAAAATTAAAATGGTATCAACTTGTCAAATCAATAAGGTTCTGAAACCGTATTTATAAGATGATGAAAACGTTATGAAGAAATCATCATGGTCTGACAGGTCTTAAATGCCAATATTTTAATAAAGTACCCTTAATTCCTAAAGTACCTTTAATTTTGTAGATTCTATAAAAATAACTATATTGTCTTGTAACCATTGATAATTAAAAGCTAAATATGCAATTTGAGTGAATTTGATAAACAACTAAAGGAGAAAACTGAAAAAATATTTTTTTAATGCAATTTTTTGTTTTTGAACATAAGAACAGTAATATAGACGTATTATATACCATTGGAAAGAGAAACATTTTAGAAAAAATATTATCTTATACACAAGCTTATAAAATTTAATCAAGATTGATGAAAATCCGATAAAACTAAGTGATTATTTAAGATAACAATATAATATAATTTTTAATAAAACACGTGTTAATTCAATTTACATAATTAATTCAATTTAATTAATTCTTTAATGGTTTCACTCATATTTATTTCTAACTGTATTTGAAAATTCTTTAATCGATTTTTAAAACGGAGGTAAGTGAAAGTCGTGTGTTGCCCCACCAGATTTTTTATTTATGTGAAATCTATATACAATATTTGTTATTTAAGGTTATTTTTCTGTTATGAATGAACAGTTATGCTCTATTACCTTCTTTCATTTCACAGGATTCCCTCTTTCCTTAATTGATTAGACAAAATGTTCATCAAGGAAAAATGTTATGGGTCACCCTAACGTATGCATATGTATACAGTACTCGGAATGGGAAGCTATAACTTTTTTAAAGAACTAAATTAAGGTTTTCTTATCGTTAAGCTGTGAATTCCAAAGATTTAGCATTACGTTTTTATAAATTTTGGACATATATGTTTCTAAAGTGACTTATTCAACACTGTTTTATTTTATAGGCTGAAGTATATATTTATAAAACAATAATAAGACACACCTGGCTAAAAATAAAAAAAATGATTAAATACTACAATAACTGTCAACTATTCTTTTGTTTAGTAACTTTGCATTCCTAAATTATGTTATTATTACATATTTTTATTTCTATGTGTAGTGGTTCAGAGAAAGAATTCCGATTTCAAACCCCTTGACATACCTCAGATTGTTCGATTGCGGAGAGGCATCTCTGGCATGTGTGTTATATCTGTTTTTGGCAGGTGTATGGTTTCTTTAATAAAATAGGGTTACGGAAAAATATGTACAAGAAATTCTTTTTTACGGCTTTATATAATATTCTATATTTTAAGTTGGTATTCAAGTGAATTTTTAGTTGTCATACACCTTCTGATTTATAATTTTTTTTTGCTGATTTTTAATGGAATCCATAATCTTTTTCAGTTTGCACACTTATTTTACTGCTCCAGACCATTTACGTTTTTCACTTCTTTGAATTTATGTATTAAATACTAAACATTTATTATAACTTATCTCATTTTAATTAAATTTTTGAAAATGTATGTTTACATTTATTTGTATTAGTTTATTAGAGTTTTCTATAGGATATATTAGCTGTTAGACCCTAAAAAAAAAAAAAAATAAATAAAAAAATAAAAAAAAAAACCTTGGCTTTCCAGTTAACAAAATAATACATGAGAATAATCGGAATTCAGATAAAAAGTTCTTCTTTATATTTTTGGCCTAATCTCCTGAACCATTATCTTCCCTCATATGTTGTGAGATCACATATATATTACTAGAACCTACTGATTGTTAGCCAGTTATAATAGCGTTGATTTCTGATGATAATGTTCGCTTGCAAGTTAATTTAGTTTCGTTGTGAAAAACTTTTACGTATAATATAGTAAAAACTTTTTGACTGAATCCAAATTCTTCCTCTTATGATTACATCGTAACATTGATAGAATTACAATAATTAAAACTTGTTTTATACTATTCGGAAACACATATTTGTAGTGTGGGTGTTGATTTACGAGGATTTTTATCTACTTTTTCTAAATTATCGTTCCGTTCTCAATTCGTTTTCATCAAATCCAGAATTCGGAATAATGTAAAGCCATGAAGGGTCAAGATATCCAATTTTAGTAGTATCTTACGATAAAATTGAACAATTTTACATTTAATATGTTTGTTTTTTTTATATTGAATTCATACCCATCAACTTCTTAGCAACTTATTGGCTTTTTAAGTTGTATATTTAAAGTGAATTATGAACATATTTTTAAGATCTGTCCTCAACACTCCGAAGTCTCATGTGGCCCATTTATATGTCGAGTTAAGGTCGCTTCTTCCCCCAATTCGCAGACAATATTTCCTAGGATCATACCTTTACCAAACCATTAAAATCCTGCTCCCTCCTTATGTCCACAGTCTTCTGCAATTTAAATCGTCAACCCACTCCCTCGAAACAAGGTCTCGCCATTCTTACCTTTACATTCCTACCCATAAAATAACAATTTTTGATCATTCCTTTCTTGTCCGCTCTGCTGATCTCTGGAATTCCATACCTACTCATATCCGCCATGCTTCTTCTCTATCATCATTCAAGTACCAACTGTTCCAATACCTCCTGTATTTCCAGACAGACGTTCAACAACACTGACGTTTGTTGTTAAATGTCAAATTTTGAAAATAAAAAAAGAAATATTATTTATTGCTCATACCTAACTTAATTAATTAATTAATTTTTAATTTAGTTTTGTTTAGCGAATATATGTATCTGAAGAAGGTTATCTATTTTATTCTTTTGTTTTGTTGTACAGATCTATTTCTTTTTTTAATTTTTTTTCTTACTTCTTACATCATTGTAAATAAGAACTAATCCTGATCATTTGGTCTTTAGGCCAGATAAATTGTTTACCTTAATTGTACATGTTTGTTGTTCTTTTTATTGGTATATATATGGTATAGAAATTATTTTCTATTCTTTTCTATTTTCTGTTCTATTCTATACGATAACACTTCATTTATTGAGGCACGATTTTCCAAGTCATGAAATGAAGAGACAGGTTAGGGAATGTTTTGGTTCTGAAGTGGGCTAGATGAGAAATAATAACACTTAGTTCCATGATCCGGTAATTGAGGGATCCAGCTTTATTTTGCTAGTCCTGTTGATTTTAACCGAACGAGGGAGCGGGGCCGCGGTTGCACGTATGGTGTAGTACAAACTGCCACACCAGCCTTCCAAAAACACAAGAAAACCTCCTCGCACTTTCCTCGTCTTCTCTGTTTTCTTTGTACAGCTTTTAATTCAAAATAAATTACTACACAAACTCTATGTTATGTTATTGTGGATGTTTTAATTAATACAAAAAACTAAATTTTCGTTTTCGTCCGTGTTACGCTATAAATATTTTAAAAAATAAGAAGTTCATTTAAAATGAAAGATAGGGAATCCTTTCAAAACACAGGGCCTAGCAGAATAAAAATCTTGAAATCTGCCCTTACGTAAAAGAACCAAACTTTATACCATATATTTACATCTATGAGGAGCCACATTTTGCAAATTTTTAGCTCCTTAATCCTTACGGAAGGCAAGTAAAGGGGAGAAAAAAAAAAAAGAAAAGTTTTTTGAGGAACAGCTCAACCATTTCACACACACGAAAAAATGCTTGGGATTTTCGAAAACAGTTTGAGAAAATATTAATAATTTTTTCCATGAAAATGAAGTCAAGAATTTTTCAAGTTATGCTGGATTGGTTACACAATTTACAAACTTCGTCTACGACTGGAAAAATTATATTTTTATGAACATTAACCGACGAAAATAGTGATTTTTCTTGAGTGTTTAGATTAACTTTTTAACGAGGTTCTCACTTTTATCCTTAGGACACGGATAAGAGGGTTTCGGTCTTCGTCTTCAACTAATGAGAAAGTTAGGTCTTTATGGATGATTTTATTAGTAACTAAGTGCGGAGCATTAAGAATTTTTCAAAGGATTTTGGATTGCAAGGATTGGATGAGAGAGGAATTTGATGGATTATTGGACCCCGTAGCTCAGTGCCATAGGTCCAAATGGGCCTGATAAAATTATATAAATGAGTTTTTAGGAGTAAATAATTTATTTCAGAGTTTCTCGAGTACTGTTGTAGTAATTGGTCAATAGGAGCTTCCCGTCGTTTTAGTCTGGAATGAGGATTCCATGTTAGTCGTTTTTCAATATGGAATTCTAGATATTGGATCTTTCAAGAGGAATAAGAGTGATACTGTTAAAGATTACAGTGGGCCAGCAGGTTGTAGGTTTATCACGTAAAGGTGATTTGATCGAATTTATTAGGATTGATTTTAATTATACAGTTTTGATACCGTTCTAAATGGCTGATGGGAGAGTGATAAAAAAAATCATGGATATTTGCTCTTACACTGCGTAAGTGGATATAATAATCATGACAATCTATCAGTCCAGAACCTTGCTGTAAATATGTTTTTATTAAAATGTTTTTGATACCAAGTTGAACATCTTTGGTTTGTATATATAACCGGAAATGGATATTCCTGTTGCCAAACAAGAGCCACCTTAAGAGCGACAGTATTCCATCCGCGTAGGTACCTTACTGTTAACCAAACACACCACGCAATATTCTCCATCACAAACATTACACTGATGATGAGAATTCCTGTGATTACTTATACCTCGACATTTTTTTTCGGTTGTTGTTAAAAAGTCCGTTATTTTTTGTATTGTTTTTTTTTTAATTAAAGGAGTTTAGTTACTAGGATCTCACTTTGAACTTTTCATCAACGTGGGAAAAATAAATAATATCTTGATATTCAATTCTGAGTATATCAAAGCTTAAACTTTAGGTAAGACGCATAAAAACTAGATTAAATGGTGTATTTTTTGTTTTGTTTTAAGAAGACAAAAAAAAAAAAAAAAAAAAAAAAGGAGCAAAAAAGACGGTGATTTATGAATATTGTTACTAGAGCGAGAAGTTTCACATGGAATTAATTTGTCTTCGTTGGCCACAAAGGCTCATAAATATTTTAAAACTTTCTTCCAGCGGGCAGGCATCTTTTCCTGGAGCTGAGAAGAAACCCCTCGGAGGGCAACTAAACGAAACTGTAATTACTTTTAATGACAAACAGGGTCCACATCTCAATTGAGACAAATTGTGACAAAAGGGATTATAAGTCCCCTCAAAACAAGGCCGTAAAATAAAATCCCTTTATATTAAAACCAATTACTCCCAAAGCCTCTTCTTTCTCCCTCCCCTTTTGAGAAAGTTGCCTTTTAAGAGAAGCATTAATGATATACTGTCAAATCGTTAATTATCCTTTCAATTTTTAGGTACAATTATAATGGTCTCAAAGGTAATTATTAAAAAAAAAAACAACCTTGCCTTATACAACAACATATTCTCGTAGTTTAATAAAATTGATATTTTTATTAAATATTCCTATAAATAAATAATGTTTGCACTGTTAGCTTCTGGACATTATTATACGTCTTATAAATATATTAAGCCTATTACGCCAAATCGTCAATTTAAATTGCACATGTTTATAAAATACATCTAGTGCGCACTATACACGACTTTCACTTACCTCTGTTATTTATATCAATTTAAGAATTTTTATACAAAACGGAAATAAATTGTTATATAATTATATAAACTGGATTTTAATAGAAAAATGTGCTATATTAAATAATCTATTATACTATTATCTACGACAACATCAGTTTGTTTTATCGGTTTTTCATCACTCTCCATAAACTTTTATGATTCCGTGTATATGACAATATGTTTTCTAAAATCTTTAGCATACCAACGGTATATTATACTTGTATATTACTGATATTAATTACAAAAGCAAAAAAATTGCATACATTTTTTTTTTCAGTTTTCTCCTATAGTTGGGCATAGAATACGTTCAACTTATATATTTACATGTTTTTTTACTTTCACTTACTATAAGGGAAAGTATTGCGATCGCAAAAAAATTTGAATTCCAGTTTTCGGCGAAAATACACGTTTTAGGGTCTTTTTAATCCAAATAAGCAAGTCCCGAAAAAAGGTCTGTGTGTGTGTGTGTAGTAATTCTAGAGCAAAAACCATAAGTCGTACGAAAATGAAATTTCACATTTAAGAAAACTATACACCCGAGATGTTACAACAAATTTTCACTAAAGTCGGCTGACCAGAAGTCCTACTTTATCCTATGAATTTAGTACCTTTTTACGATTTTCTCAAAAAAAGCTCATTTTGATCAAACAGCATCAAACAGATTTTGATTAAACTCGCTATATCGATGTAAGTTTAATATCATGTAAGCTTAATTCTGATTGAAATAGTCTGATAGGGCTTAAATGCCGATATTTTAAAATTCATCATTTAAATTACCTTTAATTTTGTAAATTCCAATAGATTAACCATATCATCTTAATGAAACTGATGAAGGAGGGCTAAATATCTAATTGTATGCAATTTTTTCTTTTTGAACATAAGAATTGTAATATAGATGTATAATATACCGTTGGATAGCTATAGATTTAAAAAAAAAAATATTATCTGATACACGGAATTGTAGAAGGTAATGGAAATAAGTGATGAAAAGCCGATAAAACTAACAGTTTCTAGTTCCTGAAAAGAGAAATTCATGTTCCTGGCGGCAGGTCGAGGAAGCAGAGCCCCTAATAGTGATCATCTTGACATTTAAGTTGGAGGTGATTACCCCAAACACTAACTGGTTCTTGTAGATAAAAATATAATAGATTATTGAATAAAACACATGTTTCTATTGAAATTCAATTTAATTAATTCTTTAACAATTTATTATTATCTCTATTATTTAAATGTATTTAAAAATTCTTAAATTGATTTTAACAACGAAAGTAAGTGTCGTTGTTGAATTTAACAACGAAAGTCGTGTGTTGCGCGCACCCAATTTTTTAACCAATGGTAAGAAGATCATATGATAATTTTAATATAATCTAAAAAATTAAATATACTTTAGAGGAAGAAAATGTAATATATCGGCTTGTTAGCCTTTTTAGATTATTTCAATTAGAATGAAACCTACATGATGTTAAAGCCCATTAAATTTTACATCGATATAGCGAGATCATTCAAAATCTTTAAAGTCGTTTTTGAGAAAATCGTAAAAAGGTGTTAAATGCATGGAATAGAGTGGCTCTTCTGGTTAGCTGATTTTAATGTAAAAGTAGTTGTAACATCTCGGGCGTAACTTATCTTAAACATAAAATTTTAGTTTCATAGGACTTTTCGTTTTTGCGCTGAACTTACCACACACACACACACACACACACACACACACACACACACACACACAAACACACCAAACACACCTTTTGTGGGACTCGGCCATTTGGACTCAGGAGACCCTAAAACGTGTATTTCCATCGAAAACTTGAATTCAAAAAGGTTCACGATCCCAATACGTTCCCTTACTATATAGGTATTCCACATATAGGTAAGTTAAAGTAAAAAGAAGAAAATTTATGAATGAAAAATAAATTATTAAAGATGTCAGCGTTATGATGTAATTATTTTTATGCAATTGCTAAGAAACAATTGCCTTATTTATTAAAGGACAATATATCATTCATAAAATGCTCAAATATACCGTTTCCATATACTTATCTCAATACATTCATTGATTAATCTCTATCTAATGTTACATTTTAAGTTTATATGACCGATTTCGTGTTTATCGCTTTGGGATCTCCAGTCAATTAGAGAAGAGATCTTCGGAAGTTTAAAGGCTTAAAACAACTTTATATTGACGTGTAACACTACTTCTGTTGCATATTAACTTATCTAAAACCTCAAAGTCGTGGGTTCTAACCTGCGGGAGGCCTTAGGATTTTTAAATAGGAGTAAAAAATCCTTAGTTATGCCGTCCTTCGAAAGGGACGTAAAAAGATGGTCCCGAACCTGTGCGATGTCAGGTACTCGTTAAAAATCCCTATCATAATAAAACCTGGATAGGCAATTTTATATAGTCATTTAAACATTTTATTTAGGACTCCAACTGTAGCTTCGTCTAATGAGCCATAGTGACGTTAAATGAATAAATCAACTATTCTAAAACGAGTGCTTTCCAAAAGTATAATATACGTCTACACTACTGCACATATTTCTGAAAAGATGTTTTTATGCCTTCATTACAGAAAATACAACTATCCCATCTGAAGATAATTTCATCTGTAATTCAATTTTTTTTTTAAACTTATTTATTGATATTTACAACTGTATTAAATAAAAATACATCTAGTAAATGTGATGGTAATATACAAAACTGTCATGAAAAACATGTAGAGACACTACCCAGTGGCAGCACTCTAAAAATATTTTAAACTAGAAGGTCCCGGGGCCATTTCCTTTTCAGTCGCCTCGGAGGATTATTCGGAATTGAAGAGGAAGAAAGGATTGAAACTAGTGGGTTAGAGTGAGAATGGAGTTTGTCATGAAAGGATTGATACCTGGCCCGGGCCAAATCAGTAACATAGGGAACATTAAGGTCTTTATAGATAAGTTTATTCGTGACAAAGTAAGGAGCGTTGAGGATTTTACGAAGGATTTTGGATTGTAAGGATTGGATGCGGGAAGAATTTGATGGTTTAGTAGAGCCCCAAAGTTCTACTCCGTAAGTCCAGATTGGTCTTATAATAGTCATGTAGATGAGCCTTTTGTAGTTAAGAGGAAGGTTTGATCGTTTGTCTAGTAAGTGTTGAAGTCGCCTAAAGCGGCGAGCAGTTTCTTGTCGTTTTGGTCGTGTATGTGGATTTCAAGTTAGGCGTTTGTCAAGAAGAAGTCCTAGGTATCGGATCTGTTCAACAGGAACTAGTAATTCAATTTAAATTACTTATCGCTATAGACCTGTCCTCAATGCCAGCCTGCGACACTCATTCTGATATTTATCCTGCATACATGTGTATGTATTACTTATTGCTTTTTAGTTTTGTAAATAACTGTTTTACTTTTTCTTATAATTGTTTTGTTTGTTTGTTTTGTTCGCTTTTATGGCGTACAACAGCTTGGTTATCAACGCCCGATGGTTTGTAATAATGGTTCATTATTCAAATGAGTTTATTCATAGTTTAAGAGGAATGGCAATGAAAAAATAAAATAAGAAATAATAAAAAATACTATTAATTGAAAGTATTAGATGTTAATAGGATAAGAAATTAAACTGATACATAATAAAGAGGTATTTAATAGATGTGTTGGATAGTCAGAGGCTATTTAACAGTTTGACTTTTGTTAGACATTTAATTACTGCATTTATTACGGGTTCTTCATATCCAGCTGATATAATTATGTGCGCTGATAAGAGCATACTTCAAATATGTTCCTTAAAGATAGAATGTTGCACTGTGAGAATTTATGATTATAATTGTTTTTTTTGGGTATTATATAGTTAAATTTTGTATTTACATGCTTTAATTTTATAGATTGTTTATATGTATATGTATTATTATAGCTTTTTAGCTTAGTCAATAACTGTTTCTTACTGTGTGTACCGTGTTACTGTTTCTTTTTTATTGTTTTTTTTTTTTTTAATGTTCTTTAAGTATTGTATTGTTTCTTACTGTGTACTGTGTCACTGTTCCCTTGAACTCCTGTCCCACACACGAGCTTGCCTTAGTGGGATTGTGATTACTACTTGCACTGTAAAAATGTCTTTACTTTGATTTAAATGAAGAAATTAAAAAAAAAAATGTTATTTCCTTATATAACTTCGGGAAAGAATGTCCTTAAGTATAAGCAGTATAAAAATCCGTCTCGTGGTTTAGAAGGATCGTAGATTCCAAGCATCGCGACATCACTTCATATTTATAGAGAAGTGAAAAGATACCTCAGATAGCAGGAAGATAAAGTCATATAATACGACTAGTTAATTATTATTACAATAAAAACGAGGGATTAATTATTTATTTAATCTGTTTGGACTTAGTGAGTCCACCCCCTCCAATTGAAGCGCGGTGGGGTGAGTACGCTGGGGTGGGCTCAGGTGCGTCAACCGCTCAACCACTCAAAATTAACTTAATCACCAACTCCTAAATAACTTTATAATTAACTTTGAAAAAATTAAAATTCTCTCAGGATTTTCCAGAATTCGAGTATAAAAAATTACTTTAAGAAATAATACGTTTTATTTATTTTCAATAGACCCTTCTCGGATGTCATAATACAACAGTTCATTCTTGAAATCCCGATCTAGCACTAGAATTTCTGGGAGCTAAATTTGCCGCATCTTTTTTTTTTCCTTCTCTTCTCTCATAATGTATTATCCTATGGCTTTTGAATTTGTAACTGTTAAGGTAAGAAGTGACATTAAGTCTTTAAGTAAATTGAATTTAAGTCAATTTTTTTTACTTACCCTCTGGTTTTATTGTTTTATACAATATAAAAATATATCTCATGATATTTGACCTTCTATTACACGACGGTATTCTAAGGAATATATCTAGGTGCGCTGCATGCACTTTTAACATTTTAAGGACTTTTATGGCTTTATGTATAAAATACCAAAAATGGGGAGGGACCATTCTTCAGGGTTTTGGTAATAAATGGAGTTCAGACATAGCCCGAAATTCTTCCCTAGGCGAAAACGTCTACCAGAGGTGGTGGTGATCCTTGCCAGGCTTGGTTGGTGGGGCAATCTCAGCAAACAATGGGTTAGCACAGGCCTTCAGCCGATCAAAAAAAGTGATGTGCCTCCGACTGATATTTTCAGGCACTGATGGAAATGCTAACTCTTGATGTTAAGTGTAGATTTTGGCCCTCTGTAGGTTGGTACCTTTGACAATCCGCCGAAGGATGGAGTTCTCGTACGTCTCTAATTGTTCGAGGATTGACTTGAACAGATGCCGCATCAAGGGCGCACCATATAGCATAGTCGGACGTATTACTCCCTTGCATATATGAAGTTTCAGTCTCAGTGATAGTTGTGAGGATGTAAATAGGTGATAGGGCCTGCAGCCCTTTCTTCTGGCCAGTTTGAGTCTTTCCCGGACGTGACTAGAAAAGGTTAGGTGCCTGTCTAGTGTGACGCCCAGGTAAATGATGGAGTTAGATACTGGAGTTGAAATAAATGCATCAATCATCCTTTTAATTTAAATCAAATAATTATGATACGAGCTATTACGTCTCGAATATCTCTATTAAGGATTGTCTCTCTAACAGTAATGATTTTGTGGTATAGCGCTTAAATAATTGTATATTAGATTAACCATACTTTTTACAGAAGTAGCTGAGGAACAGCATGTATTTTTTTATTTATTTTGCAACGGTAGGCATTAAATATAGTTTTTATGAAACTAAGAGAAATAACTGGAAACATAATTTACAAGAAACCTTATTTGAGCATAAGTAAAAAAGAATCCATGCAAACCATATATAATGAACTGGAAGGCCATAAAAAAACATGAGTTGAGATCATTGAGTTAAAATATAGCAGCAATTAAATATTTTTAATATTAGTGGATATGATTAGTAAACCGTTTGAGAATTACAGGAAAAAAATAGTCCGGATGGCGGTCAGTAAATGAAACAACTAAATACATTTAACTGTTTATTGTTTTTCAACTCCATTCCTACCATCATTGTTAGTTTCTCACTCCTTTAGTCGCCCTGATGATAATCCACAATGGGGGTCAAAACGTTGGCAAACAATAAATAGTTGAAACTATTTAGTTCCTTGATTTACTGACCAGGACTAATTCCTTCCAGTATTTTTATTAGTGATTATGAAAAGTTTTGAGCAGTTTCGAATAATATTATATTTTTTTTTTTTTTTTTTTTTTTTTTAGAAACAATTCTTTATTGTTTTAGCAATATTACAATCTGTCCAATTTAGGACATTTTTAATAGTGATGAAGTACAACATTCATACTACATTCACACGATATACACTAAACAATAAATTTATATAATAATAATACAATATACATATATACAAAACAAAATCAATAAAATATATACAAAAGTCACTCATACCTAATATTATATTAGTGTTTAAATATTTCAAGAAGTGAATACATCTTAAATATTCTTTTAAAAGATAATTAATTTGCTCTAAAACAATAAAAAAAGATTTGTTGAAAAATATTTCAATTAAATCAGAATATTTGGTATTCAAATATTTAAGATATTATTGTATTCACATATTTAGTTTTCGCACAATAAAACAAAGAAAAAAAAAGGGATTTTAGACAATTGATATATATATATATATATATATATATATATATATATATATATATATATATAAATTAGATTTCACAGTGAAATGTTACCGATGATCTAGAAAACAATGATATTTTCGTATTCACATATTTATTTTCACAGAAAAAAAATAATAAAAATAAAAATCGATTCTAGTGTATATATGTATTGAACATATATATATATATATATATATATATATATATATATATATATATATATATATATATATATATATATATATATATATATATATATATAGACCAATTATATTCTACAGTGGAACGTTAGCAATTATTTTCACAATCATTTATAACATTTCCATAATATTTTGTGTAATTAGAATTCTGCTAATCAAGTTTGAAGTTGGAAGTGAGTTATCGAAAGGGGTAGATTTAATTGAAAAATAATATGCTGTGGGCTAGATTCAGAGAATTGAGAAGCAATTAAGTGAACAGTGCTGAAGAAGCTGAACAAACAGTCTTAAGCGAAGGCTTGGGATGATTTAAACGAGCCTGATGAACAAAACCTTCCCAATCCACACGAAAAATAGTACAGGAAAATTAATTAACAGAAATCTTTAGGGCTTATCCATTCAGAGCTGGTTCTTCAGAAGTACATGCATAGTTTATCAAGAATTTAATCTTTATTATATATTCTATCGGTTTCTCATGTGAATAGCAAATTATTTTTAATAACGTAATAAAAAGAAAGTTACTTATGCGAAATCAACCTGGAGAATTAAACTCTCTCAAAAACTCACAAATTATTATTTTGAATGAAAATAATTTACTTTAATATAAGTATAAATAAAATCGCATTTTACTTTTAAAAAATCTAGAAAATATTTTTATAATGTTACTAACATTATAGACTATTATGATATATTACTGTTATAACAAAGTATGTATAGTGATAGCTATTATATATACACGACTTTCATTTTCCCTTTTGGAAAGAAAAGTAAATTTTATTCTGGACCTTCAATTCCCAAAGAATAACAGTAAATTAAAAAAAAAAACTCAGTCTTGTGTCTGGCACAGAAACAAAAACATTTAAAAAGATACAAACTTAGGATATACTTATATTATATATAAAAGTATTAAATACGACTACTTATACGACATACGACTACTACTTACATGATTTATAAAAGTAGTGAATAGTACGATAGTAGTCTATATGTATATGTTTATAAACATATGTGTATAAAGAGATATTATAATTTTACTCTTCACTAATATCATAAGAAATTAGAAATTAACAAAAAAAAAAAAAAAAAAAAATTAAAGGAAAAAAAAAGGTTGTTGTTTACATTGTTGCATTCTAAAATGAGAACCCTACAAATATGGTCCTCATTTTATAATGTAATATGATCATTATTACAACGCCTATTGAACTTTATTTACATCTTATGCTCTAATGGTATTTTTTTTTTTTATTTATTTAAACCCTTCCCTGCCTTGAAGGCAATACGGGTGCTTGCAGCTGTAGGAAATACCAAGTTACAACCCACAGCTGCTTTATGTCTTCAAAGTTAGTTCAAATGTTCGGCAGCCTTCTTCATGCTTCTCCTCTAACCAGCGTGAAATGACTTGGACCAACACATTCTTTCCACCCGTACACGAATGCTTTGTAATACGGGTAGTTTTCTTTGGTTACTAGGTGAGGAATGTCACTCTCCGTGAGGATGTAGAGGCCTGTGTTCTTCAGAAGATTCGTTCTTAGTGTCTCATAAGCGGCACAGGCAAGGAGAATATGTTCGGCGGTCTCCGGAACACCACAACTGGGACATAGGGAACTTATGTTTTTCCCATGCTTAGCAAGTGGTATAGCATAGTGTAGCATGCTTAGCTCTAATGGTATAAATACACTTCAATGATTAGGTTCTGAACTTGTTTATTATTCAAATAGTGAACCTTAACTATATTGGTTATACGTGACCCCACCCCACCTTTCCACAAACCCACAACATTTATTTCCAAAGCTTACCCTTCGCTCAATAATATTTTAATAAAACCTATTATAGGCACTTCGTGTATTATTTTAATCAAATAGCATAAATAAAGTAATATGCAATATATTCATCTTAAAAAAATATAAAACAAATGCTTCTGAGTGAAATATCTCATTACGCTAAAGTATCTATTAAAAAAAAAAAAAGTGGGTTTTTAGAAGTATAAGAATACGTATTATCCTAGATTGAATTGGAAATAAATTTATCATGAATTACAATTTGACGTTATGCTAAAATCATATGACTAGCAGTAAAAACTGTAATATAGTACTTAACAGTTTTTAATCTTAATGGGTAGCTATTTTAATCAAATAAATTGGTAGCCTTTTATAACGACGCAATATTTATTGGGACTAGTTTGCATTGGATTTTACCCGTTTTTCTCATCCTGAATTAACTTGACATATTTAAGAGCTATTTCTTTAATCTATTTTCTTATATTTAATTTGATTATGAATCATGTTTTCTGTCACATGTAATTGATGGCTAGCATTATGGCATCACTAGCTAGTAAAATATACCATGTTACACTGTTCTACAAACAACTGTTTAAATATTTAAACATTTAATTTTTTAGCCTTTCTCGGATTTACCTCAGTAATCCGTTTTCCGAATTCAAAGCAATTATATAATTGTTATCTTAAAACCTTGATTATATAATTTAAGATGTTAAGATATGACAAAAGCCCCGTTATGTATACAAGATAAGAAGATGTTACATGGGACTGACCGGAGTGGGACACAGAGGTCCGGCAAAGCGACTGTTTGCGAAGTACACACAGGCAAGCCCGCCTAATAGACAGACCCCAAGCAAATATTGTTAATCCTTTCGGCAAACATTTATCTCTCCTCTACCTACTACTTTTTTTTAATTTTTTTTTTTCTTTTTTTTAACAGTCCATTTACTGAGGAAAATATTTGAATCGTACTGATTTCTGTTGCTTAACACCTTTTAAATGAACAGTTTTATCATTCTCATTTCAGAAATAATTTACTTTGTAAATGAATACTTTGTGAGGAACTGTATTTCGAAATCTGAAAGAAAAAAATTGATAAGTAAAAAATATAATTTCACCACGTTTTAATTGTTAAAGATAATTTAAATTAACAGGACCTGAAGTAGAAAGAAAGTCTTTTCTTGGCCTGGTATCTTCTTCTTTTTAAAAAATATTTTAATGAATTCTTGCGGACTATGAGAATTCCCAGTAGCACAGTAAAAACAACGGCCAACATTCCGGTGTTAAAACCACGCCAGCCACACAAATTCTTTACATTTTATTGAGATATAGAGATTTTTTTTCTTTGCATAAAAGAAAAACAATATATGTGGACCAGTCCTATGTTAATTTTTGCCTAGACATTCATCCATATTGGCTTTAACAGAAATTCACGATTACTTTTTTGTTTTACAAACTTTATTGTGGTTTTTTGTTATACTTTTAATCACGATAAGGAACAGTGTATTAATCCGATTTTTATTTTAATATCTTTATTAAATAAATAAAATAATTTTAGGTGCCAGGCACTATTTATTTTTTCCTAAACAATATTAGGAAAGCAGAAGGATAAAAACACTGCGCTACTGACTCTTGTTAAAGCTTAACTTTGAGCCTCTCTTAAGTATAATATTTATTTATTGATAAAATTCAACCAATCACTTAAAGATTATAATTTACAAAACTCTTGTTCTCCTGATGGTTCTATAAAGAGGTGAAACGTGGCCCGCTTACTTTAACGGATGAAAAACACCTTGAAGTGTTCGAGAAAAAGGTACTGTGTAAAACATTTGGTCCTTTAAAAAAATGAATACACTTGGAAACTAAGAAGAAAACTTGTACCCTGTGATTATAATTATACTCGGTGTATAATTATACCGTGAGTATAATTATAAAAATAAATTGGTTTGATATTATTGTGGAGACTCTGTCGTGATAAGTTCTTGGGCTCAACAAAGGACTAATTCCGAAAAAGTTACTATACGCTGAACCGACCACACTTAGCGGAGTGGAAAGGCGAGGAAAGGAAAGACGAATTTTTCAATCGAATTTAGATGACAAATTACATTACAAAGGAATCCCATTATAGTTGCCGAAGGGTGGTCACACTCAGCATAGTGGAAAGGCAATTGTTGATACACTCCGATGGTGTTCGGTAGACTTGGGAAGTACTCGTGCTTGATCGGTTCCCCCCTAAATCTCAGTTCTTGCCTCCTACCAATTGTCGTTTTATGTTGTTTTTAACCATTTCCGAGAAGGAAGAAGAAGTTAACCTCTCATCTACATCGATTATCGAAAATTCTCCGAGGCGCCTGAAAAGACGGTGGCCTCGAGACCTGCTTATAAAATAAACTTTAAATTACTACCACTGGGTAGATTCTTCACATGTCTATTCATGCTTGTTATTGTAATTAAGCCATTTTACTTATTGTGTTTGTATATATAGTTGTAAAAACAATAAAATATATATTATTTAAAATTATCGCTCAGTAATAATTTCTATTAAATGTTCGATATAATTATGAAAATAAACAATAAACTCTTAATATTAACAAATCTCTTGCACAAATTAAAATCTACACTCTAAGCTGATGAACTAATACCCTCAAGTGACCATCAAGACTCTATCCTATAGAAAACCTTTGTGAGTTATTGGTGCCTTTATCCTCCAAGAGAATCACTTCCAGTATTAGGCTTAGAGCATAGAGGCAAGCAATGGCCCCTGATGTCTATAATGATAAGGCAGAGAAACGGATAATCGGTAACGTTTATACTCCAACTTTATCGCATGGATCCTTAGATTGGATCCCAATCATCATCTTATTACTGAATTGGCATTTATTACAAATCATGTTTTTAATAACATTTAAAAATAATGATATGGATTTTTTTCAAGCGGGTTAAAAATGTCCTCTGTTTTATGGCACTAGATTATGGAGGCAACCGGAACAATGCAGTACCGTGTCAGATTAGGTTAATTAATGTTTGCTCCACACTGGGATTATTTGCGCCAATAATTCAGCTGTCCGCCTCTGACTATGTAATCCATTGAATTATCGGTCCTACTGTTTCATTATATTTTTGTTTATTTGACCCCACGTAAATGGGCGAATAAATTTCATAGGTTAAATGTTCCATCAAATCTGATGTATAATTTGCTGTTCAAATGTCTGATACTTTACCATAATTCACTGGATCGTTTTACATGGAATGTAATTATTCACAGGAATGGTTTCTAGTAAAACAAATTTATGAAATTTTATTTCAAATACCTACTCTCATTTATTATTAGAGTTTCAACAATCCCCAAATAATCAGAAGCTTGTTAGTGAAATGAAAAGTTTTTGACCAGTGAATAATTTCCAAAAATCGTTTTTTTATCTATAATTTTATAGATAAAAATAGTTTAAATTTATGAACAAATGGACACTTGGAGATAATCCTGGTGAATAAAGTGGGTCTCCAAGGACTTTGTAACACAACTTATTTAGTTTCTTGAAATTCTGTCATAAAACATGAGGTACGGGGTTGTCGTGCAAGGGATCCCTTCATATTAACAGAAGCAGATTATTTTTTGAAATTTTTGATGAATTATGTGAATTTAATATCACCTCATTATGAATTGGATGTGATATTTTAAGACTTAATTTATCGTCGTAAATCGCTAATCGAAGTGTTCCTTAGCCAAACATTTTTTAAACCTTCGACGAATGGTACGTTCGTTCCTACAACCTTTCACGAATACCATGGTAAAGCTTCTTGTAGCTTGAGCTGCCGAGTGCCAAATTTAAAATGATAAATCTATGAAACAAAATTGAATATTAAGTACAGCAAAAAAGTGGATAAGTTCCGTCAGAGGAAACCAAAGGAAATAAGTGGTTTTGACGAGAATAAGAATCGGTCATACCAACTTAACACATAAATACTTAATTAAAAATAAGATCAACCAAAATGCGAAGTATGTGAACTACCTCTAACAATACTACATATAATTGAGGATTGCACAGTACACCAACAAGCATTTGTATATTAGAAAACACCACGTAGTAAAGAAGTTGCTCTAAAAGATTCAAAAGAATCAATTGACAGCGTCTTAGAACTTTTAAAAGAAACACAATTTCAATAAATAATAAAATAAGGAGATTACTATACATAACAATTCTGGTGCGGGCAACACACGACTTTCACTTATCACCGTTGTTCAAACCTCTTAAAGAATTATCAAATTCAGTTAGATATAAAAATAAGGGAAACTAATAAATAATTAATTAATTTCTATAGAAACATGTGTTTTACTAAAAAATCGATTATATTATTATCTAAAACAATCATTTAGTATTTCGGTTTTTCATCACTCAAGCTTGTGTATAAGATAATATTTTTTCTGAAATCTTTAAATTTAGAACGGTATATTATGCATGTATATTACTTTTCTTATTCACATAAACATAAAAATTGCATTAATAAATATGTTTACTGTTTTCTCTTTTAGATATTTATCAATTTCGTTCAACTTCTATATTTAGCGGTTTTTTAGCAATGCTGATTGCCCTCTCAGACTGTTTGAATTAGAATGAAACGTACATGATATTCAATCCCATTAAATTTTACATCAATATATCGAGTTTAATCAAAATCGCTAAAGCCGTTTTTGAGAAAATCATAAAAAGGTGCAAAATCCATAGTATAAAGTAGCACTTCAGCGGATTTTAGTGAAACATCTCGGGCTTCTGGTTTTTTTAAATATGAAATTTCAGTTTTACACGTCTTTTTCTTAAAATAAGTGCTAGTTAGTAAGAATTCATAATGTATAAATTCAGTAAGTTAAGTAAACAAATAACATGTGAAATATAATAGAAGAAAAAATGTAGAATTAGAATAACATAGCAAAATAATACATTAAAGTCCCTTGGTATTAAAACATTATTAAAAAAGCAAAATTATGTAAGAAGTAAAATAATAAAATGGCTTAATGGCCTTGCTGTTGATCCCTCAAGAAAATAAAATAACCTAACCTCACCTATATAAGTGAACATAAATTGTAAGCAAAATATTATTGTTGTTCTAGTATTTGGGTAACGGTTAATAGATAAACGTGTAACCAAATAAAAGATTTACTCACAAGAGATGGACGAGATATAACATTATTATTAATAGAGGTGTTTATTATTAAGATACCAATTAGGATTTCAAAAAGAGTGTGTTCCCTCCGTCAACCATTAAAACTGTCTAACTAAATAAATAACTGGCCCTAGAGTTCTGAGAGGGCCTGGGTCTTCTCAATCACACTATATTTATTAAATACAATCGAAATATCTATTGTAATAATTAATTGATATTCGTTTTATAATGTGAGAAACATGAAAATATAACGAATTCGATGTAGAAAAAAAATTTATCTCATTATTAATTTTAAGGCACTTATTAAATAAAACAATTAAATTAAATATTATATCAGGTAACAAAATCCAATTACGTTACGAAGAGGAACTCGTTAATTAGAAACACATAGTATCTAAAAAAGTGAACGAAATAAAATGCCAACTAGATTAAACTGTATTTAAAAACTATTACAAAATGATTCATTATTTTCAAATAACTATATTAGGATATACTTGTTCAAATAGCTGTTTATAGGTGACTAACAAATGTAAAAATAAATAAATGATTAAAAGGAATAAGACCTATCACCACTTATTATTTTTTTAATTAATTAATTTATTTATTTGTACTTCAGAAAAATAGACTTATTTTATTTGTTGTTCGGGTTCTGCGTAATTTGAATTGTTCTCAAATTTTTAGCGGTTGTAAGTTTTATTTTCCTCGATAAAAAAAAGGTTTATCATTAAAATATTAAACGAAAAGCATTAATACCAAATTTCTTTACTTCTTGATTTTATTTTCTATAGATTTTCATTCAAATAAAATTTCCTGATTTCAGAACTTACTCTATAGATTTTTTTTCTCTATCTTCAAAAATAACTGAATTATCAAATATAATAGTTTTTAATCGGCCTCCGTTTTAAAACTAAGCTGCACATATTATCATCTTCGGATGATCTAGTATTTTTGCCTATATTTAAAATAAAATGGTCCAGTAGTTTAGGAGGAAAACCGCGGACAACGGACAAACGGATTTTTTTTTTATTTGGGTTCAACGAATCTTGAAACGTAAGCCCTCAATTTTTTGTTGGTTGTAATTTTTTTGGCCGGTTAAAGAGATTCATTATTAAAAAAAAATTGATAATCATTAAAAAAGAAAAAAAAATTTCTTGTATATGGTTTATCAGCCATTACGTTGTTTATAATGATCATTAGTTATTGGTTTATTTAAACAAATATTCATTCCATGCATATCAAGTTTATATTATATATCTTTATTTTAGTTTTAAATTTTCGAAATTTTTAAGTAACCAAGTTGTTTTTAGATTAGCATGGCATATAATTAATTAATTATATCACCTTTGAGACGTTCATCATGAAGTAAGTAACAGCTCAAGTGAGAGTAGTGATTGTTTGATGAAAAAGTTATTAGGGTTTAATGCGATCCAGTTTGTTATTTAGTAGGAGGAAGCTGCTTGGGCGAGATGGCAGAGACAGACATGATCTATTCATGACTACAGTCAAGCAGGCCTTCTAGCTCTTGAATTATTGCCCTGAAATATGTCATGGACCATGTCCCCTTTGTATTGCACCAGTTTGATAAATATCTTAAATCCAGTCTCCTTGGTGCCTATTTTCATTACGTGATCATACAAATTCAAACAGTTCATTGCTAGAAAAAACCGTAGGCTATCCACTCATTTGAAACGATTCGTGAACTTCATGGTGTTATTAATAAGTGACGGAGTAAATAGTTGTGTAGAATATGTTTGGGATGATGATAATGAACACTCAAGTACTTCTCAACATTATTTTATTATATAATAAATAACACGCATAAATAAAAGAAAACCAAAGTTCTTAATTAAAGTGCATGAAATAAAAACATGAAAAATTACTATTTTGAAGTTAATGCGTATTTTGTACAAAACAATACGTTATATTTTTACACAGTAGTTTTTTATGTTAGTTTAGATACATCTTATGAAACGGCCGGGTTATATAATGGAATGTACCAGAACTAACAACAAAAAGAGTTATATTAAAATACCCTGTAACCTTCTAAATTTACAAACTTGTGATTTTTAACGTTTCTTTCCCTATACCTCTATTTAATCATTTTATTTTATTTTTAGTGGATATTTACTTTAAATAGGGGCTATTCTAGTATCAATATCATAAACATTTCAAATAAATCAATCCGTTGTTGTTGTCTGTTGGCACTATTGCGTATAGAAATGTGTACTGCAGCACTGTTATGCAGTACGATTTAATTTTAAGAAAAAATAAGACTTTTTTTAAGTAACAACATTTTAATAAACAATTTAAATTCTTAATGTAATAAACAATTAAAAGTCTTCAGACATCTCTATGACTTTAATGGAGTTTAGCATCTCCTTTTGTGGGGCTGGAAATTTATTATGACATTATTAATAATATAACCGACAGTTATTTTCTATCGTTTCGAAAATATAAAACCATAAATAAAAAAAAAATTCAGACCAACACTTTTAGTATCGCAACCGTTTTAAGTCAGCTCCGCGGTCAAAAACATGTGATGAGAAAATCTTTCTAATTCCTGTATTTTTTTAGAGTTTCATTAAAATTTACTGTTTCATTCAAATTCACTTGTTGTATTACTTGTTATACAGTTGTAAATTCCAATAAATAAATATATAAAATTTTTTTTAGATATCTTATCAAAACAAAGTTTAACAATAAGATGAGGATATGCTTTGTATTTTTGTCTCCACAACTCATTACCTAAATAGTGAAGACAGTTGTTTAAAATTTTTTCGAAAATGATTAAAAAAACGAGATTTTTAAGAGATAAAAGTATATAAAGGCAACGAGACTCACTTTCAATTGCTTTTACTTTTATAGCTCAGTCATAGTCCTACTTTCTGTAAAAATTTCGATCTTGAAAACGTAGTTCTTTGAGTACGCAAAATTGGGAATAATTCATTTTTTTGGGATGTTTACAAGTAAATATCTCAAAAGGGACTGAATAAAAGATTATGAAACTAATAAAGATTAGTTATCTATACGATGTGTTTAAGTGATACATATTTAGTCTTTGAGATTGAGCTGGTTCCGGAGTAATATAAGTCTCTTAACTGTTAAAATAACGTTTTCTTTTAAGAATGTTAACTCTGGTAATATTGCATATTTAAGAACCGAACAAAAACTAAAATGATGATGAGAGTATTTTATATGATTACAATACATTACCTAAGTAGCCAAGAAAATGGTTTAAAAAAATCACGAAAAATTACATCAACTGCAACCTTTGGCGCGCTATGACAAGGGATCTTAGAAATGATTTTCATGATTAATTATTATTCCTTATATAGCCGTATCATCGCACTACTTTTTTTAGAATTTTTTATTGTTTAAGCTTTATCCTTTTTTTCAATATAAATTTTCAAAGAAGGATTATTTTCCAGATCAATAATATTTATACTAAAATATCTCAAAAAGGACTGAAAAAAATATGATGAAACTCATACAGATTATAACTCTATATAATAAGTACGATAAAATATTTGTTTGTGACTGTGACTCAACTAGTGTTATTAATTTGATTTGCCTTATAGTCGGTTGATGAGATGAGGGTCACTCTATCGTACTTATTATACGAGTTTCATCATTTTTCATTCAGTCATTTTTGAGATATTTTAGTATAAATATTACTGAGCTAGAAAATAATAATTCTTTGAAAATTTATATTGAAAAAAGGATAAAGCTTACACCATAAGAAATTCTAAAACAAGTTGTGCGATGATAAGGCTATATAAGGAATAATAATTAACCATGAAAATCATTTCTAACATCCCTTGTCATAGTGCGCCAAAGGTTGCAGTTGATGTAATTGTTCGTGATTTTTTTAAACCATTTTATTGGCTACTTAGGTAATGTATTGTAATGACCAGAATCATATAAAATACTCTCATCATCTTTTTAGTTTTTGTTTGGTTCTTAAATATGCAATATTACCGGAGTTAACGTTCTTAAAAGAAAACGTTTTATCACTGTTAAGAGAATTTTATAACTCCGGAACCAGTTTAGGCTCGAAGACCAAATTTATTTCACTTAAACTAATCGTATAGAGAGGTAATGTTTATTAGTTTCATAATTTTTCATTCAGTCTCTTTTATTTAATGTAGATTCTAAGCACACAACCGTTGAATAAATGAAATAAAGACGAAAAATATAGCATATTTATACAGCCCTCCTTCAAACTGATAGACTATGTAGACGCAGTTGATCCAGGGAGCTATTGGACTATAACTGCTGGCTTGGGTATTGACGATAGATCGCCACTAAACCTTTACGAGCTTCTGGATTGTCACCATAACTTGCACTAACTGCTCAGCTCTCGCCATTACACCACCTATTAACTAAGAAATATTAAATAAGAGGAGGGCGTAGGCTTTGCCCAGGTATCCCAAGGGCCTAATTGAACAAATTAAATCCTTTGTTGTATTAAAACTCACCTCCGGGGCAAAAATACCAAGCCAATTTGCATAGGAGGATTTTTTAAATCCAGCAGCAAACTGAATTAGGATTTCTTTCGCACAATATATGCAGGACTCTCTTCTCTAGAGGGAAAATTAGAATAAAATTCCCTTGCTACTGTATGATAATTTAAAACTTTTTTTTTAAATTTGTATTAATAACTTTTACTATTATTATTACATAAATTACCATCTCTATTATAAGAACTTTATTTTTATTAATATTTAAAAATTCATAAGCGATCAATAGATAATTTTTACTGGTTACTATAAGTAATGATGTTAATTATGTTTTATAATCTGATTTTAATAGATCATTTTATAAACATTATAAATTTAGATATTAAATTATTTCATTTTAGATTCCAAAATAAAAATAGTACTAAGAATACTGAACTCTGTGCGGCACTTCGGATTTGAGCTGGAGAATTCCGAAATTCTCTAGTCAATAGTATTTATATTGAGTCAGGAGAACCCCTTCTAGAACAGCGGAAACACTTAACATTCAATTATGTTTCAAATTAATATATAAAAAATTTAATAATTATTTTGAGAAACATTGTTAGTGCAATAATAAACTATACATAGAATTTTGCGTAAAATTAATTACCCAAATTGATATTACATTTATATTTTTCGGATTTTGACATATGCAGATTTTTAACCCTTTTTCTTGCTTTATTTTTATTAAATAATAATTGGAGAGTCACATTTCTCATCCATCGGTCTCATTTTATTTATGTTTACATACAGCCCAACTTAGACCATGAAGTCAACTGTCCAGCCCTCCTCATCTACAGACCACATTACTGATGGAGGTGTGCTAGAAAGAGCTTAAGAGAAGATACTTCGCCCTCGTACAACTATATTCATCGCAGACAGCTTCAACGACCTACTATGCAAATTTACGACTAGAGAATTAGCTCATATGATTGTAATAGATATAAGTTCTATTATTATATTAATCAATGTAAAAAAAAAATGTATCCTGAAACTATATAATTTTTTTAACATACTGAAAAATATGTATAGAACGAAAGTAAGTGAAAGCTGTGTTGCTCGCACCAGATTTTTTGTCATTACAAATTATCAGGAAATTTAATTTTTAAATAAATCCAATTAATATCAAAACATTACTAAAATTAATAATAAAATATAATCAGTTGTTTTTTTCTTTATGTTTTTTTAATATAAATTTTCTATGTATTTCATTGATGGAGTATTTTTTTGGAGTTGACACTGCTGGACTGCTGGACAAAAATGGTGGATCCTAGTGGAGAGTTCAAGGAGAAGGGCACATATAAGGGAAAAGTACTTATTTAGAATTGGTTTGACCGAATCATAATGAAAATGTTTTGGTCGTCCTTTTTGGAAGGTACAGTTGACGCTAAGAGGATTATTTACCAGAGAGTTTTAGAGCGGTAATGTAATGGGTGAGATAATTTTAAATTCACCCGACGTTGCGGTAAAATGACAAGGCTTGACTAAGAGGTTAGATTGGATTATTGGTGACCTGGAACAGAGCCTTCTAAAGCAGGCTTTATATTATGCTAGCCTTGATGGAGTGTTCCGTCATTGTCCTTTAATTAGTTTAACTGTCAAATTTTATTCATTTAATATCATCATTATGTTTATAAATAACAAATTTCATCTTAGTAAAAAAATACATCTTGAGATATCAGATAATTTATGATTAAACTTTCTTTCTTTTTTTTAAATATTTATTGAGATATATTATTACAATTTGTTTCTAAATGAACTTAGTAATAGTGATATGAGACCACACTCATAATATATATATATATATATACAAAAGAAACAACAACCTATGAGATAAATACAAATAAATGTAATAAAGAAGTAAGAAATACATTAACATCATAACAAATCATAACTATATTCAATATTTACAATTTGCTAAAGGAACCCCAGACTGGGTCTTTTCCTCCACTTGTAGAGAGAAAAGCGGAGTCCAAGAGATCCCAGCGCCTCTCTCTCAGCCACGCCACTGGCTTTAAACTTCTAAATTTCAATTCAATACTTGTTATAATTTCATTAAATTCCAGCATCTCTTTTATTTTTCTTAATCTTTAACTCTTGTATCTTGTAAATAATTTTATTTAAAATATATGTGTTCAAGAGCAACGAAAATATACAAGGACTTCAATAAAAATATATAACTACTACATGTTATAAATAGAAAATCTGATGCGCGCAACCCATACCTGCGTTGCTAAAATAAATTTAAGATTTTTCAAATAAAGTTAGAGATGAAGTATATATTTAAGTAAAAGTTAAAGAAGTCATTAAATTTTGTTCAGTGGAATCATGTGTTTTATTAAATAATCTATTAAATTTTTATCTTAAAAAATCAGTTATTTATATCAGCTTTTCATCACTCTCCATTAACTTTTAAAATTTTGTGTATAAGACAATCTTTATTCTAAAATCTTTTTCTTTTCAACGGTATATTATACATTTGTATTAATGTTTTTATGTTCAATTTGACAAAATTGCATTAAAATATTTGTTTGCCCTATTGTTTTTTGCTAAATAATGAATTCGTTCGAGTTATCTATTTACCCGTTTTTTATCAATGTTAACAAGAACATGTAATTTTTTTTAATCTATTAAATTAAATGTACTTTAGAAGAAGAAAATACCAAAATTTGCCATTTAAGCCCTGCCAGACTATTTCAATTAGAATGAAACCCTCATGATATTAAAGTCTATTGAATTTTACATCGTAATCGCAAGTTTAATGATAATCGTTTGAGCCGTTTTTGAGAAAAGGTGCAAAAAGTATAGTATAAAGTGGCTTTAATGGTTCGCCGAATTTTGATGAAAAAGAGGCTGTAACGTCTCAGGTTGTTATAGATATGAAATTTCAGCTTTATTCGACTTTAAATTTCCATGCTAGACTTGCCACACACCGACACAGACATACAAACATACACAGACCTTTTTGCGAGACTTGCTTATTTGGACTCAAGGGACCTTAAAACGTGTATTTTCGTTGAAAATTGGAATTCCTAAATTTTAAGGATATATCTCATGTACAGCTAAGTCAAAGTAAAAATACCTAAATCAACTTTATTGTGATCCAGCGTCGGGTTATGGGAGCCACAGTTTTTGAAAATACTGTTGAATTGAAAATCGCTTGCTAAGGGGTATATTGTTTTTATAATTTTGAACGTTAACGTAAATTATTAAGGTTATTGATGCAATAGAAGTTTTACCGAATTTTCAAAAACTACTCATAAAATAAATAACGGTATCATAATGGATCTAAAGTGATGAAATCCGAAAAAATGTTAATACATGAGAGAGAAATGCTTTATTTTATCAAAATTACAATAAAACAAAACCGTGCTGCCCAACTGTATTGGGTTGCTATCATACACAGCGTACTTAATCAATCTTGATGACATGTGATATTGACCTAAAAAGTTATAAATTTACAATACAATTACTTTCTTTATCAACAGATATCTATGTTATATCTTATAATATGTAATAAAGTCTATAATCTAAAGCAAAATACAAGCATAAAAAAACAAAAAGAAACAGATTTGAAAATGCACAACTAAAGAATCAATGACAAAATTTAAGCAAAAAGATAAGACGAATAAAGAAAAACAAATATAAGTCTTGTAAAGAAAAATATTAACCTACGAATATCCATAGAGGTGATGATGAATAATCCCCAGGGAGTCCAATATTATATTCTCGGCCATCATGGACAATTTACTATTACCAACACCGAGTTCTTCTAGAAGGCTCCTTGTTCTACTGGGGATAGTCCCGCGAGATCCGAACCAGAGGCCTCTCACGGTGAACTCTCTCTCTCCGAAGGTCTCGCGGAACTTCTCTTTTAGGAAAGGGATACACTTATTGTAGATTTCTCTCTTTTCCCTATCCACTTCATCTGCCTGATCGAGATCGTTTGTTTCATACCTGACGGTCGGGTCGAGGATCAATGCTGTTCTCCGGTTCTTGGAGAATGCTACAATGTCAGCATACCTCGCAGAACCGTCCGTGTCCACGCAGTAGACCTCGTCAAAGCAGGTATATTCCTTTTCCCTAAGAAGCCTTATTAACGCATGCTTAACTCGATGGTGCCGGCGAGTAACTAGGAGGGAGTTGTTGGGGCATTTTCCCAGCACGTGGGCTCAATTCCTCAATTCCTCTCTAAGTATTATATTAGTATTAAGTGCAGCATGATAGATTTCCTGTTGACTTACGGACCTAATCTTTTAATTTGACAAACTTATAACTATACTGCACACATTTTTTGTTTCGCATTATGTATTAAAAAAAATAAATTAGATGTACTTTGGTAAATATTGTATTTAGATATACTTTCTTAAACCAAAATAGTCTTCTTGTCATTTTATAAAATAAAATAACTATTAAGTTTTAATTTGAAAAAATGAAGTACTTTTTTTGGTTTAAGCTACTAAAATATTTCCTACTAATTTTTAGGTCAATACTAAAAAAAAAAAAATATGGGTCAATCCATTGGAAATCGTCCAATTTTAATTAATTTGGCCGCTCGACATTTTAGATTTTCGTAATTTTTCGACCAGTTATTCTCTATCCTTTCTTAAATATAAAACCATAAATACATTTTTTTCGGGCCAATAGTTTTAGTGCTTCAACCGTTTTAAGTCAGCTTCGCGGGCAAAAACATGTGACGGGAAAATCTTTCTAATTCCTATAATATTTTAGATATCAAATCAAAATAAAATTTAACTATAAGATAAGGACATGCTTTGCATTTTCGTGGCTACTTAGGTTGTGTGTTGTAAAGACCAAAAATATATAAAATACTCTCATCATCATTGTAGTTTTTGTTTGGTTCTTAAATATGCAAAATTGCCGAAGTTAATATTTCTTAAAGAAAACGTTATTTTAACAGTTAAGAGAATTTCCTAGCTCCGGAACCAGCTTAGTCTCAAAGACCAAATTTATATCGCTCAAGCACATCGTATAAATAAGTAATCTGTATTAGGGTAATTATTTAAAATTTGGTTTACTTGGTGTCAGCATCAATTTTCCCAATAATTATAAAAATTGTATCCAATACTTGAAACTACTAAGTGATGTTATAAAGTCTCTTTAGTTCGGTCACTCATTTTGATATATATCACAATAATCTTTATTTCCAGAAAATTACATTTCGTACTCCAAATATCAGTCCCTAGCCATGTAAATATCTCCCGACTTTAGTATTCATTTCACTATAATTATAATTCTACAATAAAAATTTGATCAAACTCTATTTAAATTCGTTTACTATTACATTGCTAACATTTTTATAACGATTTAATTTACAATAACAATATGTTTCATCACATTATTTCAAGGCAAAAAGTGTTACCTATACAAAATATCAGGCCCTAGTCATTTACGAAATTCAAAAATACGTGCCATCCGAGCATATGGATTTCCCATAATTCACTGAATACAATAGGTATTGGTGTGAAGTTAGTTGCAAACACGACCCAAGGCGCGACAGCCTTTCACTATTAGTGCGGTCGCCGACATTGCTGTGGAAACACGGACTGTACCTGTCAAACTCTCAGTCCCTAGCTAAGTCGTTTTGAAGATAATTAATTACTAATTGATCTCATTACTTTTTGTAAATATTAGTTAGGCCAGTCTTGTTGTTTTGACCACTTATTGGTTTTGATGTTGATTCTAAATACAGGGTTTCATTTAATTTTGTTTCTTTTCGTCAGGCCATAGTCGTAATAGTGACTAGGGACTGATGGTCATACTGTGCAAAGCATGGTTTTAAACATAATACTAATGTATTTGCTGTAGGATATGGTGCCTGGAAAGAAAACGACATTGTCTAAAGAGGAAATTGCAAAAATAAAGTCTAAACAGGCAAAAAGGCGATTGGAAAAAAATAAAAATGATCCTGTTTTGCTAGCAGAGTACAAAGAAAAGTAACGACTAAAATATCAAAAGAATAAGGAAAGAGTACAGCGGAAATGTGTAAAAAACATGACTCCGCGTGAGCACAGAAATACAAGAAAACATTGTATAGCCTATTCATCTGATTATAGAGAAAAATAAACATTTTTTTTTTTTTTGTTTCCCTCATCATAGGTAAGTTAATCGTCATCTGAAGATGTTTTGGGCAATAATAACGACTCGCAGTTTTTTGCCCTTAAAACCAAAACAACAACAAAATAAACATTCGAGAAAATTCAGATAAATACGTGGACCAAAATATACCGTCACCATCGGGAGATGTAATTATTCCTGAGGTTCCTTTATTAAATAATGGAAGAGAAGCTGAAGCTAGAAAGAGGAGTATAGTTCAACAAAAACAAAGAAAGATTATACTGAAGAGAAAGGACTTACTCATTGACAATTTAAGGGCAAAACTTGTCATTGAACAACAAAGAAACAGAAGACTAAAACATAGAATGATAAAACAAAATCAAGAACTGACACCGACAAGTAAAATTGTAGAAATGCCCAACGACCCTAATAAAAATGTAGTATTGATAAAAAATGCGTTATTTGGCGATATAATTGAGAGGAAAATTTTAGATAATAAGATTGAGACACACAAAAAAAAAAAAAAAAAAAAAAAATGCTTAAAAACGATTTTGTGCAGTCCACTGACAATAAATTGTTGTGATTATAGTTCATAAATTTCTTTTTTTCCCCTTTTTTTTGTTCCTAGAATTTGTAAACTTAGGATATAATTTGATGTTACCGTTAATTTTGCAATAAAATGCGATTTTACATAATAACCGTATTTGGAATCATTCCTTAGTACACTGATTTTAAAAAATCATAAAGTTATCTAAAAATATCATGTAAAGTGACCGGCCCTTTTAGGTGCAGCAAAGTAGATGTTATACCTTCAGTATGAAATATAAATTGTGCTGATTTTTAACTAAAAACAGCACTTTCAAAATTACGCCAGAAGTTAACCAAATTTCAGATAACCACCCATTACTTTCATAATTTTTCACTAAGTACCTTTTGAGATATTTCCGTGTATACATCGCAAAATATTAAATTTTGCCAATTTTGAAAATTTATATACAAAAAAAGGCTATGTTCTCAAGATCGAAATTTTTACAGCAAGTAAGATTATAACTAAGCTACATAATAAAAAGTAATTCAAAAGTGAGTCTATTTTCCTTTATAGACTTTTATCTCGTTGAAAATCACGTTTTTCATTTATTTTCGCGAGTTTTTTAAATAACTTTCTTCGCTATTAACGTAATGACCTGTGAGGACAAAAAAATGCAAAGTATGTCTTTATCTTAATTTTATTTTGATTTTATATCTAAAAAATTACAGGAAGTAGAAAGATTTTCCCGTCACATGGTTTTGCATGTGGAGCTGACTTAAAACGGTTGCAACACTTAAACTGTTAAGCGAATTTTTTATTTTTTTATTTATGGTTTTATATTCATGAAAGGATAGAGAATAACTGATAAAAATATGAATAAAATCTAAAATGTCGAGCGGCAAGGTCTGGACGATTTTGAATGGATTAACCTTCATGTTTAACTACACTGCAATAAAAGATTGAAATTAATCCTAACCTAGCGGTATGACATTGTGATTTTAAATACATTTCTCAAAGTTTAAAGAGACTTAATTAAGGTTTAAAAATAACAACAGAAAATGAGCTTTAATCCTTTGATGAAAAGCGAACTTTCAAAAAGTCTTTTAGTTAGATAATAAGGAAAATATATTTCAGTAAGGGCACGTATCTTGAACCTCTCTCACTCTCTCTCTCTCTCACTCTCTCACTCTCTCTCTTTTTTTTTCTAATTGCTGCTCAAGATTAAAAGGAGTTTTCTCCCCTCCCCACAATGCCCCAACGAACTAAAGCCCATGATCCTTAAAATTGAAAATCACTACATCACTAGGGTGGAGGGTGGCAGTGAGAGGGGGAGGAGCTGCGGTCGAAGGAAAAAAGGAATGGCTGGAGTGATGAGGACCACAGAGAGGCCCTCAGGGTAAAAGATATCGACCCTAGTCCTAATTATCCAGTTCCAGTTCCAGCGAGGACTGGAGTTGGCCAGGACAAATTACCAAGTTGGCGGGTCCAGCACTCTCGGAGCAGCTGGACATGAGGAGAGTCAGGTCTGCGGTCTTAATTATGTTTTTCAGCGGCGGGGACCCTCTGATCAGGCGGGAGTCTCTTACAGATCTCGTCCAAGTTTGATGAAAACCTCATCAGCTCTCTCAATGTCGGGACTTCCTTAATAGGCTACAGATCTTATCAGATAATTATCTCTCCTTCTGTTGTTAGTCTCCTTTGTGGTCCCCTTTCGTTTATAGCTTTGGATAGTAGTTAGTTGTAATCAAGCAGTTTTGTAATAATGGTTTAATAGTCTCATTTAGGTATATAATTAATGAATATACTCATAAATTGCCGTTCATAAATAATTAGGACAGTAATATTGAATCAACAATAAAGCTTTGTTTATTAGTATTCACTGCCACGTAGAAACCATTGACAAGACAACAATTTTTATATTATGATATTAGTGCACTATTTTACACTTATATAAGTGCACTCTAGTTCTCGGGTTCTATTCCCGGTTGGGGCAGAATATTATTTACTTTGTTATTTCAGCAGTCGGGATACCCTAGAGTATGGAGACCCTCCTGGTGTACACCTAACCTCGAACATGTAGATACCCTAAATGGAAAAAAAACCTGGCGGCGGGTCGTGATCTCAGCCTAATCACTTCATTTTACGGCCGTTGGTCTAGAAATAAGGCAAATCTCTAAATGTGCTGTGCCAAGAGGTTGAAGTGTTAAAGAAAAGAACAACAGGTTCTTTTATTTATCTGTTTCTTTACGATATTATTAGGCTCATATGATGATTATAAATCTGGCGCGCACTACACTAAACTATCATTTACCTCTTTATTTATTTATTTTTTTTCACTCAACATTTTATTCACACCTGTAAAAAAATTACAATAAGCAAATGTGCTAAAATAAAATCATGGCGTGGGCAGGCATGAGGGAGACAGCACCCAGTGGTGCATCTTCCTGACATTAAGCACAACTATATTTTCAGGTCAGGAGGTCCCACATCCAACTTCTTTTTCAGCTTACGCCGAGTTCTGTCTATGTGTCCATTTAGATTGTCGTAAAATCGTTCGTAAATTTTTTGAATGTGGTTTGTTGTAGTTGGAATACGTAAGTCAGTATGAAGGGTATCGTTTGAAACATATGGTGGTGAGTTCGTTGCCACTCTTAAAAACTGCGATTGAAAGATTTGTTTTTTACGTATGTGTGTCTGTTTAGCAGGTCCGTATATTTGGCAAGCGTAAGTCCATATTGGTTTTAACTAATAAGTGTATACATTAAATTTCTGTCTGATGGATAATTTAGAACGTCTGTGTAGATTCGAATATAAACGTCTTAGTCGGAAGTTTAGCGTTTTACGTTTTGTCTTGACGTGTGGGCCCCATGTCAACCTCTTGTCAAAAATAAGTTCTAAGTACGTTACTGTATTTGATTGTGGTATTGGGTGATTGTCTATATAAACTGGAGGGCAGTTTTTGCGTCTAAGGGTAAATGTAACATGTTGTGACTTGTCATAATTAATTTTTAACTTCCATTTCTTACACCAGTTCTGTATGTTGTCCAAGTATTGTAATGTTATACTGGCCTGTAAGGGGTCTGTGCTGCTTGTAATAACAGCAGTGTCGCAGTTAAGATGTTTTCATTTTTCGGTAAGTCATATGTGTATATTAAGTAAAGAAGTGGGGCCAGGAGAGAACCTTGGGAAACCCCTGGAGAGATTGGCTTCATTGATGAGGTCTCAGAACCCTGTCGGAAAGAGAAGAAGTGGTCATAGAGAAAATATTGTAATATTAAATAATAAGTGCTTGGAAGTATGGGTTTTAGTTTAAAAAGAAGACCCTGGTGCCAAACCCTATCAAAAGCTTGAGTAACATCCAAAAATGTCCCAGAAGCGTATTGTTTTAGTTCAAGTGCAGTTGAAATAAAGTCGGTTACTCTGTGTAGATGTTGTGTTGTGGAGTTAAAAGAGCGAAATCCAAATTGATAATAATATGTCGTGGTCTGTCAGTATGTTAATAATACGTCCGTGCAACAATTTTTCAAATTTTTTAGAGCATACTGGAAGAAGGCTAATAGGACTGTAGGAATGAGGCCTGTTTTTGTCTTTGTTAGGTTTTTGTATCATTGAAATCGTAGAATATTTTCATAGAATGGGGAATTTAGTTGCCCTAAGTATAGCATTGTACAGTGTTGTAAGGAAGACTAAAGCTTTTCTGGGGATTTTTGTAGTATCTCAGCAGTGATAAGGTCATAACCAGGAGTCTTCTTTTTTAGCATTTTCATAATCTGACGTGATACTTCGGAATAAAGGATTTTGGTGGAAGAGACATGGGAAGAGGAGAGTTTAAGATATTCTGTACATAATGTTCGTGTTGTATGTCTGTTAAGTCTGTGAGAGGTTGATAAACTGTTGAAAGGTGGTCAGCAAAAATAGCAGATTTCTCTCTGTCCAACACAGCCCAAGAACCATCATCTTTTCTCAATGGGGCAGACACTTTACGATGCTTTAGGAGGCGCTTAGTATGTCGCCAAAGGCTGTTGTCATCCGCTGTCAGGTTTTCCAAATAGATGTTAAAGATAGTTTGTTTAAATTTTCGTATTTCTCTTTTTAGTTCGTTGTTATGTTTACTAAAAAGTCGTCGGTCTGATGAAGTCTGTTAGTTTGCCATACTTTTCGTGACCGTCTCTTGGCTCTGATCAGGTCTCTGATATATTGGGGGTAGGACGGCGAGCTTACTCCTTGCCTTTTTTTTTATCTCTTGTGAGGACCAGGCAGCTTCTTGGATAGTTGAGGTTCAACCGCTTCTTCTAAATCCTGTTCGATTTTTAGAGCTATAGGAACAGAGAGCTGTGCTGTTTAAATTATTTAGAATATTAGATTGTAAAAAAGGCTCTGAGCCAGCTGGTGGTACCAGCTGACCACTGTCTTCCCTCACACCTGATCTTAGATGCGGCTGAGGCTGAGCTTCCACGTCGGACCGAGGGCAGTTTGGGCGCTCCATTCTGGGGTTTACACCGATAGGTTCCAGAGGCTAATGTTGTTGAAGGCTGTTTGGCAGGGCTGGAAAATGTTCTAGATCCGGAGGAGGTTGGAGAGCCACCGGCGTAGAGCGGCAACTCTGTGTTCTCTGAGCTCGCAGATTCTTGAGGGCCAGGCATCCTCTGTATTTGGCGGGGTGTGCTCCTCCGCAGTTGGCGCATTTGGCCGGCGTCTTACTACTTTTGATGCATGTAGCGCTTTCATGGGTCTCTTCGCATCGTACGCAGCGTGGTTGGTGATTACAGTACGATTTAGTGTGAGCAAATCCCTGACATCTGAAGCACTGAGGGATTTCCCTCTTTTTTCGAACTTCTTCTACTTTAATTCATGTGTAGTAAATTTTATTTATTTCAAATATTTTTTTTATTAAAAGTATTCTTTGTAATGTCGACAAAAAATATTTGAATTGGTAGTTTAGTTCTGGCTGAGATGGCATTCGTAATGTTCACAGCTTAATAGCCCTTAGCTTTCATTTCTTCACTTATTACTGATGTTGGTGTCGATGTGTGAAGTTCTTTAATAACTACTCTGGGGTTTTTATCTTCTGACAGTTGATATGTGTGATAGTCGGCGTTTACTTTAAGCACCGAACAGCTGTTCTGTACGAGTCTGGGGTGGCTGGGTATACAATTAAATTTCTGGCAGTTGATTTTATAGTGAAGTAGCTGGAACCTATTTCTTTTTTTAAAAACGCAATTAATGCTTCTATATTCTGTATTCCTTTTAGAAATATGGGCGGTGGCTTAACTTTGTTATTTTCTATTTGGTTTGGTTGTTTTTCGTTTTCTCTGGCAGTTATTTTTGAAAGAGGGTCAAATCTATTGCTGGTTTCTATGTTATTTAATTTTTTTATGTATAGCCTGAGATCTGTTGAGGATGATGGCCTGTTTTGTCCTGTAATCACCTCCCACTCGTTATTTTCTTCTGACATGGTTGAAGAACCTGCCTCTTGTAGGTCCATATTGGTTACATTTTCGAACGCCATTGCCCCCTTACGTCTATTTAGTTACCGAATTGCACAAAAACAATGTCTTGAAACGATATTAACACAAACAGACAAAGTTTTAAACTTAATAAATTAGATAAAGTAATGTTTAAGGAAAAACTAACCTTCCACCACTTCACATGTTTCCACTTTTTTAATTGTTACTCACTTATAAATCCTAAACCTTGTATAACTTTCTGAACTAGATCAATAATTGTTCCTTTAGAGTTAAGAATCACTCATAAATATCATTTATAAACAAGAATAAATTATATTTCGAACAGACACATTCAGAGCACGTGCTTATTACTTCACTGCCATTACCTGTTTTTTTTCTAACTCTTTACTTAAAAACAAATATTGATGTAGTCTGCGAAATATCACATAATAATAGATAAATTAAGAATACAATAAATTAATTAAGTCGTCAAGTGTAAACTGTTAAACTCATTTACAGCAATAGAATTGGCTACGGTGCGGAAACATTAAAAAAATCATAAAAACCTTAAGAACATATGACAACAAAAATCCTGGAAATTAGGAATTTTCTTTTGGTTTTTGAGTAAAATTCTTCGAAATTCGATTCTAGCTAATACAAATAAGTGAAACAGATTTTTTTCAAAATAATAGATTCATTCGCGGTGTGGTCTACTTGATAGAACGCTAGTCTTCTGTTCTTCTGGTCCTGGGTTTGAATCCCGGCTATGACAGAATATTATTTATTATGGTTATTCAGGCCTATACCCAGGACTAGGGTAAAGGGACTCTCCTGGGGCAGATCCAGCCTCTTTAAAGTGTGTACTCAAATTGGAGAAAAACCCTGGTGGCTGAGCGTGATCAAGGCCTAATTACTGCACGGCCGTTGGCCTAGAAACAGTGCGAATATATAGTCCCTGCATGGTTTGCAGAGGTACAGTTTTTTTTCCTCTCATTTTTATATAGTTCAGAAATTCATTATTAACAAAAAAATGGTTTTATAATGATAATTCTAGGAGATAGTTGGTAATATTCTAGAAAAGTAGCTTAATAATATAAATGAAGCACGAATACTGGTAACTTCGTGAATGTTGGGTGAAATGATTTCCTTGAAGCAGTGGTTCTCGATTAATATTTATAACTGCTGATATATTAAAAACCTTTCCTAGATGAAATTGATTTTACCAAGAAATTTTGTCTTAATAGTAGTCATATTATTAATATTCTGTTTATATATATATATATATATATATTATATATATATATATATATATAATATATATTACACACACACAGTGATTGTCAAGATATTGGTGTTCAGAATAAGCCATAAAACTAATATGAAAGTCAAAATACGCAATCCTTCAGCAAGCAATACAAAATTACGAATTCCGTAAGGAAATAAATTACGAGTATGTGGTAAAGGAACTCCTGACTACTTAATACGTAATATTTGCTTATATCATCAAACAGAAAACAAACAAAAGTGGTAACGATACGCTATATTTTGCACATTGGTAACTGTGTCATAACGTTTAACATTAGGCTAGAATTACCAAACTGTGTAAGGAATTTAAAAAAAAACAAAACAATATTGTTAAAACTAAGAATCACAAGAGCAGAAATAAGAGAGTGAATTTGTCAATATTATCTAGATATCGGTAGAGAAAAAAATGAAAGATGTAGTCATATAATGTATAATAATGGATTGTTATGTAAGATGTATATTGGAGGTTTATTTATTTGGACAGCATTGCTAATAAATAAAGCATTACTCCCTCTTTCTAAAATTCATCAGATCGGCCGAATTCCCAAAAAAGCTCTTCGTATCTATAATTGAACATCCTATAAATGTTTCTCGAAAAATACTGGAGTACAGTCCGAATGGAATAAAGGATTTAACTTGGGCGAGGGGAAAGAGGTTTTTACACCAACATCTCTTCGAATTATTCGCAATAAAACTACCCACGGTAAAACAACCAACAGTTGTGTTGAATGAAAACGCTGGCCATTCGTTTTATGCTTGCGAACTAACTTTTAGGGTGTTGTTTTACACTGTTCAACAAAAAACCTTCAAAGGTTCCTGGTAACAAACTCGTTTTCCGTTCAACACAAATTACCTGCGAGACATAAAGTTGGATTTCTTTTACTTGATTGAGACCGCATTGAGTCCTATGCCTTCTTTGATTAGTTCCAATAAATAATTAGTTATCGAACATATTTGGGTTTGTTGATTTACTGCTTATCCTTGAAGTAGACCATAGTGATATTTGTGCTATTGAATTGTTTGGATTAAGATATAAAAAAGACATTGATTTTTTAGAATTTGCAAGCATTTTCACTTAGCTGACCAAAGGTTTCTTTTAATGATAAATTTATTTCTTTAAAGTAAGTAATAATTTATTATTCTTAAAAATCAGAACGACAAGCTTCAAAATTAAATTAGTCGAAAAATAGAGTTCTTTAAATAATAAACAAAGTAGCTAATTGAAAAACTTTACTATCTGTAACTCATATCAAATCGAGAGTATAAATTAAAATATCACACGACTTTTACTTATCTCCGTTTTAAAAATCGAATAAATAATTTTCTAATACAGTTAGAGATAAAAATATGTGAAACCATTAAAGAATTAATTAAATTGAATTTCTATAGATACATATGTTTTATTAAAAAAAGTATTATATCATAATCTAAAACAATCAGTTAGTTTAATCGACTTTTTATTACTCTTTAGTAACTTTTATAAGCTTGTGTAATATGTCTATTCCCTATTCGTCACTCTCTATTAACTTTTACAATTTTGTGTAACAGGCAATATATTTTCTAAAATTTTTAGCTTTCCAACGGTTTCAAAAAACAAAATATTGGATTAAAAAAATATTAAGTAATGTAATGTAAAATAAAATGTATGATGTAATGTAAGACCTAACATTTTTATAGGGGAGAAGTATTTTATTTTTCTTGGCGGATTACAAAAGTTCATTATTAAAAATAATGAATCAAACTTGACGAATATAAATAAAGGAATTAACTTTAGCCAAGACTGATTACATTTCGATTTAGAGATAGACAGACAGAGCCGTGAGCCGCGGAATGTGATTAAAGACGACCTGAGAGCGGACATGTTCCTCATTAGAGGGCCAGTGATTAAGAGGCTCTTATTAAGGGCTGGCCTATTCACCGCCTCATTACCACCGCCTTTCACCCCCCTTAGCTCGGCCCTTTTAATTTAGCCACTGGGGATGCCTTTAGGGGCCGATATTGCCAATAGATCCTCGGTCTATCAAGTCCCCAAAGGATACAAGCCCAGCATCCTCAGTCTGTGGTAGCCACTGGTTCTTGAGTCATTAAATCTCCTTTTAGAATATGCCGCTTCTTACATCTCCTCCTCTCTGACATCAGTCAGAAACCTCATTAGGGAATCGCCGAGAAAGCAACAATTTGCACGAAAACGTCACGAAGAAGACTTTAAATTGCTCATGATGATATAAAAAAAAAGCTTAAAACATTTAAAATATTATTTTAAATGCTACATATAAATATAATTGTCTAAACCAGCCTATTAGTTTTATTTAGTTGAATAAATGTATATGAAGTACTAATTTATTTATATGGTAGATTGGTTACAAATTATAATACAACACATGAGATAAAAAATGATTTTGATTAATGATAATAATTGTTTAACCCTTTTAGTGCCGGATGACGATACGTCGTCACTTGCCAAAAGTGCCAACGACCATATACCGTCATGCGTATAATAGCGCCTTTTTCTACGAAGAATAAAGCGTTTAATAAGTTATATGTCATATTATGTAATATGTAATGTAATATACTTAAAGCACAATCCACGCAAAAAAAAAAAAATTAATTCAATAAAGAAAAACTTTTTTTTTAGAAATCTAAACCCACCTAACATCCACAACAAATAAATAAAAAAATATGTTTTGGTTTAATTTGTTTGCTAACACTAAATTTCCTAATCTAATGTTTCGATTACTATAAAGCATGTATTTAATGTATTGTAAGTGAAGATTGTCACCGATGTCGTTGCGTGCTGACTTAAAATATATTATAGAGATAATTAAAAAAAAGAATTACAATTCAGATTTTAAAAAGTATTGGTTAATAATGGTTAATTTAGTTAATCCTAAAGAAGCTTTTATGCTTATTGTAAAAAATAAAAATACCTCCCATTTAAAATCTCCTACTGATTATTAAAAATTTTCATCCGATTTAATTTTGATTTTTATGTTTTTAATTATCGATTTCAAACTCTGGATAGCTATATATATATACCTCTTATATCTTTGGCAGGAGACGACAGCTCATCATCATCACATATGTCGTGCCATAGAGGACATAATAAAGTCTAATAAAACAGAATAATTTCTTGATACAGTCAACTATTTATTGGGCTGCAATGTAACGTCTGACTGTCTTGTCAACGTAAAGCTGTGGCTTAATGAATAAAAAAGTAATCCGTAATTATTAACAGATGTATTATATAAGTATATTTATTCATTTTGTACAGTTGGTAGGATTAAAAACTGATTAAGTATGCGTATCACATGATACAGAAAATACTTGTTCTGTAAATATTTTCAGGGCCCAATAAAATATATATATATATATATATATATATATATATATATATTGAAAGAATATAAAAAAAATCTCACAGATCTGAGGATTATAGATAAGCTCTCTAAAAGCGCGGAAGTAATGGCCGAGCTACTTTTCTTTGTTCGATCATACAGAGAAAAGAAGATTTTTCCGTTTGTTTTGTTCTGGAGGGGAAGCTTTTTGCTGGGAAGGAGTATGGGGAACAAAAGGAACGTTCCGGTAAAACAGTAAGCCAAGAGGAAGGGTGCCATGTCCATTAGGTCAATCTTCAGCCCCTCCAACTGTTCCCTCTTTGATCTCCGTCCGAAGATGAATTTTTACCCGGGCAATGGCACTAGGGGTTGTTCCCTGGGGGTGTTTCTCAGTCAAAATTTTTTCCACAGAAGTGGCAACATAAGGGAGAACTTTATACGAAAGCGTATGTCAACAACCTGACAATTTGTTTTTAAAATATTTTATAATGTTGTGTTCAATGGATAAAGAAATAATAACTCACAATTTAAAATAGCAATAGAATTAGAATAAGTAAAGCTTGAGAAACAGTAGTTTGTTGAAAGATAACTAAATTAAACCTGAGTAGATAACCTTTCCTCATCAAGTACGTGGGTAAGCCGTATACCCAATCCTAAGCTTTTTTAGTAGCTCGTCTCCAAAACAGGATATTTAAGCTCCCATTCTGAACGCATAGTTTCTTTGCCTTAAACTCATTTTCTCAAGTATCGGTATTAGATTTTTACTTGCAGTTTCAAAATAAAAAAATAAGCTCTAATGATAATTTATTACTGATTAGTAAATAGTAGAAGTTTTATAAATTTATTACTGATTAGTAGAATAGTAGAATACAAAGTATTATCTACAACAACGAATGCTTGCGATCCATTTTCTTGCTAATATTATACTTTCTACCTATCATTACCAATGTGTGTGTTGCACATCTACGTTTCCTCTAGTCCAAGTTTTTCCCTTTAGGTAATTATGATAATGTTGGCTTACTTATATTTATTTTAGTTCCAAAACAATATTCCAAATGCATTTAATTAAAGTTCGGCAGTTTTTTCCTAGCATATTTGTTGATATTTACAACTGTATTAAGAAACACATCAAGTAAATATGATGGAAATATAATTCAATAACAAGAAACACAGATACCCTACCCATTGGCAGTACTCCAGAAGGAATTCTAAATTAGAAATTCAAACGGCCGTCTTCTTCTCAGATGCTTCAGAGGATTATCAGGAATCAAAGAAGATGCTAGGATAGAAACTATTGGGTTATAGTGAGGATGAAGATTTAAATAAAAGGGATAATACTTGGTTCGGGTGATATCAGTATCTTATGGAACTTAAAGGTTTGTGGATGGGTTTATTCGTGACAAAGTAAGGAGCATTGATGATTTAGGAATTGTGAGGAATGGGTACAAGAGGATTTCGATGGTTTAGTACAGTCCCATAGCTCTAATCCGTATGTCTGGATTCATCTTATGACAGTCATGTAGATGAGTATTTCGTAATTGAGAGGAACGTTTCATAAGTGTTTAAGTAGTCGAAGACGGCAGGCTGAGATAGAATTGAAACATGAAAAACAAAATCAGTTACAATTCAAAAGCTTTCACTTTAACATATTAGTATCTATTTTCTGAATTCATTCCCCCAGGCTCCAATATAGTAGACTTCAAAGGCAAAATTTTAAAAAAAGAGAAAGATTTCTGGCTTCTGGCGCTATGAATTATTAAATGGATTGACTAACATAAGACGGTTTCTCCCTTACTTCGATCAACTCCTTCTAACCAAACTCTCCGAGAAACAAAATGAGTAAATGAAATAATGGAAGAAATATGCAAGATGAAGGCGGTAGGTGTCGGAACCTTCAAAGACGCCCCTGTATGAACATTAAAAGGGAGATGGGGAAGATTTGTTCCGAATATAAAAATATTAAATTATCCTCTCTCCATCGGAGGGGGTGTTATTGTTGACAGTGGGGGGAGACATCAAAGAGGATTACAGATGGCACTGCAATATTGATAAATAACATGGAGGGGAAGGAGAGCTCAGCTTTTATTAATACTGAATGCACCTGGAGGCTGTGTTTCACTAACAGACCGGAATCAATAGTCTCCCTCACCTGCCTCTCGAAGCTTAGGTTCTCCGGATTCTACCTTTGGCACCAAGGGTCTATCCTAGTCTGCTATTGGTAGAACTCGAAGTTAAAAAGGGAGGTTTTGGAAATTGTAAAAATTGCTTGCATCAAAAAAGTATATATAATTTTCTAAATTATAAAAGCCAATCACCTTTTATTATTTACTGAATAATTGTTACCATAAGTACCAAATTCAATGGAAAATTTTTATAATAGCAATAGATATAGAAATACGATTGCGGCAATCTACCATCAATGAGCTACCGTTGCCAATAGGCGCGGAATGTAGTGTAGTGGCTATCATAACAGCTTTCTATGCCGGTTCTTTCTACGGGTTCCGACCTGGTAAGGCATCCCAAGGATGACCCTATTCTTTGATGGGATTAAAAATTCCTAGGTAATGCCGATTTTCAGAGGGGACGCGAAATGATGGTCCCGAGCCTTTGCGATGTCAGGTAGTCCTTAAAGATCCCTATCCTAATATATATATATATATATATATATATATATATATATATATATATATATATATATATATATATATATATATATATATATTTTTTTTTTTTTTTTTATTTAAAAAACCTAATGTTTCTATAGACTGTCTGAGGTTGTATCAACATACCAATTGAAAATATAAAGCCTAGAAAGTTGGTTAACCTCGTAGCAATGTACATGTCCAAAACACTCAATAAAGTTAAAATCGGACAAACGTACTCCGAGAGGTTTTGAAACAAGGTGATCGTATTTTCATTTTTTATTATTGTTTTTAAACTTTATTATTTATTTTTTTTTTAATTTAGCATTACAATATGACATAGGAAAGATGATGCGTTCCTAGGAATGTTCCGGTTCCAAAGTAAGCCGATGACTAGGTGCTGCTTGGTGAAGACGCGGAAACTGTAGATACGTACACATCAGGATATGTACATACATCAGTTAGGATAAATCGGAGGGTTGGGTAGTATTGTTGATCACAGTAGCTCCAATTATTATGTCGTTAGGCATATTTACAAGTTCTTACTGCAGCAAATATACATGTCACAGGACAAATTCATCTAAAATAAAAATAAAATTGAAAACATAGTTTTTTTTCATCTCTTCAATATAAAGATAAATATTGAATCGGATTTATGCAAAAAAAAGTTATATCTTTTCAGCTCATTGTCTAGCTCTTGTTGAGGAATTCGAGAAATGGCGAATCCAGTTTGTTTTTTAGAACTTATTTAATTAAGATGGTTTAAGAGCCTCTAAATGGGGAGCCCGTGGCTGAGTGGCTAGCGCGCTAGTCTATCATGCTACAGGTTCTGAGTTCGAATCCCAGCCCCGGCGGGGCTTTTATAAGGATGCAAAAATTGGGGATTCACTCACAACCTCTCCCCTGGGTATGTGAGACCCGTCAGCCAAAGGGTGGCCGTTCACAAAATTAATCGTAAGGAGTGATGTCCCTACAATAAAAAAAATGTATAATGAAACATGAGTGTAAACTCGCAGGAGTCTACACCGCGAGGCCCAGGGCCTACACGGCCTGTCACGCCACTGGAAAAAAAAAAAAATGGAGGCTCTAAATAAATAAAAAAAATTAAAGTATAAATTTACTAGTTATATCAAAATTAGTCGTTTTAAATGTTTTAGCTAAACAGATTTTCATTTAAGGTACATTATAGATAACTATATATTAATTATTACATTTCATTACTTTATACTGTCTTTTTGCTAAGAATAATTTCAACTTTTTTTTACATAACTACGTTGTATTAGAGGTTAATTCATTATATGATCGAGGCTTTATCCAATTAATTTTATTTATTTAATTAACACTTAATTATAGTTAAAATATAAATTTTTTTTTGTTTATAATTTGGGTTCATACAGTTCTTATATGAACTGGGTAAAATATGTATAAAATCGAACTAAGATAAACTGTACTACTTTTCTAGATTTATCAATAAGTTTACTTTCACTTACCAAAAAATGAAATATTTAATTAATAAAATTATATATATATATATATATATATATATATATATATTTTTTTTTTTTTTTTTTTTTTTTTTTAACAATTTTTATTGAGTAGTAATACAATCTGTCCCAATTTGGACATCAATTATAGTGGTGAAGGGTGACATTCATATACTATATACAGAGCAATAAAATATATATACAATAATGAATCAATAAACCGTTAACAAAGTCTAGAAATCATTCATACCTATATATCGTCATGCATACATCACATCGAGTAAAATTATACTTTAAAAATAAAAAGGATAGATTCATATATACATGATTTATATGAAAATTAAATAATGAAACTTGCTTTGAACTGTTTAACTCCGGGGCCAACTAACTTGTTATTCATACATACTTTTGGAATGAATTGGGTAGTTTAGAACATATTATCCAGTTTTTAATGCATTATTACGGGCTAATTAAGCTTTATAGTTATGATCAAAGAGAATAGGGCTTACCAATTCTCTTTTTTGAATTATTTATATTTACCTAACTTTCTAAGTATTGAGTGGTTTTCCATGAATCGGAGCAAGTGTTGTGGAGAGTGTATTGAAGGGTGCGTTTGAAAGAGCTTTTAAGGAACCCAGAAATTTGATGTGCCTTTACCAGATTAATCCTGAGATTCTTCGCTGGGAAAGAAATAACCTTCAGTTTCCTTCTGTAAGCGACTGTGTTTTCTTTTTTTTTTCTAGAGGCTGGTAAAAATAGGTAAATGAATGTTGAGACGCTATGATCTATGTTCTGAGTAGTAGAGACGAAGGAAACTATTTATAAAAAATATTAGATATATAGAAAAAAATAATTAATTTAAAAGGGTATAAGCATTATACCCCAAATATATATATATATATATATATATATATATATATATATATATATATATAAAATGTATATATATATATATATATATATATATATATATATATATATATATATATATATATATATATATATATAGCATTATACGAATAACGTGGTTATTTGGACTTTAGACCCGTTTCGTACAAGTTTTACTAGATAGATAGACAGATATACGTGTTTTATTATTAAATTTTACAGTAGTAGGGATGGTGCTTTAGGGCGATAAATGACGAGATTATTACGCCCGTAAAATTCATGATGGTCATAGAAACTTGTATAATTTCTTTACAGTGCAGAATTTTTAATTAATTCATACTTAATTCTAAGATAATATATTAATGATGGTCCATTCCATTTTATTTGTTTTTTAAATTTATTTATTGATTTATTTTATTATTATTATTATTCAATCATTATTATTATATATATATATATATATACATATACATATATATATATATATATATATACACACACATACACATACACACATACACATACACACATATACATACATACACACACACATACATATACACAAACACACACACACACATACACATACATACACACATACACACACATACATATATATACACACACACACACACATACCCATACATATATATATCTTTTTTTTTTTTTTTTTTTTTTTTTTTTTTTTTTTTTTTTTTTTTTTTTTATTTATTTATTTTTTTTTTTTTTAATATTTTTTTTTATTATTATTATTTTTTTTTATTATTATTTTTTTTTTTTTTTTTTTTTTTATTATTTTTTTTTTTTTTTTATTTTTTTTTTTTTTTTTTTTTTATTTATTTTTTTTTATATCTTATTGTATAGTTCGATTTCTTTTAGAATCTCTATAACTAAATCGAGAACATCCTTATTATCCCCTAATAATGATGAGAGTTGCCTAGACAGGCCTCGAGAAGAAAACGCAGCTGCGTACAGCGGGCAGTCTTCTAAGATGTGCTGCATTGTGAGTGGAGTAGAGCACCGTTCGCATTTTGTTACCTCCGCTTTATCCATAAGGTATCCATGGGTGAGTCGAGAGTGGCCTATTCGCAATCTGGTGACGACTACTTCTTCTCTTCTACAGCCTCTCACGCAGCTTCTCCAGGGTTTTGTCGTATTCTTAATTCCCCGCAGCTTATTTTGAGGGTACACTGACAGCCAAGAGGTTTCCCAGTCGCTGGAGATCTTATCTCTTAACCATTTTTTAATATCGTGCTGTTCAAATAGTTTAATTGGGGGAATATTCAGTTGTGCGGCCTCTTTCGCCGCTTTGTCTGCTGCTTCATTACCTGGTATACCAATATGGGCTGGCGTCCAAATGAAGGTGACAGTCTTTTCCAATTCTTTTAGTATGAGGAGATAATGTTTAATAGTATTCATAGTACTGTTTGTTGAATATTGGTTTTCCAGGGATTTAAGTGATGATAGAGAATCTGTACAGATATAGATAACACGACTGTTCGAATTAATGGCTGTATATAAAGCTGAACTAATAGCTTGTAGCTCCGCGGTGAATACAGAAGTAAAGGGTGGGAGCCTATATTTTTTGATCTTCTGGGCAGAAACGACTGAGCAGCCCACATTTTCTCCTGTCTTAGAGCCGTCAGTATAAATGATATGACAGTCTGAAGATGTTTCGTTGATCGTGGCGAAGAATTCTTTGATCAGCATGTGTCGGGGTAATTTTTCTTTAAGACTTAGGAGTTTTAGGTTTATTGCAGGTGGAGAATAGGTCCAGGGTGGGTTTTCAAACGAGGTGCGGGTAAAATCGACCTCTCGTTTTATTAGCATAATAGTTGCTCGTTGCCTGATTCCTAGAGGTGCTGAAGAACGGGGTTGAGCATCGTAGATTTGGCAGTGTTTCGGTTGGAAGATAAGATGATGAGCTGGGTTGTCGAGTTGCGGTAAGAGTTTCGAAAGATACGATGAGATGATTTGTTGCCGTCTGAAGATCAAGGGAGGAACACTGGACTCAGCTGATAAGCTCGTTATTGGAGACGTTCGAAAGGCACCAGTCGCCAGGCGGATTCCAGAATGTAGGATGGAGTCTAGAAGTGATAGATATGTAGATTTAGCTGAAGAGTAAGACTCACAGCCATAATCAAGCTTTGATTGGATTAAGTTCGTATAAACCATCAGCATACTTTTCCTATCGGCTCCCCAGGAAGTTCCTGCTAGAACCTTTAGAAGATCAAGTCTTTTCCTACATACTTCCCTAAGGTACTTTATGTGGCTGATCCAGTTTAACTTTTCGTCTATCAGTAAGCCGAGAAACTTAACATCAGTAGAGAACGTAAGGATATTTGTTCCTAAAGTGAGGTCAGGAGCGACTGTAGGGTTACGTTTTCTCGAAAAGCGAATGCATTTGGTTTTGTGTGGAGAAAATTTAAAATTATTCTTCCTAGCCCAAATTTCCAGTTTATTGAGTGTATTCTGGAGGATTCTTTCCATCCACTCTATATTTGTGTATCTTAAGAAGATTGCCACATCGTCTACAAATACAAAGGCTCTTACAGATCGGGGAAATATTTCTGTTATACTATTAATGGCTATAGCGAAGAGAACACAGCTGATAACACTTCCTTGAGGAAGTCCACATTGCATTACCTTAGGATTAGAAAGGGTATTGCCTATTCTTATTCTTATTGTTCTATTTGAAAGAAAATTTTTAATGAAGATAGGTAGATTCCCACCAAATCCCCAGTCGTATAATTGTTTGAGGATTGTGTACTTGTTTACTGAGTCGTACGCTTTCTCTATATCAAAAAATATCCCTATTGCTTCTTGTTTAGTAATGAATGTGTTAAGAATTTCAGCCTCAAGAGTAGCAAGGTGATCAATGGTGGATCTTCCTTTTCTAAAACCACATTGCACTGGGGACAGTAAACTATGCTTTTCTAGAAACCATAGTAGGCGTTTGTTTACCATTTTTTCCATTAGTTTGCACATGCAGCTGCTTAGAGAAATCGGTCTGTAATTGTTGATTTGAGTTTTGTCTTTTCCAGGTTTGGGTATAGGTATAATTATTGATTCTTGCCATGATGCAGGAAACTTGTGTGCTGTCCAGATTTCGTTATAGAGATGTAGGAGGGCACGCTTGCAAGTTAGTGGAAGATTTTTTAACATTAGATTATGAATGTCATCAGGTCCAGGAGTGGTTGGCTTCAGTTCGGCGATGACTTGATCAAGTTCGGTAATAGAGAAAGGAAGGTTATAAATATCATTGGTGTTCAATGGAAAAGTGACATCTGAGGTCGGAGTTGAATCTTCGTGGTTAGTTGGAGCGTCTGAAAAGTATTCTGCAAAGGATTCGGCTATTGGTTCTGGGTTTGAGATGATTTGATCATTTATTTTAAGGGCAATTGTAGAACAATCGTGGATTCCTCTAATGGAGTTTATTTTGTTCCATACATTTTTGATGGGAGTGTATGCATTAATCTGTTCTAAATAGGTGAGCCAAGACGTTTTCCTTTTGTGTTTAACGACGTTCCTGGCTTTGGCTTTAAATTTTTTGTATTGTATAAAGTTGGTGGTAGTGGGATATTTTACAAACTTTCGAAGCGCTCTATTTCTGTCCCTAATAACTTGACGGCATTCGTCATCAAACCAAGGGCAATGGTTCACTTTTGTAGATCCTCGAGATTTCGGAATGCTTTCATATGCGGCGTCTATTATGTGTTTCGTGAGCCCTGTCGTAATTGTATCAATATTTTCTGCGTAATTTTGGAATAGGAAGGAAAGTTTTTGTTGAAAAAGGTTCCAGTCAGCTTTTGAAGTGATCCACCTAGGATATTTCTGGACTGGAGGGAGTTGACTTGTGAGGGAAATGACCAGAGGGAAATGGTCACTGCCGTGTTGGTCTGGTGCAGTATCCCATATGACTCTATTTAGCATACTAGGTGAACAGAAGGTAATATCTATGGATGATGGCGTCGTGTACTGTGGGCTTATATACGTAGTATTTCCATTATTCAATATGATACTATCTGTAGCATCTATTACACGTTTTATAGAATTTCCCCTACTATTATTTGAAGGTGAGCCCCATGATTCATGTGCACCATTCAGATCCCCAGTAACAAGGTAAGGGGTAGGAAGATCACCAATCAGTTGAATCAGAGCAGCTTCGTTGATTGCTACGCTTGGAGAAAGGTAAATATTGCATATGGTGAATGAAAAGGTGTGGTGAACTCTAACCGCTAGTGCATGTAATGAGGTATTTATAGCTAATTCTTCAGAAGGATATTGTTTTTGGATTGCAGTGATTATTCCCCAGCTTCCCGGACCTTCAGATGCTCTATCTTTTCTGAATACGTTGTACTGTTTTAGAGAAAAACTGTTAATAGGTTTTAGCTTGGTTTCTTGGAGACATATAGCCCAAGGGTTGTATTCTTTCATTATTAATTTTAATTCTTCAAACTGAGTCCTTACTCCATTGCAGTTCCAACTGATTAGATTCATGTTTTGTATGTATAAAGGTATAGAAAAAAATAATACGTGAGATTGAATACAATTATGAGATATTGGTTTGCATAAGAAATTATACAAGCGATGCATAGGAAAAAGATTATGATATAGAATAGAAATTTTATTTTGTCTTTGGGGCTTCCCCATACAAAGAAAAAGATTATAATAATCGGATGAAAAACAAACAGATGCAGAAGAATTAAAAACTGTAAACCTCTGTTTAAGGTAATATGAATTTTCGATTTCAGGAGTGCTTGTATAACTGTGATTATTATTTTGATTATTTGTAGAATTGTTGTGATAATAGGGTTTTCTGGAAGATGAGGAGAATTATGAGGCAGGGCTATTACCACCGTCACACGACCACATGCCCTAATGTCGGTTTTAAAACCGCTTCGGTAAATGTGATAGTCTTCGCGATTAAAATTTTTGTTGAGATTGCTTTCTTTATGACACAACGTTATTATTCGGTATATCATGGTGATAAAGACAAGTTCTTCATATTTTCTAATGGTACCATAGCAGTTACAATGTATAATTACAATTTTAAAGTCCATTGGAGAAGTAGAAATTACATAAATATAACGATATAAAACAGATGAGAAAGTTAAATAAGTGAATTATTTTATTAAAATTAATTGTTAAATATGCGAATTGGTACGAATGGCTGTTTAAGTAGTTTGTACTCTATCTCTGCTGCGTGTTTTGCTTCTAGCTCGTCTGTCTTTCACTAACGTCCACTCGCCCTGACGATCACGGTCATCCGGGCACTCGGTGGGGTAGGTGACATCAGTAGATGTCGGTTTTCCCGAAGACGTAGACTTCGGTTTTGTGGAAGGGTCCCGGGAGTTAGGTATGGCTTCCGTGGGGTTAGTCAGTCCTCGGTCTCGAGACCGAGAAGTTCGGTCAAGAAGTGGATTAAGAATAGAAGGTATGGTAGGAGGAAGAGGAGGGAGGGTGGGTATGGTGGTGGGAGCGGTGGAGGGGAGGAGCGTGGTGGGGGAAATGACTGCATCATTCAATTCCCCACAGCCACTAGGTAAGGACCTGGTAATAGGCCTCTTAGTAATAAAAGAACTCTCGTTTAGTTCTTCAGTTTGTACACTGACACTAACAGTTAATTTATGTTTCACAATATTAGAGAACGATGTTTGGCTTTGAACAGGGTGTAATAGTTCGTATTTCTTTTTCGCGGCGGTATAAGGTATTTTTTCACAATCTTGTAATTTTCTAATTTCTTTTTCTTTAATAAAAGTAGGGCAAAGTTTTGAAAAGGAGTCATGTTGGCCTGAACAATTCACGCACTTTACGCTACTAATACATTCTACACCTTCATGTTTATTGTTTCCACAAAGTTTACACAGTGGTTGCTTAGTACATACTGTTTTTGTATGGCCAAATTTTAGACATATGTAACATTGTATTGGATTGGAAATGAACTGCCTGACAATAACGTTATAAAAGCCTATTTTGATTTCATTGGGTATAGTAGGGCTATTAAAAGTAAGTAAATAATTGTGGCCTTCAAATTTTATGTTATTTTTAAAATATGTCATTCTTTTAACATCTTCAACTTTTTGGGTTTTCAATTCGTCTTTAATTTCATCAATAGTGCAATGAGCTAGGTCAGGGCACCATATAACCCCTTTACTTAAGTTTAGTCTGCCATGCGGTTCCACCTTAATAGGAAAATTGTTTAAAAAGCTAGTACACTTTAATAATTTTCCCGATTGAGCATCTGACAAAACCTCTATCAAAAGTGTACCATCTCTCAGTTTTTTAACTAATTTAACTTCCCCGATTAAATTATTTAGGCTCTTATAGATAAAAAACGGCGATACTTTTTTAAAATCCAAAGCATTACCGTCTTCATCCATGTCAGTCCTTCTTATTATCAAAAATCTAATCGAATTTTGGATTATATTAACAGAATCTCCTGTTATAGGACCTTTAAATCGTCCCTTTTTCCGTTTAACGGGAGGTGATTCAGCCATGTTGTAGGCTGTATCTTATTTAAAAAAAAAAAAAAAAATATATATATACAAAATTAAAATAAATGGACACCTTTTAATGAAATTATATATAAAAATATGAAAGTTTAAGAGAAAGTTCAACTTATCAGACGTTGAGCTCTTAATCCTCAGGAGCTTCTAAGACGCATCCACACTGTACCGCACGTAAACACCAACTCCATTAAATTTTACATATTTCTTTACAGTGGCTAGAGAACACAAAATACTGGCATGGAATTCCGTCTGCCAGGAAGTTGGTTTATTTATATATATATATTATGAAAAAACAAAACAAAAAACTTACAATCAACAAAACAAAAAATATAAATAAAAATTATACACTATTTTCATAAGATAGTGGGATAATCTTCTTGTTTCTCATATAGATTTAACAGAATATAAATATAACTTATCTGTAACAACTTATGTATTGTAATTGAATTCCTTTATTAAAAAATCTCTTTAGTTTACAGCACATTTCATAAATCTGTACAATGAGTTCCAATTATTTTCATTTAAAATTTCCATTATTTTGTTTTAGGTTAAAATACCTATTCCTAAAATTATTAAATGCCGTACACTTACCTTAAAATTGAGTTATGTTTTCACCATCCTTACTATTACAAATTGAGCATATGTAAACTATTTCCCGCATCCATGGTTTACAATTTAATGATATCATTTCAGCTCTTGTTTTAAAAACCGTTCTTATTAAATCATTATATTGTTTACAAGTTTTAGTATTTCCGTTGAAAACTAGAATTCGAAAATGATCTCGATTGCAATACTTTATCTTACTTTATATTTTATATATTGTTAAGGGAAGATAAAAAAATAAAAAATTAGAACAAGAAAATATTTAGGAAAATACAAAAAAAAAAAAAAAAAATTAATATATAATAGATAAAGAATTAAATATTGTTATGAAATCGATAAATAAATTTTCAGATATAAGAAGAGCATTACCTAACTCAGATAAAGGTTCACAGAAGAAAAAAATGAAACGATGTAAAATAAAAAAATTGAGACATACGAAGGCAATTAATGATCATCAAATCCCAGGAGAAGAGTAGCCATCTATATTAATCAAAATTTAAGCCAGGTAATAACCAGGGCCTCTTGGAATCCGCCCAGTCATAAAAAAGGATAAATGAAATTAGTGAGCGATGGCTGGGTCTTGAAGCAATTCCTTTCTTATGTGTCCACCTAGTGCTCGTATATCTTACCCCTTCGAAATATTGCAATGCCACCTATTTCAGGACATAAAAAACTAATATTGATGGAACTACAAAACTATAATTCTCTCTCTATTATGGTAGTTAAAAAATTTCTCACTAACTAAATAAGTGAAAACTTTAAACTTGAAAACGAAATCGATTAAATCATTACAACGTGTACGAAATACAATAAAACTTGTAAAATTGATTGAAGAAACATTTTTGTCTTCAAATTTAACTTGCATCTCTGTCATCGATATTATGTGGTAGTATTTAATTTTGTTTCCTCAAATAAAGCTTAGTCAGAAACATTCATATTTAAAATATTTATTAATAACTTTTGTAAGCTTTCGGCGTTAGTGTCTTATGAATGAGGAAAACGCTAAAATCTAATATCATAAAAAGAAAATATATATACACATTGTCAAAACTATCCCAACTCTCATATAATTTTTCTTTACTTATATATTCTGTTCATTAGTTTCAATTTTCTTTTATGAAGAGTACAATTGTATTATTATATTAATTAGAACCATATCTTATATTTAAACATATTTATTATCACATTCATAAATCCATTGATATATAGCACTTATCTCATCTTCAGAACTATTCATTAAAAACTAAAACAACAATATAATATTGGAATTAAATTTTTATCACAATATAACAATTAAAACAACAATAATAATTTTTTTACGTTCACTTACCTATATATGAAATATATAATGAGAGTATTGCCATTTTCGAATTCCAGTTTTCAACAGAAATACTCATTTTAGGGTCCCCTAAGTCCAAATAACCAAGTCCCGAAAAAAAGTCTGTGTGTCCGTGTGTGTTTTAGTGTCTGTGTGTAGTAAGTCTAGCGTGAAAACGAAAAATCGTACGAAACTAAATATCATATTTAAGACAAATATATGTCCGAGATGCTACAGCAACTTTTCATTCAATATCATGTAGGTTTCATTCAGATTGAAATATTATAACAAAGCTTAAATGCCGAAATTTAAATTTTATTTTTCCAAAGTAACTTTAATTTTATAAATTTGGATAAATTACCCATATCATAGGTTTTTTGACTATAAGAACAGTAACATAAATGTATAACAACCGTTTGAAAGCTAAAGATTTCAGAAAAAATATTATCTCATATACAAAGATCTAAATGTTAATATCACGTGACATTTAGGGCGTAAAGTTGTTACTGATGATTATACGTAATAATTTGATATTGTTTCCAGCGAAACTAAATTAAAAAATATATATAATAGTTTTGTTTTATTTATTTATTTTTTATTGAGATATATTACAATTTGTTACAAAATGAACAATAATAATATATATAATAGTAGCTAAATTGATTTTAACAGCGGAGGCAAGTAAAGTCGTGTGTTGCCTGCACTAGATTTTTTATCTATATCTTTACATTGTTCTTAAATTTATTTGTATTCTTACACTTCTTTCATCCTATCCATCTTTCATATTAAAACAATGACTTGTATTTATCATCATAAAATTTGTTTAAAAGTCAATTTTAGTTTATTTCATTCTTGTTGGTCGAAGCAGTTAGAAATATTTTATTTGATTGTGTGTGTAAAAGTGTGTGACTATGAAATAAAAATAACCACATAGTGGCAATATTAATAATGATGAAAATTGTAAAATACAAATAAAAAGAAATTTTATGATGATAAATAACCTGTATTGTTTTATATATTTATGTGATAATAAATATATTTAAATAGAAGAGACAGTTCTAATTAATAATATAATATTTCGTTCTTATTTGTCAACAAAAGTTCTTTATATTTTTTCAACTGACTTACTCTTCTTTAAAAAGTCAATTTATTTCGCACATATTTAAGTTTTATTATGAGTACTTTGCCTATAGGTGTTGAACTGTATTCAGTAGAAATACTTCATGATTAATTTGTGATTTTATGAATCCTCGAATATTAATACTGGTAGTATTGATCAATAACTAACTTCATTATTACTCATATTGTTTTATTTTTAGAACAACACGTGGCAAGGAAGGGTTAGAAAATCTACCTACTGGAGTATCTAATTCGATTTTACACATCACAGTACCTGAGCCTGTCACCAATTCTTCGAAAGATTTGTTGGCATGAACCGCATTCATGCTGAGGAGACTCCAATTTCCATCAACATCGAATATATTGTATTATTATATATTATCTGATATACAATATATTAATAAATTATTATACAGAATATGTTCAAGAAATCTAAATAAATTTAATAAAATTAGTTCGGGAAGGACACAAAGCAGAAAAATGGAACTGGATTTTGTGTTTTATAAGTAAGAAAATGTGACTGAATGTCAAAATAGAAGAGGAATGATTTTATTGAATGTTGGATGTAAAATTATTGCCGTACTATTGTATAACAGACAGAGGAATAGATTTCGGAGAAATTGATAATATATTTGCGCTTCAGCGGAATCTTTTATTTATATATATATATATATATATATATTATATATATATATATATATATATATATAGCGTGAACAGGCCATACAACAGGCCATATAAGGCTTTTTTCCTTTCACATAGCAAGAAATTTTCAATTCAACAGTATTTTCAAAAACTGTGGCTCCCAGTTTGAATCACAATAAAGTTGATTTAGGTATTTTTACTTTGACTTAGCTGAACATGAGATATATAGTGAGGGAAAGTCTTGCGATCGTTAAAATTTTCAAATTCCAGTTTTTACCGGAAATACACGTTTTAGGTCTCCCTGAGTCCAAATGACCATGTCCAGCTAAAATTTCTGTGTGAAGAATGAATAATGATAAAAATAAAATAAAATAAATTAATAATAATAATCTTGGTCACATTCATACAAATATACATAATATTAACATACTGCCCCTGGGAACTCCGAATCAAACCCCGACGCCCACAAGTGGGTGTCTGGGCCCGAGGCCAGGAGATCCCAGCGCCTCTCAGTCAGTCGCGTCACCGGTCTAAGCTAGTGGAGACAGAGAGGGCGCTAGAGCCGCAGACTCTCAGGCATTAGTGGAGAAGTTGGCCATTGCCAACACTCAGCATTGCGAGGATTTTGATTAAACTCGCTAATCGATTTCAAATTTAATGGGCTTTAATATCATGTAGGTTTAATTCTAATTGAAATAGTATTACAGGGCTTAACTGCCGATATTTTAAATTTTCTTCCTCTAAAGTAACTTTAATTTTGAAGATATTATAAAAATAACCATTTCATCTTGTCACAATTTTATAGAAATTCAATTTAATTAGCTCTTTAGAAGACTCATGTGTTGCCTGCACCAGATTTTTTTTTAATTTTAAATCATGGTGTTTTGTGAGTAAATAAAAGAAAATAAATATTTTTTGCGGTATTAAAAGGGATATTTCAGCAATAAAAATCAGAATCATGAATGATTCAAATTTAAATGTAAGAATGAGTTACAATGGAAGATTGTAAAAATAAATATAACAACTAATGTAACCGTTGAACTAATTTTAGTTGATGATCACACCTAATAATTATCTGAAAACGTGTCGAAATTCGTTTCGTTTAGTAATCATTCTCATCGAACAAAGTTAGTCATGGTTCCAAAAAGGGAAGACATTAATATAAGTATCTTGATTTAAACTTTCTTTCGTGATCAATTTGATACATGTCTCACTCGATTGTTTAATGATTTATCCCATGATCTGAAGCCCAGTTTCTCAATAATTTAAGTAAACGAAGCTACATGGTCGATTTCTAGTCTTCTGAACATTTTCGAGCATGAAACCAAATAGAATCATAATAAGGATACTGCACTGATTATTTAGAAAAAGTTTCAAGTATATTAATTTGTTCAGAAAATTCAAATTAAATTTTAAATATATAATTTCCTCAATCTCATTTCCAAGTAGACGACATATAAAACCTAGTTGAAAAAAAAAAGAAAAAAGAGACAATAGGAGACTAAAATAAAAATAAAATATTTAATAAAATGTGAGCTAGGAACTTGAATTGGATTTTTTCCAATAACCTTTGAAAGCCAGGTTCGAAAAACGAACTTTATATAAGAGATGATGGAATTCTCTCTTTCACTAAAAATAAAATGCAAAAACAATTTTATTTCAAAAACGTTACTGATCCAGTCAGCCTGAGGCATGTGAACGATTTGGCCTCTGACCTGACGGAGGATCGATAGCCAACTCAACCATGGTTTCCGATTGTTTACGGGTTAAGGCGACCCTGCCACACAAAAGCTGTGGAAATTATTTTATTTCAAATGGCGGCTTTTATATGGTAAGTTTATTTTTGAACCTAAAACGACCATTTTATCCCTGCGCTATGTTCAGAACTAGAAAGTAGTTCATCCCTTTCGGTCCTATATTATTGCTACAAAAATACTCTGAAAGTAATATAATATTTATTAGATAAGCTGAGTCAGTCTAGTATAGCCAATCCTGAGCCGGGTAAGGACCACTTCCATCCTGCCTTGTATTTATAACTAAACTAGAGGGAACGAGAAAGTTTGAGAAATGAGACGACTAGCTTACTAGAAGATGAGAGGAATTACATTATTTTGTCTTCATGCAGTTCTTTATTTTTTTTTAAATTGTTGGTTATATTTTTTAGTTACCTAGATAATTAGTTAACAATGATACCTAAGTTTCAGTGAACGCATTGCTCAATAAATTTATTATCGACTTGCTTACCCGACAGAAGATCCCGTCTGAACTGTCTTGGCGATATCGGTCAAGCCGTTCGTATGCGAAGTCCAAAAAAAAAAAAAAAAAAAAGAAGCTCATTTATATATAAATCTAGATAGATAGATAGAGCAATTATTATTACCTTAAAAAAAGAATCTTTTATAAGATCCTTTTCCTGACTATTATAGAAACTACAAAGAAGAATTAGCGAAATCTGACAAGCCGTACACGCGTAATTTAACAACTAAGGGAAAAGAGCATTCATTTATATATATATATATATATATATATATATATATATATATATATATATATATATATATATATATAATATATATAAGAATATATATATATTCTGAAAAGAAGATGGATAGGTGAATTATAAACGTGAAATAATCATTGCAGTATTATTAGAGTGTATTCTTATTGCAACGTGTCTAAAAGTACAGTAAATTGCATTAAATTTGCTGCGCTTTTAATTTAGCTTAAACGGATATTCTAGCTTTTATTTTCCGGCATGTTATTTTCTATTTTCTATTTTATATATATATATATATATAAACAAACTCCCTCCATTAAAATTAGAGGGCTTGCGTTTTATGATACGTAAAACCCGAATAAAGAATAAAAAACCAAAACAAATCGGTTAATTCACCAAGAATTATAAATAATATTTCATAGAGAATTAGTAATAAAAAAAAATAAAAAAATAAATAAATAAAAAAAAAAGAAAGATTCACTGAAATCGTTAAGAAATAGCTGGAGATATAGCGTTTTGAAATTTTATAAATTTTTAGTTTTTCATATTTGTTTATTGCATGTAAGCAGCTATATAAATAGTTATACTCCTATATAGTTATTTGGAAATAATAAACCATTGTATAATGATTACCAGTTTTTTTTTTTTTTTTTTTTTTTTTTTTTTTTTTTTTTTTTTTTTTTCTATACCTCTCTAATTCTCATATGTAAAATAACGCAGTAAATAAAAATGATAGAAATGTAGAGAAGCTAGAAAAGAGGAAATGTGCAATATAAATGCGAGGAGGCGACGATGGGGAGACTAGTAGGTAAGGAGGTCGGTAGGAGCCGCTGGCAATTAGGGATAGCCTGGCAGCCTGATCAAATATTCATGGCCAGCAATTAGGAAGCCCCTCCGGCCACCTTTTTCTTGGGATAGCTACCTCTTGCTTCTGTTTGCCAGCCTCAGGTAGCAGTTGTCTTACAATGCACTTCTAGTTGCACATTCAAGAGACATCATCAGGTAGAATCCTCCATTGAAAAATCTCATCTCATATTTTTGAATAATTGTTGACTTCTGTTGATTTGGAAAAATGTACTATCCCATAAAAAGCTTTAATTCGAATAAAAATAAACAAGAAGTTTTATTGTAATAATGATTAGCCTATTAACCTGATGCGTATATGAGGAAACGTGAGGGGAATAATAACATATGTGACACAACAATCTCCTAAAACGAATCAGAACCTGAATATAAACATGTAATTTTACATAGTTATTATTATTATTTTTTTGTTGCAAGAACTGCTTGCGAGATAAATGTGAGGGAATGAAGATCCCGAGGAAGATAAAGAAAAATATGCGAGAAAAAGATTAAGGAGCCTTTAATTGGTGGGGCTTTGGTTGGTCAAGGAAAAATGTGATGGTTCATGAGCGAGACCAATAGATCAGGTTCTGGAAGTAGCTCCACACTGCTCAAGTGCTATAGAGTAGTAGTAGTAGAGAGAAACACCCAATTCTTCATGTGTGGTGTGTCGGAGACTGTAGTGCATGTGTTTACGACCTGCACTCCATTGATTTGATAAAGGCTACCTGCATATTCGTCCTCACTAAGGAGGAGTTTCCTCAGTTAGTGAATACGGCCTACTTTCTGTAGTTCAAAGAGTTTGTTTACAGCAAGAAGACAGATTTAGGTACTGCCCACTTCAATCTCCGAGCCAGAAGAAGGAGAAGAGGACCAGGGCCCAATCAGACCACCAGAGGAAGAAAGCTAAACCACCAAATTACTGCAACACCTACTCACCAACGCTCATAACTTCCTATTTACTACAAAAACTCATTTATATTACCATTATCAGCCATATTAGGACCTACGGCATTGAGCTATGGTGGTCCACGAAACCATGAAATTCCTCTTGCATCCAATCCTTGCAATCCAAAAATCTTCGAAAAATCTTCAATGCTTTGTTAACAATAAAATAATCCATAAAGAAGTAAATATCCCATTTGTTGAAGACGTGGCCGGATGTAGATATACCTCTTTTCTTTCCTAATTCCCTGTACCCTCAAACCCACTTACCCGTGACCTCTCCTCCATATCTATTCCCGACAATCCACCAATACGCCTAAAAAATGATGGCCAAGAGACCTCCTACGATAAATTAGAATTTGATGTGTAACCAATGGGTGGTTTCTTCACAGTACTACCATGTATTATAACCATATATCAATCCTACTTACTTGTTGTATTGATTTAATACAATTGTAAATTTCTTTAAATAAAAAAAAAGTTTTAGATCGTTTCTCAATTATTTCTTCTACTATATATTTTGTTCTCTTGGTATCTTTACAGCTCCTCGACGACAGCTACTTGTAGAGTATTTTTCTCTAAGCCTGCCCAAAAGACGCTTTAGTTTTAGTAGCCATTGACTTCATGTCGCTCTCTTTGCAGTTCTTTCTCTTATGCACAATTTTTCTTATATTTTTTAATGATTCCTCGACAGTTACATTTTTAAAAAATATTCTTTCAAATTCAAAAACCATTCCAAATAAGCCAAATAGGATGGGTACATTTTATCAACCTAATCTAGCTTGAGATATATACTGAACATATATATATATATATATATATATATATATATATATATATATATATATATATATACGCACAACTTTTCTTATATGTTTTTAATGATTCCTCAACAGTTACATTTTTAAACAATATTTTTTTAAATTCAAAAACCATTCCAAATAATTATCAACCTAATCTAGCTTGAGATATATTCTGAACATATATATATATATATATATATATATATATATATATATATATATATATATATATATATTGTTAATAAATATTATTGATACTAATTTTGATAAAATTAAGCCAGTACTGGCATAAATATTATATTGTAGTGTGGAATAGAATAGCCTGGGAATTTATTATTTATAAGTCATTCAAATCTAAAGATTACCACCAGCAATCAACGAAATCTTGGCTCAATAATTTTCAAATCAGCTGATATGGCAATATTTGTATGTCAAACTATCCTATTCCCTTCTGAGACTGATACAGGTCAATTGCACATTATGTTATGAGAAATGAATTAATGATGAAGAGCAGCAATCACAATATAATGGAAATATGTCGTGTATTTTGATGATGCTGGACATCACATTAACTTATCATATCAATATCAATGTTATCATCCGAATAGCTATATAACGTAGCCGTACTTCACTGATATAATATTTAGTAAAAGAACATATCCTCCATATAATGATAACGTGTATGAACGAACACGAAAATATCCAAACTAAAAAATAAATCAATAATCTAATATCACAATTATTTATCAGATAAAGTAAAAATTATTAAAATTGTTGACGATACCTTTGCCATAATTTTAGGGTAAAAAAAGATAAGAACCACAGACCTCTATGTTTCAGTCGTTCACTTTTTGAATAACGCAGATACAAAAATTAAACATCGTCAAAATTATTTTATTTTTCATCCTTTGAGGAACAGTTTTCTGAAGCAACCGTTCTTTTTATTTCCTTCAGCCTATCCTAATACACTGTTTTCGCCTTTTCAACTATATATCCAATTATCTAAAAAGGCATTTATTTAAATATATCTTGAGCTCCTGATCTATGAACACGGATTATGTATTTTTTTAAAAATCTTTCTTTCATTTCAGATTTCTAAATTACGTTTTTCTTAGAATGTTCATGCCTCACGAACCTATACATATATTCAATATAATATGTCATGAAGGAAAATATTCAATAAGATGGTTGGCATTAAAGCTAATCTTACAAATATGCTACAATGCGAAAAAAATGACTGTAATTAATTTACTTACAAGCACATATATCTTATAATATTAAGTTTGTCATCAGCATAGTTCACCCCATCAATGTAGATCATATTAATTTTCTCCCCCTATAAATAGGATTTACCGTATCAAATGCATACGGCATACTAATCCACGTCGTCAGTAGTATTAATACTTCCCCTTCGGTGTTTTTTTTTTTTTTTTTTTTTTTTTTTTTTTTTTTTTTTTGCCGGTTGCGAGTACAGAGATAAGTGCAAAAGAGTTGGATGGGGTTCAGGGATCGGCTTTGCATACAAACTGCATTTTTATCCTATTAAAGTACTAACCCAAGGCCGAGTGTAAACTTTAATCAATGCAAATCGCTTTATAAACTCTCACCTGTTATCCTATCTCAAGGGATAGAATAACTAACTGATTGTAGGCTAGTGAGAACCCTTTCACCTGCTACATTTAAAATGCGATACAGCTTTAATGTAACCCCTAGTTGAAAAATAAAGTATATATTACATCTTTTGTTCCTTTAATATCTGCTTAAATAGGATTGCAGTTAATAAGGCGACAATCGTGATTGAAATAATGGTGATTTGAATTAAAAAAAAAAAAAAAAAAAAAGATATAACATTATTCTTTTCATGTTGAAAAAAAATCCGTTTAATTGTACGAAGTTAATATTGTTAAAAGTAAAAAAAAAAAAAATCTATAATTTTTAATTGAAATGTGTTCATAAAACCTATTAGAGTACAAAACAACACAGAAAAGGAAATGGAATAATATTTTATCATTTTCATTCCTTCTATCATATCTTTATAAGAATAATATATTAATATATTTTATATCTTTGAGTACAACCATTTTTTCAAATGATTTATATTATTAATTATGTCAGTTTTTCGTATTATAGGGGTACTCACTACGTTTGCTATAGCATGCTATTTGTGCTGTTGTACTTAACCCATCAATTTTATACAGGAAATAACTGTAGAAACTCGACGGGTTTAGCAAAATAACACAAATACCATGCTATAGCAAACGTAGTGAGTACCCCTTATATTTTTGGGCTTAATCTGTATACTTAATTCATACAATTTTTTCATAATGGCATTTTAACTATTTTTAGTCATATCAGTTTTGAAATGATGATATTTTGTAAGAAAAATAACATTCATTAAAAATGAATGATTTTTAATAAAAACCATTGAAAAATAGGTAATGATTAAATTAAATTAATTAAATATGTGAGTATGGTGGCACAAATTTACTTAAAATGATTATCTTTTGTAACCTTGTATATAATGTAATATTTTTTCTAAATTCTTTAGCTTACTAACGGTGTATTATACTACTATAGTACTGTTATTATGAAAAAAATAAAATGACATACAAAATATGTTTACTCTCTTATTTAGTTTGTCATAAAATTCGTTCTACTAGTATATTTAGCCGTTCTTTATCAATGGTTATAAGTTGATATGTTTAATTTTTTCAAATCTACAAAATTAAAGCTACTTTATATGAAAAAAAAATATTCTATTTCCCTGTCAGACTATTTCTATAAAAAAGGAACCTATGTGATACTAAATCCCATTTAATTTTACATCGATACATGAAAAATTAAAATCAGTTAAAATAATTAATAAATGTTTTTGAGAAAATCGTAAAAGGTACAAAATGCTTAGGGCAAAGTATCACTTTCGGTACGCCGATTTTAGTAAAAATGTTGCTGTAACATCTGGTTTATCTAGAACCGGAAATTTCAATGTCATAGAACATTTTTTTTTTCGTGCTAGACTTACCACACACATACCTATTTGCGGAACTTCGTTATTTGGTCTTAGGGGACCCTAAAACTTGTATTTCTGTTGAAAACTGGAATTCGAAAAAATTATAAATCTTTAAAACATAAGTTTTTAAGGTAAGATGACATAAATGGTATTAGCGCACTTAAAAAAATAACAATATTTTAGACTGTTTTCAGATTTGTAAGTAACTAAAATTCAAACATCAGAGATTATATATGCGAAATAATTTGTATTAAAAGGAAATAGTAAAATCCGTTAAATCATTTCAAATAATAAAAAACATCGATGCCACAAATTTTGAAATTGAAGAATGTTTAGACAGAGATTGATTCTCGTGACATGTGATTCAGGTTGTCAGCCCCTTGCGCCCCTTAAGATGGACAGCAACAGGTATTAAGGGGATCTTTCCCTCCAGCCTAATACATATAGCACCGTCCTTACCGAATTCGCTAATGTGAGGGCTAATTCTAAGAAGGACTGGCAAAAAATAAAATAAAATAAAATAATAAAAATAAAAAAAAAAACGTCTCACATAATAATTCATCATATATTATATATGTTTTTACTTACGCATAATAATAATAATAATAGGCTTACCGAACCCGAAGGTTCGATGCCGATACCACCAACCTTCGCCTGCACAGACTCGTCCTATGTTCACCGGTCAAGCCCAAGCCCCCGAGATCAGCCTTAATGCAATCCTCCCATCGACGCTTCGGCCTACCTTTCGGACGCCTACCAGTCGGTTCAGCGAATACCAACTTTCTCGGAATCCGTTCCTCACTAAGCCCAACAACTTTACGCGCCCATTTGAGTCTCCGCGATGCTATCAACTCAATTATATTCACAGGGTACAAATTCCGCAATTCCGCGTTGTGCAACCTTCTAAACTCCCCTACCTCATCCCTCTTCGGACCAAATATTTTACGCAGTGCCTTATTCTCGAAAACCTTAAGCCGTTGTTCATCCTTCAAAGTAAGCGGCCACGTTTCGCATCCGTAAAGAACCGTTGGAAGAATAATAGTTTTATAAATTCTAATCTTTAAGTTTTTAGACAGAAGCCGCGAGCTAAGTAATTTAGCAACTGAATAATAACACGCATTTCCATCAAAACCGGGCCTTTATTTCTTCCTGGATTTCATTTTTTCTTGTTATCATTGAACCTAAATACTTGAATTTCTCAACGTGTTCAAAAGTATGACCTGAAATATTAATATCATCAAGATCGCCACCATTTCTGCAACTAATCATATATTTCGTCTTATCGGTATTTAATTCGAGACCTATTTGTTTACCGGTTTTTATTAACACACTTGTATTTAGTTGTATAGTTTCCGTGTCTTCACCTAGTAGTACCAAATCATCGGCATACCCCAAAACCGGAATCTTGTCACCCATATTTAAGCCTTTCTCGGTACACATCACCTTTTCTATAACATATTCTAAGGCTATATTAAACAAAACAGGTGAAAGGGAGTCCCCTTGTTTCAAACCCGATCGCACCTCAAATCTCTTGGAGTAATTATGACCGATTCTAACTTTATGAAATGTTTCCGACAAACACATCTTTACTAGGTTTACTAACTTTTTAGGTATCCCCTGTTCAATCATGATGTTATATAGCTTCTGACGGTCTATAGAACCATAAGCCTTTTTAAAATCGATATAAAGTTGATGGACTACACCGTTGTATTCCAGCTTCTTCTCTAATATTTGACGTAAGGAAAATATTTGATCAGTAGTCGAGCGATTCCGCCTAAAACCACATTGGTAATCTCCGATAATTTCCTCAGCGTATTCCGTGATTCGGCTAGTTAGTATTGATAGTTGTTACAATCCGTCCTCGGTCCTTTTTTGTGAATCAGAATAATTATTGATTCTTTCCATTCTTCGGGTATTATTTCATTTTACCAGATCTTTTTAACTAAAACATGTAATTTGGAAACGCCCGCTTCTCCACACGCTTTGATTAATTCACTCGTGATATTATCATTTCCAGCAGCTTTATACCGTTTTAATTTTCCTATCGCCATTTCAACTTCCTCTTTACTCGGTGCGTCTATCCATGGTTCAGCGCTCTGGTATTCAGAGGAGGAGATTGATAATTATTTTCCGTATTTAGGATGCCGTCAAAGTGTTGTTTAAATTTATTTAATATCTCAGTCGGATCCGCAATTATATTGTTATTCGCATCTTTAACCCCATTCAATAGAGGTTCAAATATTTTACGCGATTTGTTTATACCTTTGTACATCTCTCTTACGTTATTTTCGCTTCTGTGTTTTTCTATTTCTATTATTTTGCCTTTAAGATACTCTCTTTTCTTATTTTTTAAGAATTTTGAAGTTTCGTTTTTTACTAATCGAAAGTAAGCCACATTATTATCGCTTGGATTATTCAAGGAATTCAGTTTAGCGGTTTTTCTTTTTTCACACATATTTTGACAATCCCTGTCGAACCAGGTTTGTTCTTTTTATTTTCGATTTTCCCAAGACATAAGTTACTGACTTCTTTAATATTATCCCTGATCCCTTCCCATAATTAGTTTACATCTTCGTGTTCCTCGTCTGAAGATTCCAAATCATCGAACCTATTTTTTACTTTTATCGCGAATTGTTTTCGAATTTCGGGGTTCTTCAATTTAACAACATCAAAATTCTCGGGATGAATATAGTTCGGTGTTCTCTTTTTTGTATTTAGTTTTTGTCGAAGTTTCGCGATTACTAATTCATGATTAGAACAGCATTCTGCACCTCGATACGATCTCACGTTAATTATGCTACTTTGCCATCTGTTTTGTACTAAAACATGATCTATTTGATTCCGAGTTTGTCCATCCGGCGATGTCCACGTATACTTATGAATGTCCTTATGTTTAAACGTAGTACTTTTGATTATTAGGTTTTTCGAAATGGAAAAGTTTATTAGTCGGGTCCCATTATCATTACTATATTCGTGCAAACTTTCTTTACCGATCGCAGGACGATATACTTCTTCCGTTCCAACTTTTGCGTTCGCGTCACCTAGTATTATTTTAATGTAATTTTGCGGTAAATTATCGTAAACCGACTCTAGTTTATCATAAAATTCGCATTTTACTTCATCATCACTATCTTCAGTGGGGGAATGAATGTTTATAAACGCGATTTTAAACCAACGACCCTGAAATATAGCAACCGATATTCTTTCACTAAAGAACTGTACGTCCCGTAATGCGGAAAGAAATCTATTCCTAATCAGAAACCCGGTACCTAAACAATAATTAGCGCTCTCCCCGCACCAAATAGTATACTTTCCTTCTGTTAACGAACCCTCCCCTGGCCAGCGAACCTCTTGTAATGCAACGATATCTAAATGGTACCCCTTAACTTCATTCGCGACCGACTTTAACCCACCTGCCGTATTGAAACTTCTAACGTTCCAAGTCCCTATTGTTAGATCTCTACTTTTCATCTTGCGCCTAGATTCCTCTGAAGCAGTCCTCACCCGGAGACCCGAACGGGGGACTAGTTTACTTCCGGATAATGGGCGTTTTACCTCAGAGGAATCCATGACTGTTTGTGGTATTTTGTGAACTAAAATATGTGAGTAGGGCGTTCGAACCTACGTCACACCCTCTAGCAAGCCTGGAGGGCCGCTCTCATTGTTGGTCAGCGAGTCCATCGGACTTAGCCGGGAGGAGCTTCCGAGGAAATTCCACCGACCATCCCCACATCCGCCACCCGTGGGACGCTCCCCATACGCGGTAATGAGATCCACGCGAGGTTTTACTTACGCATACATATCAATAATGATCTGTTGCGTATAATGGTCTATAATAATTATGAGCAATTTTTTTTTAATTATTATTTTTTATTTATTTTTTTGGCCAACCATAGATCTTACTCACTATTCTGCTATTAGGCAGTTTTACATTATATAATGTAATTATATGTCAAGTTTTAATATTTCTGTTAACCTACTAATCATTTATTATTTATTTGCAATATATTTGTTGTTATCAACTTTTTTTTTAAATCAAATTTTATTTATAAATCCCTGTTCCAGAATAAATAATTCTATATTTTTATTCAAGATCATACAAACTTTTATTCTAAACTGCATTTTGTATCAGAGTATGGAATCTGTAGGATATCGTTCAAAATATTTGACATCTTTCTGTTGGAATAATAGTATGGTTCGTAATATTAAAATTAACTTGTTTATGATTTTTAAAAAAAATTAATCATTAAAATAAAGTCAAATCTGAAAAAAATTTGGTTCGAGCAATGCATAACTTTCAGTTAACCCCCTTTTTACTAACTATATATGAAATGAAACGAAAATAGAAAAGGTATTTCGATCGTAAACATTTTCAACGAATTTGAGGTCCCTCAAAAAAGTGTGTGTCTGTGATAAGTCTAGCTCAAGAACAATAACTTATAAATTGAAATATCATGTTTTATCGATAAGCGTCTGTTCCTAAGATGTTATAGCAACTTTTTCAACCAAACCTGACAGAAGAGCCACTTTAACCATTTATTTTTACGATTTTGATCAATCTCTTTATGTCGATAGTTAATTAAAAAACAGATTTATATGAACTGAAGTTACTTTATTAATAATCAAAATATAAACATGACATTCTTAATATTATAAAACTTTTAACTTTTTTTTTTTTTTTTTTTTTTTACTAAGCCCCTTGGGAGTGCAGTTGAAATATGGGTAAATAGGGAAGGAACGAGGGATCTATTTTACTGCATTTGATGCAGTTTTAAGAGGGGTCTGAGGATAGGGAAAATTTTCGGAGTCGGAAACAAATAGGGAGTCTGTTCTAGTGGGCTCACTAGTCTTTCTGAGTCAGTTTATGTTAGTTATTTTTACTCAGTTTAGTCTAAGGGTCTGTACACTCGTACATAGTCTTGCCAGCGCTGTGGCCGCCCTGTCGGAGTCAGTGTGTTGAACAATGGGTTTCGTGCAGTAACGGAGGCTATCAAAAAATTTGATATGTCTCCAGGAGATGTGCTCAGTCACGGTCGGAAGTTCAAAAGTGTCGTGTATTTGGTCTGTCTTCGTCCTCTGTAGTAAAGTATTCGTTACTATTTGTTTCAGTACTCCATTTTGATACTGCTGCAGCTTTTTTCGCTGTGTTAGTTTTGTTAGTTAGCATCAGAGCTTCGTATAGGAGGGCCGGTCTAATTACTGATTTATAGATCAGTAATATTTATCAAAGATTTATCATAATAACATCTTTGACCAGAGTGCCTAGGGTACTTTTACGAAGGGATAGTAGAGGGGATGGAGGAAAGACGGCAGAGATCAAAAGAAGGAATATTGAGGGGCATATGGATTACTTAGTATCCATAATGTCTAAGAACTTGGGTAAGCTGGGCCAAGGTGAGTGCCCAGATGTCTTGGAAAAAGTCCCTCAAGGCTATTGGAGAAAGCGGCATCCTTCGCAATAGAGAAAATATTAATATTAATTATTAACAATTACTGCAATATACTGATGAGTCAATCTCATGCCGTAACGAATGAAAAATTCAATTTAATACATCTAGGATTTTTGGGATTGAAATAGTCTCATAGAGCTTAAATGTCTATACTTTAAGTTGTTTTTACCTAAAGTACATTTAATTTTGTAGATCCTATTCAATATCTTTCTAAAGAAGAAAAGGGAAAAGTTAACTTTAATTTAAAAACAGTAATATTCTTGTACGCAAAGACCCATAAGGTAATGGAGAGTGATCTAAAAAGAAGATAATACTGAAGGATTTTAATTTATAGTTTTAACTTTGAAACACATTTTTTAACCATTATTCAACTCTAACTTTGCTTAAAATTTCTTAAATTGATTTTAATAACGGTGCTTAGTGAAATTCGTTTGTTGCGCGGACCTTTTTAAAATATAGTTGAAACACAATCGCATTACTTACCCTTACTATATATTTCATATCTTATAACACAAAAGTGTATGCGCTTTTCTTCATTCTCCGCTACTTTCTTTTGATTTAAATGCTATTTGACGTTCACACACATACCTTGATTATTTGAATTTATCGGACTCAAAAACGTTTATTTCCATTGAAAACTTGAATCCGGAAATTTCACTGAATAGTTTCTCTTCAATTCTTACATTGGTCTGTAAAAGTAAAATTTAAAGAAATATAATCACAAATGAATGTAAACAGAAAAGCTTTGTTTTATTCAGGCTTAAAAATGGTTACAATTAGCGTTGAACTGAAATAAATCAATGAAATAAATATTTTAACTAATTTAAAATACTATTGACTAATTTAAAATACATAAGCATTTTTTTTTTTTTTACGATGTAATCAAAAGAAACAAATATGTACTAATGGACAAATAAGTAAAAAAAATAATAGATTTATACGTGTGAGGAAAACAAGGCTTGCGAATACAAATAGAACATATCGTGCTTGGATTATATCTTCAAGATTCAAATATATATTTAAGGGGAATATCCCTCAGAGAGGCAGCAATCAGGGCCTTCACGCACGGATGGTCGATGTAGGCACCGAGCGGGTCTCTACATCAGCTTCTTTTTATTATTTCCATCCCATATTCATTCTGAATTGAGCATAATTTTTTTTATTCATAATTAGAAAATTAATTAAGCTATTTATGTTAAATAATATGGCGTTGAAATTTGTTCTAAACATGAACAAATGATTAATAAACTTCGGGGTCAATGACAATTCAATCTTAGATCTTAAAAAAAAAGATATAATAAAAAATATTAAGAAATAACCCATGGGACTAATAAATTTTTTTACTCTTCAAGTTGAGTTAGTTACTAGTTTTGAGAAATAAATTGAGTGTTAAAATACAATTCCTTTTTTTTCTGCATTTTGCTTATTTATTTATATATTTTTAAATTAATTTATTTGTTGATTTGAATTTTTCATTTTAGTTAGTTTTTCATCACTCTGATACTGATCGTTATTTAGGTGTGCGTTTTAACTTTTTGTGTTTTAATTGTGTGCTATGCATGATATATTTAACATGACGCTATAGAATGCACTAATTTTATCTAAATATTACTAATATGAAATATAATGATGAAAATTTATAATTAAAAAATATTTTTTTAAAATTATAAATGCTGTTTTTACTTTAACTATAATTATTTATAAATAGTAAGGAAAATTATTGTGTTCTTGAAAATTTTTAAATTCCAGTTTTTAGTAGAAATAAACATTTTAGGGTCACCTGAGTCAGAAGTCCCACAAAAAAGTCAGTGAGTTTGAGCGTACCCGGGTGTGGTAAGTCTAGCACGAAAACGTAAAGTCGTACGAAACTGAAATTTCATATTCAAGACAATTATATTCAGGAGATGTAATAACGACGTTTTTACTAAAAATCGGCTGACCGAAACTACTAGTTATACTACGAATTTTTTACCTTTTTGCCATTAACTATAAATAGGCTCGAACTTTTAAGTATATTCGCTTTGTCGATGTAGAATTTAAGTTGATGTAGGTTTCATTCTGATTGAAATAAACGGGCAGGGCTTAAATGCCGATTTTTAAAATTATATTCCTCAAATGTCCTTTTGTTTGTACAGAAAAAGTAATAACCCATGGAATTTTATCGAAATTGATAAAAAATACGAACGAATTTGATACTCAACTTAAGGAGAAATGAGCAAAAATATGTTTTTATATATATATATTTTTTTTTATCCTTAGCACAGTAATATAGATTTATAATACACCGTTGGACCCTAAAGATTTAAAAAAAAAAATATTATCTTATTTCAAAAAGTTGTGGATGCTAATGGATAGTGAAGAATAGGGCATAAACTTAAGTGGTTAATATACATATATGTTTTATATTGTTATATTATTTAATTTAAAACATATGTTTCCAACAAAACTGAATATAATTCTTTAAACTTTTTTAAACTAATTCATATTAACTTTATTTAATAGTTTTTAAATTGATTTTAACTATCGAGGTAACTGCAAGTGTGTTGCCTACACCAGATTTTTTATAGAATCGTACGCTATACAAAGGAATAATCCAATACAGTTGAGTAGTACTGTTTTGTTTTATGTTGTTAATAAAAAAAAGCATTTTTATCTCATTGTAACGAGTAGAAAAATTACAATATACTTACATCATATTTCAATCATCATCAAAAATGCACTCCGTAGAGCAAAATATATTTATTACAATCCCACTAATCCAATCACTAATTGAAAAAATTACGAAAACTTTTATGATTCGTTAGAAGTTCTTTAAAACCTTCAGTATACTCAAATTTTCACAAGCTCCTCAGCTATGGCAACATTGTGTGTGAGATAGTCCTAGACCAGCTTTAAGGTAGTGTGAAGATAGAAGTAATCCTCACCAACAGGAGGAATAACAAAGCTGATAGCATTAATATACGATAATATAAATCCAGAAAATTTAAGGAGAGACGGAAATAGAAAAAGACAAAAAAAAAAAAAAAAAAAATGATAAAGAAAGAAGAGTAGGTTTCTAAAAGTACATTATGTTGAGAAGGCATGTTATTTTAATTATTGTTTCAATTAATTGAAAAATAATACCACCTTGTAGAGATATATCATCTTGAATTATGTCATGGTAATCTGAATATGACTGTAGACTGTATGAGTTAGTGGTACAAGCAACACATTTTTAGATGCACTTTGAAGAACCTGCTATTCGCATTATGGAAATTCGGACATTTAAGAAAAAGCTTCATAAGTGTTTTAAAATACCAATCTGTCTGCAAAAGAATAAAATTTGACGTTCTTTTTTTGCCTTTGTTATTGACTTTTTTGCATGTGTTGATATTGACAACCCTCAATTTTCTCTTCATCTTAAATTTTGGCATTATAATTCGAATGTTTCTCTGAATTAGAAGATTGATCCATCCATGAAAAATTAAAATGGTTGTTTGTTTTTGTTTTTATATATCTATACCGCTATTTTTTTTTAATTTTATAGAACTATAAATTTTCACTTTCTTCTTAACCGTTATTGGTAATTTGATAGTTGATTAGGCTATTGCTTAATCTTTCTTCTTATTTCTTTATCGCTTACACCTAATGATATAATAAATATCGATATTTGTGTGCCGATATTATACCAGTAACGATAAAGTCAACCGAAATTAATATCGATTACCTATCTCTAGTGAACAGCAAAACACACATCTCTGCGCGTTCACCAGCTAGGGCATATGACGTCAGCTGAAATCAAAGCCTCACAGCCTCTCCCCGGGTATGTGAGATCCGTCAGTCAAAGGGTGGCCACTCACAAAATTAGTCGTAGGGGTGATGACCCTACACTAAAAATTGCATCGTGAAACGTGAGCGTAAACTCGCAGGAGTTTACACCACGAGGCCCAGAGCCTACACAGCCTGTCGCGCCACTGGAAGAAGAAGAAGAGCCATCTGTCGATTTGAAACAGCTATCTTGGGCGTAGACGGCTGTTATGCCAGCCATTACACCGAAGGTGGCCACCAACATTAAGCATATGTATTAAATATTAATTATATCAAAACATTTTTTTATTAAAACGATTTCTAAAACTAGTTTCTGATATCGATCACCGACTGAATAATAAACTTCGTCTGGATTGGATATTTGGGCAATGGGCGATCGGTACAGCCATTTTAACATCGATTGCTCCTGATAACACCTTTTGTGTCTTTCGTGATTCGGCTATGGCAATAATTGTGAATATTTTATAACATCGTAACGGAAATGCAATGAATCGATAGTTGACGATTCGTCGGCAGTATATATATACTTTTTTTTAGTTTTAAACCTAGTTTATAGTTAATTATTTATATACAAATGTTATTTTTTACTTTTAAGTTACATATATAAGTGCTATGTAGGCTGTTACCTATATGTTGTTCTGTTTCAAGTATTTTTACTTCCTTTACTTATTATAAACTCTAATCTAGTTTTTACTCTATTTATTCACTTATTATTGAGCCCATATAAATAAGTCAGTCTACTCTTAATTTAGATGTGTTGAATTTAATATTAAAACTAAGATGAGTTCTTTCCGGGCTAGATCTCATAGACTTTTCCTTATTTATGATTAGTCCCTTAGTTGCTTCTTGTATTAAACAATACAAGGTATCTTTCCAGACATTACTATAGGTCATGACTATATCCCTATATTCCTGAATCAACCGTCTTCTTGAATTTTTCATGATCAGACATGCGTTCTATGGGAGAACCCCGAAGAAGCCGGCAGCATTTCTGAAATTAAGGTCGAACCCAGGAAAGAAATATGTTGACGGAAATTAAGTCCGCGGAAGGATTATTAAATATATTTATATCGTCCATAGTTTCTACACAAGAGCTTATCATAACCCTCTAAAGCACGATCAAAGAGGAAGTATACTTAGGCATCGCTCTGTCTCAAACTGACTTTGTCATTTACCCAAAAAAACCTTATCATAGATTTGACCTTAGATCACATTTGGATTTTGGAAATAATGTATCAGCTGTGACTGAATCCAAAAGTTTCGTGTTTACGAGTTATTATACGCACCTATAGTGACAATCCTAAATCAGTAGAAAAAAGTTATAATCGTAATTGGATTGAATGTTTGCGGTTAGTCGGAAGTATATCATGTCTCGTGAGAAAATGAGAGAGAAGTATTTTTTTTTTTAAATGACACCAAAAACATTTCCTAATTAGTAAAACAGTAATATTATTATTACTATACTATATTATTATTACTATACTATATTATTATACTTATACTCATGTTTAAGAATACTAACGTAACATACAGTGTACGAAAAAAACAACAACTGACTTGCATGATTTAAAATTCTCAAAATTCCAATTTTTCGAGTTGTCATTCTATTCTTAGATGGATGCCATGCGTACAGAACAAATTTATTAAAAAACAAAACATGGTTGTTGACTTTTACGTTTTATAAAAACAATACAATTTGATTTGACAAATCAATCAACTTGTAACGATTCAAGGCTTTTTGGTAGCTCGATTAAAAGCATAGTTAGTAGCTAAATGAATTTTACTAAAATAATATAGAGACATTTTTTCAGCAATCCTGGTACTAACGTAATTGTTTTTAATTTTTATTACAATTAAAAATTGTTTGAATGAATAATTGTACTATTAGGTTCCTTTAATTAAAATGATCCATTTCATTTAACTCATTTTATTTTCTTATTTTTTTCTCCCTACGTTTCGGCCTTTTGCCATCTTCAAGGGATCTTTTTATATTCCATCATGCACTCTATATATAATATATAAATATATATTTTGTCATAATTTAATAGTTTTATTTCTATTTTATTAAATTATGACAAAATATATATTTATATATTATATATAGAGTGCATGATGGAATATAAAAAGATCCCTTGAAAATGGCAAAAGGCCGAAACGTAGGTAGCAAAAAATAAGAAAATAAAATGAGTTGAATGAAATGGATCATTTTAATTAAAGGAACCTAATAGTAATTGTTTTTGTTATTCTATTATCTTAGACGTTATAAGTATTTGTTGGGGGTTGAACCACCTCCATGATATTTTAAATCGTTTTTCTTTTTCATATTTTTGTTTAACTTATTCAGGAGAATTTTATTATTAAAGGAATAGGATTTAAATTTTGTAATCTCTTGAACAGTCGTCTTTGATTACCTCCCTTTGTTGTTGTATATCCACACGTTTCATTTTGGCCAATAAAAATTTCCTTTTGACTAAGAAACTTTTTTTTTTTGTTAATAAATATTTCTAACACGCTTTACAACGTTCTGCTTTGGTAAAGAGAGAAAAAACAACCAAACATTAGGATTAGGGTGGGATTTGTTCGGACCTATCGGATTGGAGAGGATTCAATAAACGAAGATTACAAAGGACTGAGCCAGGAGTGCAATGAGACAGATAATAATTCTATTTTTCGGAGGGTAGGGGTGACAGTGCGATAAGAGTGGCTGCCTGTTATCGGTGTCAAGTGCGCTATCGGGGCAAGGATCGGTGTAGAGCTGTCAAACACCGCGGCCCTTCACGGCTCCTCATCAACTTTATTCATTTATATCACCCTGCCCGCTCCCGTCCCGCTCACCTTTATTCAATATATTTCATGGCGCACAATGGTTCTAAAGCTCGCTGAATGTTTGATGGCAATTACCTGTGATTACCAAACCACGACATTCATATTTTACGGACTAGCTCAGTTTATAATGACGCTATTAAGATATCGGGTGAATTGATTTTAATATGAATACAACCGTGTATGCTGCTTACTGCGATCTAGAACCGGTTTTTGGTAAGGAATTTGGTTTTTAGTGGAGAAAAATAGAAACGGTTAACTTATTAGCCAACTTTAATGAAAGAGGTTTAGAATAATACATTAACTCACTAGTATTGATAATATTAGGTACTTAGGATATTTTATAATTCCTCTAATCAATTTTTTCCATGTTCATTTGGAAGATAATGGCTCCCTTTACCTTGTTTACTGTGGATGCATATAAAGAAATGCTCTTTGTTTGATGAAACCTGGATGGATAAGTTGGTTGAGGGTGTAATGTTAAAATAACAAAAATTATATTTGTGTGTTAAATTGTTGTTATTTATTATTATTTGAACCCACTCTGCCTTGAGGTGATACGGTTGCTTAAAGCTACGGGAAGCTGCTATAAAACCAATTACAGTAATAGCTGTGCACACAGCATTACAGTAGCGGCTGTGGGCATTGTAATGTTCGGCGGCTTCTGTCATACTCAACGAGAAATAGCTTGGACCAACACATTCTTTCCGTATGTATACCAACGGTTTGTAATACGGGTAGTTCTGCTTGGTTATCAGCTGAGGAAGATCGCTTTCTGCCAGGACATAGAGCCTTGTGCCTCAGAGAAGCTTGCTCGATGCTCACAGAATCGAAACGTTTACAACAATTATTGTAATAATAAGACAATACAATAAAAAATTCAGCGTGGAACTTCCTTCTAACCTTCTTTGTTATAGCGCCCTAAATGTTTCGGTTGATATAAATGTTCGTGAATTTTTTAAACCATTTCCTATTACTAAGGTAATATTTTGTTAAGACTAAAATTTAATGAAGCACTCTCCTATCAAATTTAGTTCTTATTTCGTTCTAATAAATAATATGGAAAATTATCGGAGTTAATATTTTTTATCGAAATATATTTTTTTTTACAAGGAAGAGATCGGACAAATAAGAACCACAAATACTCTAAATAATAACTTACACACACATATATACAATATATATATATATATATATATATATATATATATATATATATATAAGGCAGCGATACCTTCAAAAACTAGCTTGATATCTTTAATCGATAAATAGACTATATTTATTGAAACCATTGGATTTCCTTTCTAAAGGTATCGTGTTTACCGATCTAAGTAGGTGACATCCAAAGTAAATTCAAATTAGACATGTTTCAATAAATTTTATCATTTAAATTAACTTAAACATATATAATTTATTTACACAATGAAAATGAATACTGAGGGACATTACCGTTAACCTTGATATACAATATTACAATAAAGAAATACCTTACAAACTTAGCTGGCTGGCGAAGGTGGAATAAGTGTTGGGCGCCCCTTCTAGGCTTCATCTGCCAGCTGACCCGCGACGGATCTCTCCTCATCTTGTAGATGGAACCCCACACTCCTCTTGCTGGACTTAAATTCTCGTGGCTGGAATAAGATTGGTCTTCTCTGATTCTAAAACGCACCCTCATCACCTCACTCCGTCTTCTTTCCAAAAATGCCCTTTTTTGAAAAATGCTGATCTGCTATCAGACAAAGGGAGGCTGGGCTGATATGGGAAGTGCCCTAGGGATCTAGGAAGTTTCCCGAGATTTCGCTGGGGGTTCCATGGATTTAGTTAAACGCCTTTTGATCCCTCGCCGACAAAGGCTTATTAACATTTACTTGATTAATATTAAAATTATATATATATATTGTGTTGTATATATTTTGGGAACCACCAAAGCTGTGTTCTAGGAACCGTAAAAGGGATTTCAAGCGCACCTCTTCATCCACTCGTCCTCATCTCTGCTGACCAACGATAAATAACAAAGCTAAATCAATATCCAAGCAAATATGATTATTTAGTCGTGGAATAATCATAAATGATTTCCATTAGAGCAATCACGTCATGCTCTCACCAACAACAAAAGCTAGAAGAAAAATTCGAATGGATAATCTAATTTTACTTTAATTTACTGGTACAGTCACTCGTATAATTTTAAATATAATGTCTGATTGTAAACTAAAATAGCATCAATAAAAATATGTATAATCTATTTTATTGGTTTCTTGGCCAGACATGTATATACTGTAGTGTATATTTACTGTACGACATAGTTATTTTTAAGGGACATAGCCCCAGAATAAAGATATTATTATTATTATTACTATAATTAATTATTTTTTTATGACAACATTAGTATAATCTCAATGCAGGCCTTATTAATTCATAACAAAAATTAACTTAAAACTAGATAAATATATTTTAAATATAGATATAAATAAACAATAAATGTATTGGTAATAGATAGTTCTATATAGCATTTATGATGGAGAAGTTCTTCGGAAGTTAGGTCATAAACAAATTGCACTAATAAGAAAAGATTATTATATTTATGTGTCGATGTTTCGGTCTGAATTTTAGTCTTCATCGGTGCTAAAACTAAAACATATAGCAGTCAATCTATTCGAAATCAATCAGATCTTGTAGCTCAAAAAATTTTCTTTTCTTAATTTTTCACCAGTTACTCTATATCTTTTCTGAACAAAGATAAAATACTTCTATCGTTGCACCTCTTTTATGACAACTTTGCAGCTGAAAACACGTGTAGGGAAAATGTTTGTGATTATTGTAATTTTGTAGATATCAAATAAAACCGAAATAAGATAAGGGTATACTTTATATTTTTGCCCCGCACAACTGATTACCTAAATAATGAAGAAGGTGGTATACAATTTTTTCGAAAATCAATAACTTTTGACATGAGTCGTTTCCTAAATTTATACCATTATTACAGATCAACATTACTAGGGTATCGAAAACTTCTGTTCGATTATGTATTCTCCCTTTTTTCTTTTCTTTTTAAATAGAAAATTGTCCGGAGGATAAAGTAGTTAAATTTATACAGATGTTTAAAATAATAATTTTAATTTAAAAATTTTTTAGGAAAGAGATGGACAATCAACAGGAACCAGAAGCTTCCTCTAACACCCATTTTCTGCCTCAACCAGCCCATCCTCTTCAGCCTAAACCAGCCCATCCTCTTCAGCCTAAACCAGCCCATCCTCTTCAGCCTCAACTATCCTATAACCATCCCCAGCTTCAACCATCCTATCACCAACCTCAGATTTCCCGTCTACAGCCTCAGACGTCCCAACCCCTCCAAAATACTCCTAAAAACGATTTACCTACCAAAACCGTCTTAAGGGTCAAGTTACCACCCCAGATCAGTCCTAAACTTTCCTCTCCTTTGCAGCCTACTCCTCAAGCAATACCAACAGCAACAGCTCCGTCAAACATGGAACCTCCTCAACAACCTCGACGGAGTACCCAATCTTTACCTAGACACTATAATCCTTCAGTCAACCAAGCTTCCGTCTATTCGTATCCTTCACAAAATACATCCGACATTACATCAATCCTGTCATCCTTCCTTTTGGATCTTCAAAATACCATAAGACCTCTCATCACACTCCTTACCAGACTCCTATCTGAAGTTCCTTTCCATATCCCGCAATGAATAAAAACTTCCTAGCCATTCTTTTGTGGAATGCAAATGGTTTACTAAATCACCGTGACGAACTGGACATATTCCTACACGACAATACCATAGACATTGCACTTGTGACTGAAACCCATTTCACTACACGCTCGCACTTTTACATACGTGACTACATCACATACCGATCAGATCACCCAGACAACACATCTCACGCTGGCTCATGTATCCTCATCCATAAATCCATTCCTCATTCCATGCTTCCTTCTTCTCCATCTGACACCATTCAATCAACCTCTATTACCTTATCTTCCCACCCATTTAATATGACTATCTCAGCTGTATACTGCCCTCCCGGTAATTCACTCTCCATTCACCACCTTGAATCCTTATTCCGATCTCTTGGTCCGCGCTTCATTGCTGGAGGAGATTACAACGCCAAAGACCAACGGTGGGGATGCCGAACGTCCAATACTCGTGGCAGGATCCTTTCCAGAGTCACAACCTCCAATAGTTATTCCATTTTGTCACCCCAGAACCCTACGTACTGGCCTACATCTCATAAAAAACGTCCTGACATCCTTGATATTTTCATTACTTCCCAAATCTCCTCCACCCAATCTACAATCAAATCCTTAGATGACCTCTCCTCTGATCATAGCCCGGTTCTGCTTCAACTGCATTCCAATCCTATTCATAAGCCTCCTTTACATTCCCTAATTAAAGGACAAGTCAACTGGGACAATTTTCGATATGACTTAGAGAACAATCTGGACTTGAAAATTTTGTTAAAAACTAAACAAGACATAGACTCTGCCATTGAAGAACTTAACAAATCAATAGAAACTGCCATACAGACCAACACATTACAATATACAAACAGGAAGGCACAAGAAACCAACCTGCCATATTATATTCGACTATTACTAACTGAAAAACGCCGAGCAAAGAGCGAAGTGGCATCGAACACGATACCCTTCGGATAAAACCATTTACAATAAACTGACGAACAAACTCAAGACAGAAATAAGAAAACTCAAAATTCAAAACTTTCAAAACTTCACAGAAAACTTAAGTACAACAGACAAATCATTATGGATAACAACCGCAAAACTACTGAAATACAAAACATTTAATCATCCACTCCTCACCGACTCAAAATCCTGGACAAGATCCGATGATGAAAAATCTCAGCTGTTCGGAGAACACCTTTCCAAAACGTTTGTCCCACACCCTGACATCCTTAATACAATCCATATCGACCGTGTTGAAGCAGAACTCACTGTTCCTCTCCAAATGACCCTTCCTCCTAAGGCCTTTCATCCATCAGAAGTCATCAACATAATTCAAAATTTACCTTCCAAAAAAGCTCCTGGCCATGATCTCATTACATCCCACATCCTAAAACAGCTCCCAGAAAAGCCATATTATTCCTCACCTATATATATAATGCTACTCTCCGTTCTACCTATTTTCCAGACCACTGGAAACTGTCCATTATCATAATGATACCTAAACCAAAAAAGCCTCTTGAATATCCATCCTCTTACCGTCCTATCTCCCTCTTGCCCATTCTGGGCAAAATTCTCGAAAAACTTCTCCTCAAACGTTTATACCCAATCCTCGAATCCAACCACGTGATTCCTGACCACCAGTTTGGATTTCGGACATCCCATTCCACTATACAACAGTGTCACCGTGTGGTGGATGTCATATCTTCCACATTGGAGCGCGGAAAGTATTGCACTGGAGCCTTTCTCGACGTGGAACAGGCTTTTGATCGAGTTTGGCATCCGGGTCTGCTATACAAGCTCCGTCAATTCCTCTCTCCAGCGTACTTCCTATTAATTCGTTCCTATCTCTCTGATAGAACCTTCAAAGTTAACCATAACCTTTGTTACTCATCCATATTCACTCAATCAGCCGGTGTACCGCAAGGTAGTATCCTGGGTCCGATCCTTTACACGGTGTATACAGCTGATATTCCATCCCATCCTAGCACTATCCTTACTTCCTACGCCGATGACACATGTGTGTTATCTGTGAATAATGATCCTGTTACTGCATCACAAATCCTACAGAACCATCTATCAGCCATTGAAGAATGGTGTCAAAACTGGAGAATCAAAATAAATCCTAATAAATCCCATCAAATCACCTTCACTCTACGTCGTAAGCCAATGACTTCCTGCCCCACCGTATCCTTTAACAATATCCTACTTACTCCTGTTGAACAGATTCGGTACTTAGGACTCCACCTCGACAAACGCCTAACATGGAATCCTCATACTAGACTGAAACGACAGGAAACTGCTCGTAGATACAGATTACTACAACACTTACTTGACAAACGCTCAAAACTTCCTACTTACTACAAAAAACTCATTTATATCACAATTATCAGGCCTATTTGGACCTATGGCATTGAGCTATGGGGGTCTACTAAACCATCGAATTCCTCTCGCATCCAATCCTTGCAGTCCAAAATCCTTCGTAAAATCCTCAATGCTCCTTACTTCGTTACTAATAAAATCATCCATAAAGACCTAAATATCCCATTAGTTGAAGACTTGGCCCGTTACAGATATACCTCTTTTCATTCCAAACTCCCTGCCCACTCAAACCCGCTTATCCGTGACCTCTCCTCCATATCTATTCCCGACAACCCACCGAGGCGCCTTAAAAGAAGATGGCCAAGAGACCTTCTAACATAAGACATTGGAGTGCTACCAATGGGTAGTTTCTTCTCAGGACTATCATGTGTACTAATCATATATAAAGCCTATTTACTTGTTGTATTTATTTAATACAGTTGTAAATTTCTTTAAATAAATAAATAAAAAAAAAAAAAAAAATGTTTTGTATATAGTGATTTTTTATTTGTGTTCGATTTTCCATAATTATTTTATAGTTATGAAACTTATGATATGATGTAATTTATTTCACTTTCAAAGATAACGCCTCAGTCCAGCTAAAAACAACTGAAGAATATTGCAGTAGAAATATAATCGGGGCTCATTGCCAAGATAAAAATCGAACACAAAAAAAAAATCACATAACCGACTAAATTTAGCGCCTATACCCTCCGGATAACGCATTTTTTAATAATAAAAAGAATATATAAGGGAACAGAAGTTACCCACATACACCCTAGTAATGTTGATCGCTAATAATAGTATAATTTATGAAACGACCCATGTCAAAAGCACAGATTAAAATGCACAATAACAGAGGAACAAGCACTACTTTTCTGTGTCATTAGGATCTTTCATGATTTATTTTATGATTATTACATGATTATCATGTGCTTATGTTTATTCAGCAGTAATCGAACATGCATGAAATAGCTATTAGCTCAAACAGTAGCTAGTGTAATTAAGGTTTGCATATTCATTAAATTTGTTGAGCTAATTAGTATGGAAATTATTGGTTTCTACATTAAATTGCTCATTGAATTTTCTCGTTGGATGTTAGGTGAACACGATCTGAAAAAAAAAAACATGGTTTTGATTAATAATAATATTTAAACAGGAAGCTACTGGAACATTCGTTCAAAATATTTATCAAAACAGGTACTGTTAAATTTGCATTATCGTCGTCTTGGTCAGCTTACTTATTTTCATTTTTTTTTTTTCGTTGTTACAAATAGACTTCTAGACTACTATATCTTAGGTAAATTACTCGAAATGCTGTCCATACTTATATATGGCTTTATAGAGGTGTATTTGTAGTTTTTGGCGTCATTGTGACATATTCATCTGTAGCATTTTTGTTTTTAATTTTTTTAAAATACTTAAAAAAAAAAAATCAACAATTTTAAAACAAACTTTTAGTTATTTATTAGTTATTTCTTTAAAAGGGATCACACAATATGTTGATAATTTTTATCTTTTTATTTATTTTCATTTTATTAGAAACTGTCCAAAACTGATGTTGAATTTGAATTTTAAAAATTATTAATAATAAATCAGTTAAAATTCTTTTTAATATAGTTAACGTAATCCAATATACGACAAGGCAGTTTTTGTTTACAATATTTTATCGGCAATTTTATGGAAAGTAGAAAGTAAAAATAAAATATATAAAACAGTTCTCACCTAAATGGGTAGACCCTACAAAGTCTGTTTGCCAAGGTACTTTAAACTTATTAAGGAATATAATTTTCTCCTCCTGAACTGTTATAGGCTGGAGTTGGGGTAGGCTCATAGTTTTTTTAATTAAATTCACACACACACGCTCGCAAAAACAACTATACATACACAGACATATATTCTACACTTTTATATTATGTGCTTAATTATTTCTGAATATGGTTTGGATATGTTGGCTGGTTCCCATTTTGTGTTCATGAGAGTATTTTCGTAATTGGCTATATCAATTTTTTCCAGGATTTATATGGTTTTGATATGTGCAAGATATCCAAATTTTCAAAATATATTTCATATTGTGTGGACTTGTAGGGCTCCAACAATGCTGTACTAGTTTCGGTTTAGGATTATTTGTATAGAAATATATTCGGGTTTTGACGTCTCTAGAGGTAACATGTGAGATTTATCAAATTCTGTGAATGAAGTTACGCTTATTTAGAGCACAAATTTTGTCTTTTGGTTTTTCTTAAATGTTATTAGGGATGGGAATTGCGGATTTTAGTGTGAATTTAAATTCGCATGCTTTTAAACGTTTTGATATTTTTTTTAGGGATGTCTTTCACGTATGTTAATGATTTATATTTCATTAAGTTAACTATTTATCAACTATTACCATAATAAGTTTTTTAAATATATATTTTCAACATATACTGCATGTAACGTTAGTATATAAATAGAAAACCCTATCGAAGGGAAAAAAAGTTAATACGTACGTGTAAGGTAGTATGTTATAGATTTTAAAGAGAAGCCACTCGTGCCAGACTTAATCAAACTCCTCGGCAACATCCGAAAATACTCTAATTGCGTATTGCTTTTTTCTAATAGCATGGAAGTTTTATTGAAATTGAAATACTTGATAATAACTAAATGTAGAAGAATGTTTCTACTAAATATTTTGGCCGAAAATAAGTCAATATATAGTATACTGTAATAAAGTTATAGGAAAGCAAATAGTCGTCAAAGGTAATGTATTTTTTAAAAGCTTATGAACACAAGTGATTGTACGATAGATACTAATTTTTATGTTATATTTTTTAAGCGACAATATTTTATTTTATGTTTGTTGATTTATTCATTTTACGCCACTTTACGGTACTATCGGTCGATGCTACCTTTTCTATGCAACTGTGAGACCTACATTTTGCCTATCTAGATTTAATTAGGATATGGATCTTTAACGGGCCCCTTATAACGCACAAACTTGAGACCACTATTTTACCTTCTGAAATCTCTTTAAAATATTCAAGGGCCATCTGACGGGTTTGAACCCGCTACCTTGGGCTTAGAGTACTGTTTTGCTAGCCACAACACTACAGGTAACCCTTTTTATTTATTAACTTTAAGTTTATTTAAAACTTTTAAAATTAATTTAAAGAAGAAAAAAGTATTTTAAGTATATTACCTACAGTTACTAAATACATCATTATTATTGGAAACAGAGATATAAAAGATATGAGCGGCTCTTAGTTAAGTACATTAAAGTTGGATGTAAGACCCAGAGGGCTTAAATAGTTTGAGTACATGAATAAATAATCATTATTCGAAATACCATTAGCCTTCAGGAACAAAACCGGAGTCGTTTAGATCAATGATGCAGAAACTTAAATCAGTGAACTAGAGGTGTGTCTATAAAATTATAAAATAATTTAGTTTTCTAGGTTTGAAATATCCATGAAAATGATACTAATGAAAGCTATTCATCATAATTAGTTAATCTGAAGTAAAAGAGAATTACCTTTTGACGGATGAGAGGTCACAAGTAAAAGTTTTGCTTCTCCCCCACCCTTGTGCCTGGCTACCGGTTTTGCCTGATCTTGAATATTAAGTTATTCAGTTTAATACTGTCAATTTATTTTCCGCTTCTGCTAGAAATTTCTTCCACAAATGTTCTCCTAACAAAATAAAATCTGAAATGTTTAATATAATTTTGTCGGTGGTACTTTTGACGTATAAGTCATACCTAATAAATTAGTTTCTTTCCATTTTTGAACTTGAGGAAGTTCTATTCTTGTTAGTATATTTAATTAAGCATTTGATACTTCCATTCACTTTTTATTGTTTTAACACTATTTATTCAACGTTGATTAATATTCTTTATTAATTACTTTTAATTAATACTCTTTCACCAATTTTCAAGACTGTTGAAAATTTTTTATTATCTAGCTTTAGTCATTTTATGTAGAAAAGGAATTCAGACTGTTTTTTAAATGTTTTAGGCTATAGTCTAATATCAGTTATGCCATCAATAAAAAGTTTAAATTTAGTTTTCTATTATTTTTTATTTATTATTTATATTGTTTTATCATCTTCACAAATATAGCATTTCCAAGTCAATTGTAACCTTTTCCAAGTCAAATGTAACTTTTTCCATTTCAAATGTAACCTTTTCCAAGTCAAATGTAACCCTTTCCATTTCAAATGTCACCTTTTCCAAGTCAAATGTCACCTTTTCCATTTCAAATGTTACCTTTTCCAAGTCAAATGTCACCTTTTTCTTCACTTCTAGCCTTAAATATTCCGTTTTATTTATTTATTTATTGAAAAATAATTAGTTTAATTAACATTATGACTTTTTTAATAATTTTGGCATATAATAATTGATATTTTTTTTGGGTCTGTTAGATATTTGATATCAAGTTCTGTTTTTTTACTAGCTAATATTTAAAAAAATTAATTATCGTCTATTTAGTTTTATGATAGTTGTTGATTTTGATTTTTTAGAGAAGAGGGGTAGTTTTTTGGAATAATTAATGTGTTTTCGGGTATTATAATTAAATTTTTCGAGCTGTATTTTTTATCGCTCGCGTGCATTTTAACTCGCATTAAATTTTAATGTTTTTTATTGATATAGGGATTAATTAATGTGCTTTCGGGTGGTTATGATTAGGTTTTTTGAGCTGTATCTTTTATCGGTCATGCGTATTTCAACTCGCATTTACTTTTAATGTTTGTTGTTGATATAGGGGTTAATTATTTTGCTTTCGGGTGGTTATGATTACGTTTTTCGAGCTGTATTTTTTTCGCTCGCGCTTATTTTAACTAAAATTTACTTTTTATGTGTTTTATTGATATAGGGATTAATTAATGTGCTTTCGGGTGGTTATGATTACGTTTTTCGAGCTGTATTTTTTATCGCTCATGCGTATTTCAACTTTACTTTTTTGCTTTCGGGTGGTTATGATTAGGTTTTTTGAGCTGTATCTTTTATCGGTCATGCGTATTTCAACTCGCATTTACTTTTAATGTTTTTTATTGATATAGGGGTTAATTATTTTGCTTTCGGGTGGTTATGATTACGTTTTTCGAGCTGTATTTTTTTCGCTCGCGCTTATTTTAACTAAAATTTACTTTTTATGTGTTTTATTGATATAGGGATTAATTAATGTGCTTTCGGGTGGTTATGATTACGTTTTTCGAGCTGTATTTTTTATCGCTCATGCGTATTTCAACTTTACTTTTTTGCTTTCGGGTGGTTATGATTACGTTTTTTGAGCTGTATTTTTTATCGCTCATGCGTATTTCAACTCGCATTTACTTTTAATGTTTTTTATTGATATAGGGATTAATTATTTTGCTTTCGGGTGGTTATGATTACGTTTTTCGAGCTGTATTTTTTTCGCTCGCGCTTATTTTAACTAAAATTTACTTTGTATATGTTTTATTGATATAGGGATTAATTAATGTGCTTTCGGGTGGTTATGATTACGTTTTTCAAGCTGTATTTTTTATCGCTCATGCGTATTTCAACTCGCATTTACTTTTAATGTTTTTTATTGATATAGGGATTAATTATTTTGCTTTCGGGTGGTTATGATTACGTTTTTCGAGCTGTATTTTTTTCGCTCGCGCTTATTTTAACTAAAATTTACTTTGTATATGTTTTATTGATATAGGGATTAATTAATGTGATTTCGGGTGGTTATGATTACGTTTTTCAAGCTGTATTTTTTATCGCTCATGCGTATTTCAACTCGCATTTACTTTTAATGTTTTTTATTGATATAGGGATTAATTATTTTGCTTTCGGGTGGTTATGATTACGTTTTTCGAGCTGTATTTTTTTTCGCTCGCGCTTATTTTAACTAAAATTTACTTTTTATGTGTTTTATTGATATAGGGATTAATTAATGTGCTTTTGGGTGGTTATGATTACGTTTTTGAGCTGTATCTTTTATCGCTTATGCGTATTTCAATTCGGATTTACTTTTGATATTTTTAATTGTTATAGACGTTTGTAATTATCTTTTCGGGTCTTGTGATTACGTTTTTTGAGCTGTTTTTATTGTCGCTTGCTCTCATTTTAACTTGCATTTGCAGTGGTCTCTCTTTGTTTTTGTTTTAGGGGATTCTCATAACGTGTTTTGAACTTTATTCTTTTATGCGCTTGGGAATTTCTACAAACCGTAGGTATTATGTTATAATATGATGTAAAAATTATTTTTTTGTTTTTTTGCAGGATCTGATTACATTTTTGATTTGGACGTTACATCGCGATTGCGCATTCTTCTAGATCACTTTTCATTTAAGTTAAAATGTGCACTAGCTATAAATAAATGTCATAAACTCTATTAGTATTCCTGAAAACACTATAAACGATCCCTCTATCGAATATTTATGAAATAGAAACAGTAACTTAAAATGAGTAAAAGCGATAACAAATTTGGTTCAAATAATGTTATCAGAACACCCGAAAATAGAATAAACGATTCCTCAATTAAATTATCAAATAATCGTAAGACCGAGTTATCAAGCGGATCCTTTAAAAAGATTTAGTTGAAAAAAATTACTCAGGACGCTAGAAAAGGAACTATAACTAATCCTTTTATAAAATAATAATAATAATAAAAAAAAAAAAAAAAACCTAAACGATGTATATTCCAAGTAAATAGAAGTTGAAATACGCATGAGCAATAAAACATACAGCTCGAAAAACGTAATCATAACCACCCGAAAGCAAAATAATTAATCCCTATATCAATAAAAAACATTAAAAGTAAATGCGAGTTGAAATACGCATGAGCGATAAAAAATACAGCTTGAAAAACGTAATCATAACCACCCGAAAGCACATTAATTAATCCCTATATCAATAAAACACATACAAAGTAAATTTTAGTTAAAATAAGCGCGAGCGAAAAAAATACAGCTCGAAAAACGTAATCATAAACACCCGAAAGCAAAATAATTAATCCCTATATCAATAAAAAACATTAAAAGTAAATGCGAGTTGAAATACGCATGACCGATAAAAGATACAGCTCAAAAAACCTTTCGAAAATCAACAACTATCATAAAACTAAATAGACGATAATTAATTTTTTTAAATATTAGCTAGTAAAAAACAGAACTTGATATCAAATATCTAACAGACCCAAAAAAAATATCAATTATTATATGCCAAAATTATTAAAAAAGTCATAATGTTAATTAAACTAATTATTTTTCAATAAATAAATAAATAAAACGGAATATTTAAGGCTAGAAGTGAAGAAAAAGGTGACATTTGACTTGGAAAAGGTAACATTTGAAATGGAAAAGGTGACATTTGACTTGGAAAAGGTTACATTTGAAATGGAAAAAGTTACATTTGACTTGGAAAAGGTTACAATTGACTTGGAAATGCTATATATCATGTTCCAAGAAGACAGTATTCGGTAGGCTATATATTCTTTTTTTCGGCGGCATGACAGGCCGTGTAGGCCCTTGGCCGCGCGGTGTAATATGCTGGTAGCACAAATACACACGCATGAAACCACAGCCATACTAAGAGCTCTCAAGTGGATAAGAAGCTCAGAAAAAATGTCATGGACTGTCGTTACTGACTCGTGAAGTGTTCTTACAGCCATTGACGGCCAAACATCATCTAATGCCATAATTACAGATATAATAAATGAATGGTGGGAGACAAACATTAGGTCTAAAGTTGTGATAATGATATGGGTACCATCTCACTGTGGTATTATTGAAAGATCCGATCAAGCAGCTGATTTAGCCAGAAAAGGAGAAACCGTGGAGATTATTCAAATAAAAGAAACCACAATGGAGGATTGGGTGAGTAGCTATAAGAAAGTTCTGCTAAAAGAATGGGAGGACGGTTGGAGAGAGAAAATATCCAAACCAAGAACTATCAAATCCGACTGTCAAAAGTGGAGAAATAGTGCAAGAATTTCAAGGAGAGAGGAAATCATTGTATGCAGGCTAAGGATTGGGCACTGCCATATCTTTTGAGATGCCTGGAACCAACAACCTGCGAAAAATGCAATAATACCTCTTTAACTATAGAACACTTGCTAATTCACACGCTTTTCAGTGAATCAGGGAAAAAACTCAACTTAAATGGAACCATGAAAGAAATACTTCAAGACGAGGAAGAAAGTGTAAACAAATTATTAGAATTAACGAAACTTGTTTCTACCATAGAATATAATTATTTCGGATACGCCAAAGATCTAAATGGTAGAGGCGAATAACCAAAAAAAAAAAAAAAATAAAATATCAGTTCAATAAAGGTATAATTAAAGATAATTTCAAATCTCTTATGATACAGAATATTTGAAAATAGATGTATTTTAATCAATGAAAATTTATATTCACCGGGCCTAAAAAAGACTAAAATATGTTGATTTGTCTAAAACGAAGTAATGGTTGATTGGCTCCCCTTATACGGAGGAACACGACCTCCCCTTTCGTTTTTACGGCATTCCACGCATCGTTTCAAAAAAGGGATTTCAATTTAAATTAGTAAGCAGAAAGCAAAAAACCAATTAATAGAAAAACAAATCAAAGATCAATGGGTATCTTCTATGCCCTTTAGAGTTTAGATCAGTAATACTTTACAACTCATTAAACGTTTGGTATTGAAGTGAGGAACCAGCAGTTCGTTTTATCCAGGTGGAAAAGAGAGGGATTTTAATTACTTGGTATTTTTAAATTTATAAATAAAATTATTTTTATAATATACACCAGTGTATGTATATGAAAGCTAATAAATTAATTATTATATTTAAAGAAAAGCACAAATAAAATATAAGGCAATTAAAAAGAGCTTCGAAATTGGAAATAGCATTTTAGTATGCATGAAGATTGTAAGATTCAGTACTGTACCAGCAAATCAGTGAGAAAATAATTCAAAAGCTAAAAAATCTGCTGATGTAATAAATACTGGTTGAAAAGTGTCCGGTAAAAGATGAACGAGCTTCATAATTTACGTGGACACATTTGTTTACTCAATGCAAATATGCAAATCTTTTTTTTTTATAATTAGGCATTAATGAACCGATTCATGATTGTATAAATGTCATTGTTCTCTATCAGATTGTTGTTGGTCGTCTGGCTGCATAGTATGAATATTAGATATGACTGCAGTTTAATATAAATCTAACTTTGAACTACTATTTGGATTGAAGGGATCACTTGTAGCTGGGTGGCTAGCATAACAGCCTCCTACGCCAAAGGTCACGGGTTCAAACCCCCAGGTGGTCCTAGGATTTTTTAATGGGAGTAAAAAAATCCTTAGTTTTCTTGTCCTTCGGAGGGTACGTTAAAAGGTGGTCCCGAGCCTGTGCGATGTCAGGTACTCGTTAAAGATCCCTATCCTAATAAAACCTGGATAGGCAAAATTTACTCCCACTGTAGCATCGTCCGATTAGCCATAGTAGCATAAAGTGACGTTAAATAAAGAAACATATTTAGATTCAAATGCGTATCTTAAATATAAGATTATTGAAATGATAAATCTTCATTTCTCTTTAAATAAAGTACCAAATTCACCACAGACATCCTGAAGTATACTATTATGCAACTAACTATAAACTTGACATTTAGATTTAGAATTAGTATGACTTATCACTTAGCACGATGAAATGAGTTTGATAAATTGGGTTTGTATTTTTCATGCTATTGTTGAAACTATTCAAACAACTCAGAAATTTCGATTTAAGATGTTGAGATATTTGTTTGTTCATTCATTTTCTGCTACTGTGGCTAATCGAACGATGCTGCTGCGGAAGTACTAAATTTTGCCTACTCAGGTTCAATTAGAAAGGCATCTTGAACGATCGCATCTTTTTTACTCTCTTTGGAAATTCTAGGACCAACTTGGTTTGAACCCTCGACTTTAGGTATAGAAGGCTGTTATGCTAGCCACTAAACTACAGGTGAAGTTAAATGATGTAATAAATAAGTTTCCTTTTATAGAGTCCTTTAATGATCGCACCCTTAAGCAATTTATACTAATATTTTTTATTCTATCAACAATGCTTCTATCATTGGATAATTTCTTTCGAATTCGTATTTATTTGAAATCAATATTTCTATTGCTTTTTATCTAAAGCACCACCTTCACCACAGAAAGAGCGAAATAAACTATCTAGCTACCAACTGCAATGTTTTTGACCGACTGCTTTTCTATGGCAGCGGTACCTTCAAAAACTGGCTTACTTGATAACTTTAATCGATATATAGACTATATTTAATGATAACATTGGATTCCAATTCCAGAGGTATCGTGTTTACCAATCCAAGTAGGTGGCATGCGGGGTAAGATCAAATTTGACGAGTTTCAATTGATACATTATTATTTAACTTAACTTAAACATATACAGTATATTTACACAATGCCTGAGAATGCTGAGGGACATTATAATAGGGACATACAATATTACAATTAAAGAACATCATCTCATGGAGGTAAACGCCTTCTGATGTTTTGCCGACAAAGGCTTATTAATATTTACTTTATTAATATATTTTTATTTAATAATAAATTTAGAGCCCTCAGCATCCTCAATACATAACATAACTATAAACTAAATATCATAAATCTAGAATTTTTACAAAACACGAAGAAATAATATTGGATTTGATAATATTTCTTTAAATGTGTTTTGATATATAGCATTCTATTATATCATACTCGACGAATATCACTAACTGATTTAGTGTGCTTAATTAATCAACTCTAATTTCATTCTTACCTAGTGTTTATGTGATAATCATAAGCTACAACTGATCTTCTAATGTTAGAAAATGTAGGTTGAAGGGCGCCGATAAAAGTTCTCAGAGCCATAACTCGTTTGGCCGAAGACCAACATTGTCCTCTGGGGTGATGTGATACAGGCACCAGGCCAACCACAAGATCTTCACTAATGCCCCTATGTTCTTCCTTTAGTTCAGTCTCTTTACTAACATCTTTGTTTTCGGATGTTTTTTTGTCTAAATATTTAGATTTTTCTTTGGGAGCAAAGGCTCATTTTCCTATGATGTGTATATTTTATTATCACAAAGAGGGTGGACTGACGTTATATAAACTAAAAAAACATGAATAAATAATTTGATATATTTTTAATAGTAAAATACCTCCCAACTATTACCCGACTTTAAAACAAGTATGTATAAAAAAATAAATAATATTCATTACTAAAATATAAGATGTTTTGAAATAAACCACAATACTAACATCATTGGTTTCGACTTTTTACAAATCCTATTAACAATATCTTCCCTCAGCATACAACAACACTTAGTCTGCAACTACTGGTCCAATTTCAATTATTATTCTTTTGGTAAATAAATAGTTCATCCATTAATAACACCTAACAACATTTTCGGAGGATGTTTTTCTATTCATCGTTGGACGAACAGTACAATTTTACCAATCTTAAAACTTACAGCCTCCAATTTCGAGTGAATTTGAAGTTTCGTGTTCTTGTTAGACTTTCATGAAGGTTCATTATTAGTCCATAATAATGATAATCAATAAAAATTCATAAATAAATGATTTGTTAAATGTCAATGTCTCGGTGTGCTGATATTTTTTTTTCCTCTATAGACCGATACAATCACAAATCGTCCACCAATTCAAAAGCAAAATGGTTGATGGTTATCTCGAGTTCTGAAGATAATAATAAAGTGACTTGTGACGTTGTTGTTGAATAAGTCACCAGTGTCGGAGCATTTTTTGGATTTTTTTGTACTATTCATTTTGATTCCATAAAACTTCAACGTATGACCCCAAAATAATCTCAACATATGTCTCCAACATCTAATGGTGGTCTACATATCTATTAAGCACGACTTAATTTGGTGAAATTGAAAAAAAAAAAGTAATGAATAATATACTTCTAGTAAACTATGTTTACTGCAACTTGATATCTCAAATGTACTATAATAAAAAAAAAATTCGATCTGTATCCGAACGATTTTTGAAATTATAGTTTATGGTACCAATAAATTTCTTTACAAACCTGCAATTGTGATTTCTTTCTTCCTAAGAAATGATGGACCAGTAAGTATTATCACATTTTTAGTACACCGATGAAATTAGTGGTCAATGAATTATGAAATGTCAAGTTCCGTGAATAATTCTTAGATGCACTGCGGCTCTAACTCAAAATGTTCAATAAAAAAACAATCATGCCCACGAAGGAACAACCTATTTTTTTAAAGAAAAAATGTGTTACTTTTATTTTTGGTTAGGAGATATTTTATGTGGGTAAAATACTCAATAAAATTATTGATTATAATCATCATTGTTATAATTAACTAATAGAGGCGGTAAAAGTATGTTTCAAAAATGTATTGCTTTTTAAAAAAATAGTTGATGATCAACAAGTGTTGATTTCAAATTGCGATTTAAAAGAAAAGTTGGACATAGAGTTAGATCCGAACTTCTACCAGACACATAAGTACTGTTATGGGAGCGTTATCCAGTACATCTAAGTTCTCCACTCTCGTACCAGAACTTCAGAGGATAAATTTCAGTTAACCAGCAACCAATGGCAACATTCTCTGAAGGAATCGTCATATGAACTACTAAACATATAGTTGCTTTGTTTGGCTCACAATTCCAGCTACCATAGTTCCACTATTTTCAGGAAACGTATTATTTCATTGAAATAACAAAGCAGTGAGTTGATATTTAAATCTTCATCAAAATTTTAATTATAAGCAGAAACAACTAGAGCAGCCTCCAAACATTAATTTATTAAGTACTAATTTCATTCTGTTTTAAATTCAAATTTAACCTATTTTTCTGAAAATTAATTTTACAAAATTAAATAATATTGCCGGGATATAAGACCTTAATATAAGAATCCAACCTATTTCGAATATTTCTTTCATTATTGAATTTCAAATCAATAATTCTCAACTAGAAACGTGACAAATAGCTGAGGCATTGCCTTACTTAGATTCGGTTTAATAATACTGACCCCTTTTTTTATTTTTCTGTAAAAATTAAAAGATGTAATGAGAAATTTTAAATCAGGATCCTGAAGATGGGTGTGATACCCCGAAACGATGGTCATGTGATTTTAATATAAAATAAAAAGTTGTTGGAAGAATTATAAGGATATCAGCTCGAAGGATATGTAAGGATATCAATCATACCATTAGGATATCTACCTCAAAATATTGCTCAATTTCTTCCGGTTGTCAGGAATACAATAATAAAATAAAATGATATCATTTTCATGTACCGTATGTTATTTTGTTCCTTGAGTACCTTTAAGGCCATTTTATATTTCATAATTAGCTTGAAGAACAATTTTCTTTTATTCTCCCTAATAAGTACAACTTTGGAATGCTAATTATGTATCAAATGATGTATATTTGTATATAACTTATTTCAGCCAGATGTTTGAGTTTTATCATGATGAGAATTAGAAAGTATTAAGGAAATGCTGTTTTAAGTCATGAAGTCATGGGTTATGTTTTTAGTTAGGCAAAGAATGTATTCTCTGTCTCTTATAAATGCATACTTTTTGGCATATTTGGAGGAATAGCGCTCAGTTTGAAAATAATTTTCCGTAAATGTTTCACAGTAACCATGAGTAAAATGCCTTTATAATTCATTTTATAAACTTGTCTGTGTATATATATTATTTATCTCACTTATTAATTATTTTATATAGTAATTGGCAGTTCCTCCAAGTATGTTAGTATAAAATTATATTATTGTAATTATATTATATTATATATTATAAAAGTATACTTGTAATACTGGAAGGAATTAGTCCGGGTGGCGGTCAACTAATTACATCCACTATACTTGTAATATTTTTTAAAATTTTGTTTTGTTTTGTTTTTTCAATTCATCCTTACTGAGCTATATCCTATAAATAAAAGTATCTAACAATTTAAAAATATATATATTTTATTGAGTTTAACAACTGTATGTCCCATAAATATAACTAGTAAAAGCGCTAAATCATAATTATGGGTGTGAAAAAGTCCGGAGGCCATCTTCTTTTCAATAGCCTATGAGCGTTATCAGGAATATGTGGAGATAATATGTTGCGGAGAAGAGAACTTGTTTGGGGAGGAAGATTGTTATTAAAAGTGCTACATCTATTTCGAGATGTGTCTGCAACAAATGGGTTATTAAGACCATTATCAATTACTTTATTTCATACGTCAAGAACATTTATGTAAGGAGCATTTATAATTTTGGGAAGGGTTTTAGTTTGTCAGAATTAGAAGCAGTAAAAATTATATAGTTTACCCTAACCCCAAAGCTCGATTCCATATATCCAGATGGGCCTGATAATGGTAACAAAAATGAGTTTTTGTAATATTTTTAGGTAAGTTTTGAACGATTGTCAAGTAAGTGTTTTAGTAATCGGTATCCATGATCAGTTTTTTGTCGTTTGAGTCTGATATGAGGATTTCCAGGTAAGCAGTTTGTCACGATGGAGTCCGTCAGGGAATTTGTTTAACAGTTATGCATTGGGTATTATTAAAGGTTAGAATGGTGCTTGAAGTAATCGGTTTGTGACGAAGGGTAAAGTTAATGTAGTAGGATTCGTTAGTATTTATTTTAATCCTCAAGTTCTGACACCGTTATTTAAACCAACAATCTAAGCAATAAAATTCTATCTTTCCAAAATGTCAGTAGCCCCATAAAATAAAAATATTCCCTTTTATTTATACTTCACCTTTATTTAAGACCGTATAATAGGTATTACCATTGTTACGATCACTACTAAATTCCGATAAATTTTTTTATATGAATGATATGATTTTATAACGGCTGATAAACCTATAAAAGTTTTTATGGCTCTACCTGCATGTTCAGTAGCAATCGTTAAATTTTTTCCATTGCACCGAAGGATAAATCTTCGAGTAGCGTGCAGATTTCATCACTGGCGTGCGCTGAGCCCTGTGGTTCCGTTTTAACGTAGAATTAACTTTTTAAAAAAGTAAAGAAAAAAAAAGACAGCGTTTAAATATTCAATTCCATTTTTTTATCTTTTTTTTTTTTTTGGTTTTGTAAAATTTATCTTTAGGAGGTAGCAATGACGCAATAAGTTTGAAGTTAACTCAAGGGCACCGAACCGTTAATGATTTAGTTATTAGTGAATATAATTAGTTGACTGTTGAGAATTACTAAAATGAGTTTGTCCGGGTGGAGGTCGGTGAATGAAACAATTGAGTAGGTTCAACAGTTTATTTTTTGTCAACGTTTTGACCCCCATTGTGGGTCATCATCAGGACGTGTTGTAGGCGACTGGAAACTGAAAACTGAAAACTCTTTCCAGTCACCTTCAACACGCTCTGATGATGACGCACAATGGGGGTCGAAACGTTGACAAAAAATAAACTGTTGAACCTACTCAATTGTTTCATTCACTGACCGCCACCCGGATTGATTCCTTTTAGTAGATTTAGTTATTAGTTATATTATTAAAAACCATCATATGAGAAATAATAATTTATCTTTTTCTGAAACCTACAAGCTAATATTCATTTATATTTTATTGAATTTTACAACTGTATTAACATAAATACAATAAGTAAAACTGTTGAATTAGAATAAAGGGCGTAAAAGGCTTGTGAAGAAACTACCCAGCAGTAGAACTTCGAACAAGGTAATATAATTGTGATATTATTAATTTTCACTGTTTTGAGAAAAAATGTCGAAAAAGACTCAATTTTCAACACCTAATTAAATCAATCTGAAAAAAAAATCTGTTACGTCCAACAAACAATTTTTACATACCTCCCAACTTTAAATCAAGATTAATATATAATCAAACTTAATTAAAAATATATTACATTGTTTCCATGGAAATCTTTATTTTAGATTAAAATATCACAAAATAAATCATTATCTACAACAATCGCTTGAATATTTTGTCACTTAGGATTACCTTCAACAACTTTGTGTGTTAGCTAATTGTTTTAAAGAATTCTTTAGCTTTCCAACGGTACATTATAGATAAATATTACTATTTTTATTAACAAAAAAACAAAACAAAAAAAAAACAACAACGTAGAAATACACGTGTTGTAATTATTTCAAAACAACAAAATTAGAGGGTGCTTATAGAAAGAAATTTTGAAACCTCGGCGTTGAAGGTCTGTCACACAAATTCAATTTTATCCATTTTAATTTTATACCAATATACAGGAATTTAATAGTTTTTGTGTAAATTGTAAACATGTTTAAAAAAGCATGGTATTAAGTGCCACTTTTGGGCGATTTGGATGAAAAAGTTGATATATTGTAATGTACTTCATTATATGAAAATTCAGTTTTTATTTCACACAAAAAGACCATTTTTCGGTACTTGGTTCTTTGGACTTGAGGACCCTAAAACGTTTATTTCCAGGGAGAATTCATACTCGAAACATTTCACGATCGCAATATATATATGTAAATGATAGTAAAAAAACAATCCAATTTCAATTATTACTTTTCTTAAGAGTTTTTTATTCAAATAAATAATTGTTTATAATAAAAATTATAACTTTTGACTTAGATTAAGTGTAAGAGGTGTCTACCGTATATATTCCCCATAAAGATTAAATGCGATAAAATCAGGCATTAGTAAATTCTCATTTATTACTATATTGCTGAGTAAATAACGGTCGTGTAATCAATATCATTAAACCAACTCTATAAGATTTTGATAGACCTCAATCAGACACCTAATCCAAGAAGAAATAAACAGGGTTTTAAATGACATATACTCTTGGTGGGAAGACACCCTCACGATAATAATGTTTTTAGCTCTGGTGATGAAAATGCTATTTATACTTGAATCATTTTTTTGTCTCTTAACTAATGCACAAGATAATTTTGTGGTAGTTAGTAATATTTTTTAAAAGATGTATTTGCATATTTTTCAATTCTAAAACTAACAATAAAGTTAGGATTTGGCTGGAAAAAATTCAGAAATATATTTCTGCTATATCTAAATCTTTTGGGCAACAATAAGATGTGCTTAAAGATTCGAAGCAAATTTCGATGATCCTTTTAAAGCTGTTAACGTTTTAATAAAAAAAAAAAAAAAAAAAAAAAAAAAAAAAGGTACTATCGAGGAACTTAATTATTATAATTATAATTAACTGATTTTTCTTGCCATAGAAAACTGAACCCGTTTCCCTCTTGCGATATCTGGATTAGAAAAATAATGAGAAAAAAAAAATAATGGCTACTTGAAATTCGAGATTTTGATATGTTCTCATATTTAATGGTTAAATAAGAGCAAAATAAAATAAAATTGAATATCCGTCCGAAATCGGCTCAAATCAATTATTAAACATTTTAAAAATTAATTAATTTTATTTTATTATTATTATATAATTTATTGTAGTTATATCGTGTGAATGTAGTATGAATTTTGTACTTCATCACTATTAAAAATGTCCTAAATTGCACTGATTGCAATATTACTCAATAAAGAATTGTTTTTGACAAATTAAATTAAATTTTTCATAGAGAAAAATAAGTATACCTTACCTACCATTAGTGTTGGAAGTGTGACCTTATGTTTGCACCTGAATAATATCTGAATTTCTATTGATGATTGATTCTTGATGTAATATTTGGTTTTGTTCTTTTGCAATGAAAAAAATATACACATTACATCTCTATGCCTATAAATAGAATTATATTTCTAGAAAAAAGAAATTATCTGAATCTTGCATCAAGCTTTTTTTATATCTGTAAATTACACATTGAAATGAACTTATTATTCATTCTACCTTCTTTGATTTGGAGTAGGAACATTTTTTATTTATATGAGAATTTTTAATTTATATAATACTTCTTTTTTATCCTAGGTAACCTAAGTTAATGGTTTGATTATATTTTAATGTGGTGTATAAAACAATTATGTTTCAAGAAGAAAAGGATGGAATTATCAGGATCTGGCATCAAGATTTTTTTTATCTGTAAATAACACTTTGAAATGAACTGATTCTTCATTCTAGCTTCTTTGAATTAGAGTAAAATCTTTTCTTATGAATATGAGAATTTTTAATTTATTTATTACTTTTTTTATTTATTCTAGCTATATGAGATAATGGTTTGAATATATTTTAATATGGTATATACAAAAAAAAAACAAAGAAAAAAAAACCATTTTCAACCAATTATCATTATTATTATTATTTATTTGATGAAAAATAAAATTAATACTTACATGCAAGTATTTATTAGTAATAAAGTATATTAAACTGTTACTTATTTTACTTAGCCCTTATCTAGTTGTTCGATTCCACGCTGATAACATTCTTTGTGATGGTTGTCCATAAACTCTTGGACTGCAGTTTCAAATTACCACAACAAGATGATAATTTTTTTCCTTAAAGCAAATGGTCTATGGATCGAAACGAGTAGTGATCCGACGGTCCGAAGTCTGGGATGTATGGTAGATGAGACCGAAATTCTAACCCATGAAGTTCTTATCTTTAGTTCGAAGTGGTGTGAGGACGAGCAGTATCTTGTTGGAATAAAACTGTTTGTTGGCTGAACATATAAGCCAAGTTCTTGTACATTCTTTCCATTTGTTTGCATTAAACCTCATAATTCACCGAGCATCCATAATGAACAAATTCGTAATGCATAACACATTTAAAATTTAAAAAAAAAGAAAATCATGGATACTTTATTTTTTCAAATCGCTCCCTTGTAGCAACTAGAAAAGCTGTTTTACCACGATCTAGCTATTGCTCAGGGGTATTCGAATGTTGACAGTAAACTTACTTTTCAATAAAGGTGACGATCGGTAAAATCACATCAAAATGGTTTTTCATTAATTATCACGCATTTCTAACCTCATAGCTGGTTGCTGAGAAATTAGTTCTTGGACCCAGTCTACTACTTTTTGACGTCAATGTCTTCTGCTACATACTAATACATGTATCTATACTCAAGTACAAAGATCTGTCCACTTCCACAGATAATCCCATCCAGGTTACTCTGTATATAAAGTCACGCCACCATGAGGCCATAGTGCACCTGCAGATAACACCATATTCCTTGAATCTTATTCAGCAGTCCTATTAACCTTTATATACCCTGTCCCTTCTCCCAGGACAGACTCTCACACTCACTCACTCACTCTCTTCAAGTCCTCGCAGTAATTACGGTACGTAATCTATGTCAGACCTAGTATAGCCATATTGTTATTATCAAGATTGTCATTATTGTCTTTTAAAGTGTTATTATCGATATTTTGTAACTTTTGAATAAATAAAATATTTTTTTTTACAATAACGAGTACGAACACCAAAATTGGCGCTCAAATAGGGACTGCATATTTTTATCGCAGTTTTAAGAACCGAGTTTCCGCAGATCCGAACTTTTTCCGCAAATCCAGAATTAGGACTACCGCCTAGGATTCCTCACCTGTGAAGACTCAAGATTTTGGCTTACCTACCGAGGACTACCAACTTCGAGATCTTCAGATTCTGGACGAGTTCACTCACCCCGAGCATCTCGCAACGCAGGCAAAGTCTCTTATCTGCACTCAACCTTGGCCGGACTTCACTGTCGTCAGGTATCCAGCTCAAGGACAGATCTTCACACCCCGTCGAAGATTATTTTGACAGCGTACTCAATTTTTGTAAGTTAATTTCCTTTACTATTGTAATTTTATGTCTGATGATTATTTAAATTCTTTAATCCTGCGAGTAAATAATTTAACATTAACTACAAATATGGCAAGCTTTCAAATTAAATCGGCAGACTACGATCATATCCCTAATTTTAATGGAAATCCACTCAATCTGTTAAAATTCGTGACAGTTTGTAGACAAGTTTACCAAATCGTGTGTAAACCGGACAACTCGTTTAAGGAACTAAACGAACAAAGATTATTAAGTAAACTTTTAGCAAAACTTACGGATGAAGCTGATTATATAAATACAACGTGCGAATTTAGTCGTGTTGAAGAATTACTAAATTATCTCGAAAGAACCTTCAGAGACAGCCGCTCAATTGAACAATTATCGCATGAATTATTTAATAACAAAATACATCATAAGGAACACCCTCTTGATTTCCTTCAAAGAATTGATAAGATCCGCACTTTAATAATTTCTAAACATCGGATAGAAAACACACCAAATAGAGAAACAATTATTAGCGCATTAGAGAAAAGTATTCTTTATTTTTTTTACACTAACATGCCCCTTCACATAAGAACATATCTTATGACTAAAGCAGAAAAGTTAAGAACATTAGATGATTTGAGAAATTTAATTCAGAATGAGAACCATCTACTCTTCGATGACCTCATAAATTCGGGAAATATGAGAAGACCCGGAGAACATGATTACAAAAGAGGCTTCGACCATAAGAAAAAGTTCGATAAAAAACATCACAAACGATTTAATAATTGGCAAAATCCCAATAACCCGTATAACCCACATAATCAAAGACAAGAGCATCAATATCGACAACAAGAACCTCCACAAGACTACCGGCAGAATAATAATAATAATAATTATTACCAACAATGGCCCCGTCAAGAACAACAAAGGTATTTCAACGGTTCAGGTCGATACCGGAATCAAAATTATAATAATAATAAGAAAGATGAAAATCCAACTGTATCCATGAGAACAGTTAGCGCATTCGGGAATAAACCGAAACAGCCTAATTTCCAAATTCAGCAAGAAGACCCGAAAGACCAAGAAATCAGAGAATTAAGAGAGAAATTAGAAAAATTAGATCCAAATAATTCTTTTTTAGAGAAAGGCCCGCCAGACAATCAAAACACATAAAAGAAGAGAATAAAAGCCAACTGCCTTATGTTAAAGACCACGCGAATCGTAAATGGCTTATTGATACCGGATCTTGGAAGAATTATATAAGACCAGACATTGTACCACCAGATGTTGAAAGAGAAAAAGAAAATTTTACAATAAAAACAGCAACCGGAGAAGAACTTGGCACGGAATCTATTTCAGTTTATTGCAGAAATAATTTTCTTAAAAACCCCGAAAAAATAAAATTTTATCTATTTAATTTCAGTCCCAATTACGAAATACTACTAGGAAATGAGACAATGAGGGAAATGAAATTTAATATCGATTTCGAAACCAACAAAATAAAAACTCGCTATACAGAGTTTGATTTTATTATGGAAGACGAAGTTTTAAAGTTAGTTTTGAAAGAAGGCGAAAATCAGATAAAAGTAGAACAAAATAAAAATCTATATTTTATTGACTATGAAGATGATAAGATTAAAATTAAACCTGGCATCTATGATCAAAATATAATAATCGACAGTAAAGTTAACGAAACCATATATTTACCTTTATACTATTTGCAAAAAGAAGAAGTAGAATTAACAGATTCTAATAAAAAAGGAAACCATGAAATAATAAAACAAATCCCCCAACTAATCAGAACCGACCATATACCTCCTCAAGAAAAATCAAATTTAATTAAATTATTATCGAAATATCCATCAGTATTTAAGACTGAAAATGATCCCCTTTCAGCCACTGATTTATTGGAGCATAAGATTAAAACAAAAACCGAAGACCCGATATATTCGAAAAATTACAGATATCCCCACCAATTCAAAGAAAATATTAAGGAAGAAATTAAAAAGATGTTAGAATCCAAAATAATAAGACCCAGCAATTCCCCTTACAATTCTCCCGTTTGGATTGTCCCGAAAAAGCCAGACGCATCAGGAAAAAAGAAAATACGAATGGTGATTGATTACAGGAAATTAAATCGAGAAACAACCCCGGATAAATTCCCCATTCCTAATATTGAAGACCTTTTAGGCAAATTAGGAAAAGCGACGATATTTACAGCAATGGACCTTTGCTCAGGCTTCCATCAAATAAAAGTCGAAGAAAGTTCTATCCCAAAAACAGCATTTTCTACAGATCAAGGGCACTTTGAATTCCTTCGCATGCCATTTGGACTCAGTAATGCCCCAGCAACGTTTCAAAGAGCCATGAATATCATTTTTTCAGATTCTATTAACGTTTTAGTCTATATGGACGATATTATAATTTTTTCTGAAAATTACAAAGATCATTGGAAACATTTAGAAGAAACTCTTAAAAAGTTAGAAAAACATAACTTAAAGATTCAGCTCGATAAGACAGAATTTTGCAAGAAAGAATTGTTATTCCTCGGACATATTATCAGCGAACGCGGCATAGAACCTAATCCAGAAAAGATAAAAGCAGTAAAAGATTTTAAACTCCCTAAAAATGAAAAAGAAATTAAAAGCTTTTTAGGATTAACTGGTTTCTATAGGAAAATGATACCAAATTACGCAAAGATAGCTTCCCCATTAACGAGATGTCTTCGAAAAGATCAAAAAGAAATCAAACCAGAGTTATATGAAAACGCTTTTGAGAAATTGAAACAACTTGTATGTAGTAGCCCCATTTTGCAAATTCCAGATTTCAATCAGGACTTTTTCTTAACAACTGACGCAAGTAATTTCGCCATTGGTGCAGTATTAGCACAGAAGAAAGATGGAAAAGAACTCCCTGTATGTTTTGCATCCAGAACACTTAATAAAGCAGAACAAAATTACTCAACAACGGAAAAGGAATGTTTAGCCATTATTTGGGCTTGCAATCATTTTCGACCCTACTTATACGGTAGAAAATTTTTCATATATTCAGATCACAAACCTTTAGAATATTTAAGAACGTGTAAAACACAGAACGCCAGATTAATTAGATGGAAATTATTGTTAGAAGATTTCGAATATGACATAAAATACATTGAAGGAAAGGCTAATAAAGTCGCCGATCATCTATCCCGTTACCCTATTGAAGAAAGGAAATTAAAAGAACCAGAATTTGATATTTTTCATACAGAAAATTCTCCTAATAACTATTCACAAGAAATCGTAGATTTATTACAAGAAATGGGAATAGAAGAAACCCAAGAAGAAGCTAACAATGAAAACTTAGAAGGAATTAATAATGATGAAAACATAGAAGAAAATAATAATGGTGAACACCAAGAAATAATTCAAGATGATATATCTTCTTTAGCAACGCAGCACTCCACAGAATCCTCCGATAACAGAATCTTAATAGTTGATGATAAATCTAGACCAGTAAATGTTGAGAAAAATCAAATAATAATAAAAAAGGGACACGCGAAAATTCAACGCGAAACAATATTCAATAATAAGCAAAGAACAACAATTGAATTTACTTGGCCTTATCATGAAAAAGATTTTGAAATAGAAGAAAAACTTTTAGAAATCTTAAGACCAAATATAACTTACGGCATATACTGCTCACCCATATCAGATTCCATAGAAAGTGAAAATAATTGGTATAATGCATTATTTAATAAAGTTGCATCACTCATTAGAGAAAAATTTCCCACAAATAGAATTAAAAGATATTATAAACTATTGCCAGATGTAAAGAACACGGAAGACCAGAAATTACTTATCCTTGATTATCATATCGCCAAGACATGCCACAGAGGTATAAATGAAACATATTTAGTTTTGAAAACCAAATTTTATTGGCCCAATATGAAAGATCATATCACAGAAATTATAAACAAATGTGACACATGTGGAAAAGGCAAATACGATAGAAGACCTATAAAACAAAAATTTAAAATTACTCCCACACCTGAGAAACCCTTTACAGATTTAATGATTGATACCTTACACATGAGTAATTATTACATTTATTTAATAGTAGATACTTTTTCCAAAAGAATATTTTCTTATTACGCAACGAGTTATAATGCCATAGAAAGCATGAAAGTATTGAAAAAATATTTAGCATATTTTCCAAAACCCCAAAAAATATCATGTGACAACGGAAGAGAATTCGACAATAACTTGTTTAAAGATTTTCTAAACTACTTAAATATTGAATTACATTATACTACCCCCAATCACCCTAACTCTCTTGGATTGCTTAATCGAGCAAGCTCTTCGTTATTAGAAATTTTAAGACTTATAAACATAGAAAACAAAGATGATAAAGAGGAAGATAAGTTAGAGCAAGCAACGACAGCATATAATAATTCCCTTAATCAAGATCTTAAAATGACCCCTAACGAAATAACTTTCGGTATCACTAATGAAACTTATAATGAATCCCCGGAAATAAAAGAATATCTTGTTCATGAGTACCATCGGAAAATGAAGCAGCTTTTCGAAATAACTAAGAAAGGTATAGAACAAAATAAAGAGAGAAAAATAGGCAAGTTAAATGAAAATAGAGAAGACATAGAAATCCCGGAAGATGTGTATATAAAGAGACAACAGAAAAAGAAAATAGATCCTAAATACGAAAAAGGAAAGTATGTTGATAAAAGATTTCAAAATAGAAATAAAGGTAGAAAGAAAAAACTCCACCCTGATCAAGTCAAACGACCGAAAAAAGTCACTAAGAAAAAGAAATCAAATAATAATAATAATAAACCTAGTACAAGTAAAAAAAAACCAGAAATAACTGATGAAGATATTGAGAATGTCATAAAAGAAATAGAAACGTCTAATGTTACAGGAGTCAGCCAAGATGACTTTGAGTTCGACGACGAATTGTTTCAAGTATCTTCTGATCGCAGCGTTTACGGTTCAGATACAGACCCTGCTAATACAAGATTTATCTGACGGACCAGGAGCATCCATCGTACAAATTAATCCATCTTTTATAATTGAAGATTGGTACACATTTTTACATTATAAGAATCTTACAAATTTAACAAGAGAAATTCAAACCCTTAAGATTAGCATTGACGTATTAACAATTAGTAATGAATATAAAACTTTGCATAATATTATTGAACAAAAATATAACAAGATATTAGAAAAAATTAATCATATTGTAAATATAAATCGGAATAACCGATCAAAAAGAGGTTTAATTAACGGACTAGGCAATGCTATTAGTTGGCTCACCGGCAATATGGACGCCGATGACAAAGAAAAGTATGATAATATTTTAAATAAAATCGAGAGAAATATGTATCACATAGAGCATAATGAAAATGTTAGATTAGGATTAAATAAAGAATTAACATCTAAACTTAATAAAGAAATAATTGTTTTAAATAAATATAAGGATAGTATAGAAAAAATAAATAATTTTACAGATTTAGCTCTTACTAAGTTAATGTATCATGATTTATTAGCCGTATTAGATTTAGTAGAAAATCAATTAAATGATATAGAATTTTCCTTAGAACAATGTAAATTAGGAATTACCCATCCAAGCATATTAACGACTAGAGAACTAGAACAATTAAACATACCGTTCGGAGAACCAATCACAGAAAATGTAGAATTAAACTGGTTACTTAGCTCCACATTTTGTTCCCTATCAGATACAGGATTAATTTATTATTTTATTAAAATCCCTTTGAAATCATTGCCAAAAACAACTTATTATGCTATGTCATATCCAGTTACAAGGAATAATAAAGTCATTACTCTAAAGATTAAAGAACAACTAATCATTAGATTTAAAAATTCGTTTTACAATGGAAATTGTATTAAATTCAATAATCATCATTACTGTAAAGACATGATAGAGATTAAGGACAAATGTATTTTAGAATTATGTAAGAATATAGAATTAAATGATTGTAAAGCTGTAGAAATAAGAACAAACCCTATAATCAAACTTATACCCACATTACACCAATATTTAACCTTTAATATTAGCAATGTAACAACTAGTGTAACAAACACACAAATGTATCATCTACCATCTACTAGCCTCCTTAATCTTAATGAAAATGAGAAATTTGTAAATATAAATGTACCACTTTCTTATGTTGACAATGTAAATATTCCTTTTATTTCCTATCATTCTGTTAATAATAAAACTATTGTATCAACAAATTTTACTTTTGAGGAATTACAACAAATAGACTTAAGTAATATAGAAATAGAAGAATTAGAACCTTATGATATAACTGTATCCCAATTTATTTCTTATATATTTTATGCAATATGTTTATATCTTTTATGTTATAATCTTTATCGTCAGTATTGTAAACTGAAATTACTGTGTTCTAATCCTTCAAATGATAATCCAAGTACCCATCCTCAACCACCTGAATGTTTTGATGGCAGAGCCAGAGCTTGGTTTCAATATTTACAGAATAGACAAACCGTCCCAAATCCTTAAATTTAGAGTTCAGTGGGCTTCACTCTCATAAGGACGGAGGAGTCACGCCACCATGAGGCCATAGTGCACCTGCAGATAACACCATATTCCTTGAATCTTATTCAGCAGTCCTATTAACCTTTATATACCCTGTCCCTTCTCCCAGGACAGACTCTCACACTCACTCACTCACTCTCTTCAAGTCCTCGCAGTAATTACGGTACGTAATCTATGTCAGACCTAGTATAGCCATATTGTTATTATCAAGATTGTCATTATTGTCTTTTAAAGTGTTATTATCGATATTTTGTAACTTTTGAATAAATAAAATATTTTTTTTTACAATAACGAGTACGAACACCAAAATTTAATATACCCAATTATTAGTGTCAGATTAAAATAAGTTGAATATAATTTACCTTTCAAAGCTATTTACAATTAAATTTACCACTCGAGCCACTGCTATATAATATATAAGCTAATAACACTTTTATCTAATTTACCAAGACACAGCGCTGGCAAGAAGGCTAGAATGTGTGCGCTGACCTTAATGGTTAAGGGAGGGACAATGCTACTGGCGGGTGACCTCCACGTGTCTGGAGGGGTCCTCAATGAACTGCACTACATCACTGGCATCCTGGAAAATTGTGTCATGCCATCTGCCTCCTTCATATTATTCAACTATGAAGGATTCATTGTATATCATCTTCGTACAGTTTTATACTTATTATTTAAATTTAAACAAAATATGACCAAGTACACGATATTATTATATTAGCATAATCCAAGAAAGATCTCCTTAATCTTAGAATGACAAATAGAATGCTGAACATCTCGCTCCTTAAATTGATATTACTATTTAAGTTTTTCAGAATTGTGTAAAACCGTTTAACAAAATAATAATCCGGATAAAAAAAAAATAATATCTGGTGCTCTCAACGCACTGCTTTCACTTACCTCCGTTGTTAAAATCAATTAAAGAATTTTTAAATACATGTAACGATAAAAATAAATTGTTAAAGAATTAATTAAATTAAATTTCAATAGAAACATGTGTTTTATTAAATAATCTATTATTTTTTTATCTACAAAAATCATTTAGTTTTATCGGCTTTTCATCACCCCCCATTACCCTTTACAATTTCGTACATTAGATCATATTTTTTCTTAAATCTTTATCTATCCAGTGGTATATTATACATCTATATTAATATTCTTGTGTTCAAAAATATATAAATTGCATAAAAAATATGTCTGCACTTATCTCCTTCATTTGTTTATCAAATTCGCTCAACTTTCATATTTAAGATGATCTTCCAAATTTTTTTAAATCTATAAAATTAAACGAATTTTAGAGGAAGAAAATTTAAAATATCGGCATTTAAGACCTGTCAGACTATTTCAATAAGAATGAAACCTACATCATATTAAATTCTATCAAATTTTACATCGATATATATATAGAGTTTAATGGAAATCGTTAGAGGCGTTTTTTAGTGTGGTTTGCTCGTCTATGGCTGATTTCAATGAAAAAGTTACTGTAACATCTCATGCGTATAGTTTTCTTAAATATGACATTTCAGTTCCATAGGACTTTCCGTTTTCGCCCGGGAGTTACCACACACACACAGACCTTCTTTCCGGACTTGGTCATTTGGACTCAAGGGACCCTAAAAGGTGTATTTCTGTCGAAAACTGGAATTCGCAAATTTTCACGCTCGCAATACTTTCCCTTACTATATATTTCATATATAGGTAAGTGAAAGTAAATAGATGATCGTTTTATCATATTCGAGGTTTCAAAGGACTGAATATTTTAATAACGCTTCATAAGAACAGAACAATATTTTTCATCTAAAAGAGCCAGTCTTCCAATTTCTTCACCATAGCCACTAAAAATCAATATTAAAATATTATTTGGCAATATAATCTGAACAGCGATGACTTATATCATATCCACGTAAAACAGTTATAGATAAAACTATAATATAAAACTAAAATATTCTTGAAATGTGAGTCAAAAGTTGCCAATCATGAAACATAAACAGTTTTATTAGCACTTAAAATATAAATTTAATAATAAGTCATTTATTCTTGGGCTAATGGAAGTTCTCCAAATTATTTCAATAATAGAATTGTTTAGCCTAAACTTTAACTAAGAACATTTTGAGTGAAGGATAGCTGAACAGACTCATTATAGTATTAATAAGTTATGTCTAATGGAGAAATGTACTTAAACTACCGATACAATTTAGTATTTAATAGTGTACCGTGAAGTTGCCAATCACGAAGCAATTAGATAGAGTTGTTTCAGAACTTTAAATATAGAATTTAGAAATAGCGATTTATTCATGGGACACCAGAAGTTTTTTAAACCCTATGAATGATAGAAGTGTGAAACCTGATATTTAATTCAGCAATGTCTTTAGTTGAAAAAATCAATAGTTTTATTAATTTTTAAAACGTTTTGTAAAGCGGAGAAATTCAGTTGAACTGAAGAAATAATTTCAAATAAAATAATTGACCATTTGATTATAATACAGATGGAGGTGCTTCGGGTGGCATTCAAAATTATTATATATTATAGTTATTATATATAAAGATTAACTTAGAACCCACAGACTTAAGCAGCAAGAACTTAATCAACGATTTGGCCCATTACACAGACTACTGAACAGAAATTTTAAACTATCCTTAGAAAACAAACTGCTAATATACAAGACAGTACTGAAACCTATCTGGACCTACAGACTTTAACTGTGGGGAACCGCCAGATTTACTAACATCAAACGCATTCAATCCTTCCAATCCAAAGTCCTCAGAACCATAGTCAATGTTCCTTATTATGTCACCAACCCTTATTATTACTTTATACCATCAAAATTCTCTAAATTCTATCGGAACATTATCCATCACCCTAATCCCCTAGCTTAATCCTTATCCAGCTTCACACATCCTTACCATCCCCATGAAACGGCAGTGGCCTCGAGATCTCTTGTAACATGTACGTGTATATTGGAGTTCTAGCATTGGCTCGATTCTCCACTCACGTGCTGTATGCTTGAGGATTGTAGATAGGTATGAGTGACTTCCGTATATATTTTTATTTATTTTGTTTTGTATATATTTATATTGTTTTATTATTATATAAATTTATTGTTTTGTATATACCGTGTGAATGTAGTATGAATGTTGTACTTTATCACTATTAAAAATGTCTTAAATTGGACTGATTGTAATATTACTTAATAAAGATCTGTTTATCTCTCATATATATATATATATATATATATATATATATATATATATATATATATTATAGCCAGTGACAGGGATCAGAACGAGATGGGCCGAGGCTGTTACTCGAAACTGATGACACCAAGGAGGCAGCGAAAGAACAGTAAACATTATTATTATGATTTTTAAATCAGTATTAGTTAAGTATATTTAACAGATGGTCTAGATGATTACATTTATTTAATTTTTGTGACATATGTCAGGACTTTTTACTAACATCTCGGGTAATAATGAACGATTTCCATGAGGAGTCTATCGGCTCTTATAAACGGCTTTCTATCAATGATATTTTTTTAATTATAAGAGAATCCGTAATTTATGAAATTGATATATCGCGCTGTGGAGTTTGAAATTATTTTGTGACGATTTTATCAGTTGATTTCCATGAAGTACTATATCAATTCCAGGAAGCTTTACAAGAAGCGCGAAAAACTCTCATTAGTATATTATTAAAATTTGATACTTTCCGCATCAAATCTCGATTTCTTTTTTAGTGTATGTACTGCAGAAGCGAGTGCAAATGACCCTTATGGTTGAAAAGTCCTAATAAATGAAATAACATCATATTGAAGTTATGAAATCAAATGTTTCAGTATGGTTTGGAACGAAACTAAATGTGTATTATAGTACCTTTAGAAAATGATTGTATTTCCAAATAACGTTTTTAAAGGACTTAGTGTTCATTAGATAAAATTAAATAGAAGATTTAGATAAAGCTAAATAATGATAACACAAATATATAAAATTAAAAAAAAAATCAATTCCGTAAAAACTTTTCTTTAGTGCCTTTTGAAAATCTGCGTTTCAATTAGCTAATATTTTTATGAAATTGGTAATTATTTTCAACTCACCTGATAACAAGGTTTTTAATCTAACTTTTGGCGGGAATAGTCGTGTTTTGTACTAGCGATTTTTCAATATTGTTAACACGAGATATTATAAAGTACAACATACCTTGTTTTCTTATTTAAAATAAATATTTAAAAATTTAATTTCTGTTGTATAGTGTCTAATTTAAAGTAATGTTCACGAAGAAAAATTATTTAGCTATTAGAGTATTTGCCGATTGCTATCATAGCACTCTGGGATCATGGCAATCACTGGGAGTCAGTCATTCTTAATTTTTAAATTTTGCTGACTTTTCGGCTCAAACTTGTGAGCCATCATCAAAGCATTACTGAGCTATATCAAGCATAAACTGAGTTTTACCTGAAACGTCAGCAAAATTAAAATATTTAGAAAGACTGAATCCCAATTATTTCTAGCTATGATAATTTCTACAGTCGACCTATAATCCTCAATTTAAGCGGAATGTTTGTAATCAAAACAGTCACTGATTATGATTTCATCTTATATTGTTAAATATTTATCTTACTTTTTTTTTTGTCTACTCAAGTTTTCATTTAAAGTAATAATTCTCTCAAATTATTTATAATATACCGTTCTAATCTTGAGAGAAATAGTAAAAAGCGGAGTAAGCTAGTGGCAATTAGGGAGTGTATAATACCTAGGGGTTGGGGCGCCCCACCACCTGCTCTTAAAATCGATGTTAAAGCGGTCGCGGAGTTCAGTCGGGAGCCGGCAGCGGTCACAGGAGGGTCACAGTCCTTCTTCCCAGTCGGTATCGCGATCTTGTCTTCAGCGTACTTCACATCTGAACTCTTCGCCGGTAGGGGTGTCATCCCCCGTCAAGGATGTCGTGCCAGTACCTGTGCCTACGCTAGTAGCATCTTTCCTCTACGGCCTATTGGGTGTTGCGATCAACAAGTGACTCTTGTGGTGAGTACTAGACTCTCCAAAACTTTGGCATGTTATCGCTATTTTAGCACTTTGCACTTTTCTTCAAGGATTTAGAACACTCCGGTTTCCAGCTCCTTAGTCATATTAAATAGTATAAGATGAAATCATTATCAGTGAGTGTTTTGATTACAACCATTTCACTTGAAGTGAAAAGACAGCAATCGGCAAGAACGTCAAGAATTAAATTATTTAACTTAGTGAAGACTACGTAAATTAAACACGATACAACAGAAATTAAAATTTGAAATATTTTTATTTATTAATAAAAACGAGGTATGTTGTATTTTATAATATCCCATGTAAATAATACTGAAAAATCACTATTATAAAAAACCACTATCCCAGCAAAAATTAGAAGAAAAACCTTGTTAATTAGCGAGGTGGCGAGTTGAAAATAATAGGGAATACTGGCAACAAAAGAAAACAAAACAAGCATGTAATTTATCTCTATAGGGTTTCATGAGAACAAATTAAAAAAAAAATCCCTCACTATTGTACATTTTCACTTAAATTTCAATATTTAAAAATATTGACATACTATTAAATCAAAATATTTTTTTTTTTTTAATTAACGCTCTTATATTGTAGTATTATTAGATTATAATTTAAAGAATTACTTTTCGGCTTATGTATAAATGAGTTGTCTTAGACAAGAGATTGCAAACAATATCAAAGCGGCACTGCTTCTCTTTGTTATCAAGGCAATTTGTGACATCAGCTCATTGTCTGGAGAACAAAGCACATTTCTAAATCCATACTCCTTATTGAAACGGATTAGCCTTTATCTAATAGTTGCTAATGGTAAACTGGCATTATCTTCCTCTATTTAATTAAGACTTATTATGTTATCATTTTAATTAAATTTGAGTAAACTGCATTAACGATCTCTGAACAAAACTAAACTGAAATAATATTTGCATCCGTTGATGCATCTTAAAAGATTTTGATATTAATGCTAAAAATATGTGAAGTTTTTTTATTTTTTTATAATAGTATTTTCGGGTTTATTATACAAATCAATCGTGTTAAAAAAGTTTAATTTAAAAAAAATCCTATGAACGGAAAAACACTATAATCGATTTAATAAAAAATAGAATGTTTAGTTTATTAACTAATTGATAGGATTTAGATCCAACAATGTTATTTTCAAATACTGAGCTACTTTAAATTATAACACATATTGAATATATGCAATGCAATAATTGTAATTTATACAATGAAAAATATAACAATTGTATTAGAAACTTTATTTTTGGTGTTTGTGATAGAATATATATATATATATATATATATATATATATATATATATATATTATATATATATATATATATATATGATAAAAGAACTACATTTAATATAAATCTACATGGATTTTACTATGGCAACATTTTGTAATATTTAAAATCGAACAATCCAAATTACTTGTATGTTTAAAATATTTTTTTTTATATTCCTCACTTAAATTTCTTTATATTTTTCTTCAGTTTCTATTTATTTCAATAATTTATAATCAGTAAATACTGCTTTAATGCTTGACCCATCTATGATCATGGGTCAGTCATAACATTTTCAATTCAAGTAACTTTTAATGGGATTAAGTCTCTTTAACTTTTATAATTTATCTACAGCAACAAGGCATTAAATATGACAAAAGCCCGATTTACCAATGTGAATCATTTTTAATAATGATGTTATGTGTTTCACTTTTGTTCTTATAGATGTGGGTATTTGTATTTTGATATATTATAGAATATTCAAGTTAAATTTTAGAAATTGACTTTTAAAGCACCTCATATTTTTTTTTTTTTTTTCATATTTTTTTTTTTTTTTAATATTTATATACTCAGATCACTTTTGATTTCAAAAAATGATCAACAGCAACAATTTTATTGAGTATTATTACAATCTGTCTCAATTTGGACATCAATAATAGCCGTGAATCATAATCATACATTCTACATTCATGCAATATTTAACAGCAATAAAATTACAATGAAATATATATACAATAATGTATCATAAAATAACTTTCAATGGGTAAAATAAATGTTTTGACTAAACACAGGTATCTGTATTAAAAAAGTAAGGTCATCAATAAATATTTGTAAGATTTATAAATAAATCACTTAAAGTAATTTTTTTTTTTATTTTTATAAATAACAATTTTTAAAAAAACGAAAACAACGTAGGTCTTCTTCTAGAGATTCTGTAAAAAAAAAAAAAAAAGTGTATGTAGTATGTGTAGATGAAATTGAAGGATGGTTAGAATGAGAACTGATACTTGTACAACAATATTTGTAATAATGGTTAAGTACAATATTATATTATAAATAGAAAAAATATTTATACATTCGTGGTCATAGAAATTGCATCGCTCAAAAGAAAAAAAAATGTTTCTGAAATTAAATATAACCGCATGTTTTTACAAAAGACTGTTACACAAACAAAAATTATATATATTGAAAATAAAAGAAAATCACATAAAAATTATTGAAAAAAATATAGAAGTTTAAGTTCTCTCGTACAATAAATTATAATATCAATTTTCAAAACTATGACCACTGTTGATTTTTGTCGCCGTTAAAATTGTTTTACTTCATGTAATCTCACAATGTTAATTGTTCCTGATAGCAAAATGATTAAAATTTGACATAATAAATTTTTCATTCTGGTGGCAGTTAAAAAAACTTGAAGTAGACTAAAAGCACCTAAAACTAAGAAATGTATTTATTATTTTTTGTTTAATTTCTTCATTTCATTGAGTGTATGATGAGTAGAGAAAAAAAATATATTCAATTCATTACCATAAAATATTAAAGATAGGTGATGCGATTTTTATGAAACACTAATACTGTTTATAATTTATATGATATTTGTTAGGTTTCTTTTCTTACATGTTGAAGTCAAAGCTTTTTCTTAATAAAATAGTGATTTTTAAGGATAGGAGTAGATTGGTCAACACATATTTTTCCAAATCTTCATTTTTTTTTGCTTTGTAAAATATATAAAATCGTTGTTGAAGTTCTATTTTTTTCACTCTTCTGCTTTGCTTATGGGCTCAAATCGTAAATCATCTTTTAATGCCTGAACAAGCTTTAAAAATGATTCTGTTCTTTTAGATGTATCAATGACATTCCACAAACCAATTTACATATTTGACACATAGATGAGGATGATGGTTGGGGCGCGGTCATAAAATAGAAACACACATTTAAAACAAGTGCTATTTTAATTATGTGCCGACGTTTCGGCCTAGCATGGTGGGCCTTCATCAGGGGTAAGAGAAACCAGATAACAACCAATGTAATCATAGCATTAATAATGCGTTAGGTTTATAATAATAATATGGTGACAGTAAAATAATATGATAACAAATAAAATTAAATGTTAAATGATAATAAGATGACAGTTATAAAGTATGGAAATAAACAAAATTAAGATGATAGTAATAAAGTATGGATGACAGTTATACAATTAATTAATAAGATGATAGTTGAACAGTAAGGAAGTAAACAAAATTAAGATGATAATATTTCAATAAGAATATATAAAGAGGGACTAAGCAAATGAAAAAACGACTAAGGAACAATATGTGAACAATTAAAATATATATATATTTTTAAATATGAACAATTTTGAAGTGATATTTGATGGTAATTTATTAAAAACATAGTTAAGAGCATATGTAATATATAAAAAGAACATAGTCATTAGAAAAGAGAAACAATATGAATAAAAAATAATTTTAAATTTTAAAATAATGTAATATTAAACTAACAATTATATGTCAGGATATGTTACGGGAAAATATATGAATATGGATAGAAGAAAAAAGAAATAGGCGATGAAAAGATATCATAATCAATAAGAAAAAATGATACATACTTGACTCGGAGACCATATTTGACACATATGGTGGTATAATGGTTCCGTTGCCACTAGCTTCTATAAAATATTGGGAAGGGGTCCTAATTTTGTTTAATATATTTCTTAAGATTTTTTGAATAATTCCGAACATATAATTTTAAAAGGTTTCGATCTAAATATTTTGTACTCCTTGGTCATTGTACGGAAAAAGTGGGTCTACAAAATATATATATATATATATATATATATATATATATATATTATATATATATATATATATATATATATATATATAATATTTATTTAATATTTATTTTATTGGATATTACTACTGTATAATAAATATTAAAGTCAATTGAAATAAGTAAATAATAAAAATGGGATGAAACTGGATGTAGAGAAGCTTCCCAATGGAAGCACTCTAACATAAATATATAAACTATTGTATATGCTAAAAATATTAAAGTGTGTAAATATTTTACAGAGCTTTTTAAAATATAGCTATCTTTATTTTACTTTTAAAAGGATAATAAATAATGTGTTTTCTGTAAATGGTGAAACTTTTTTAAATTGTATTTGTTATCTGAAAGTAAACTTTATAAATGAAATACATATTTTAAAAAAAATCGAGTTTGCTAACTGAATCAACTCAATACTTACAAATATTAATTGAACGTTTGTTAATTCCATAATTAGCAAACGTTCCGCTCACGTATAAGTATCCCCAAAATATCAAGATATCTACTTAATCTTACCTATATAGCGATATTGACAATTACTAGATACGTCGAAAATAAATTATATTTTCTTTTAGTGGTCTTGAGGAACTTCATACAGAACGTCAAACCGCGAAAAAAAACCAATCACAAACCATCGATCGGCAATAACGATCTGGAAATGTGTTGAAATAACTTTTGTTTCCAAAGCGCAAATATTTATATATTTTTCAATGTTGTGAAAAGTAGGGACTCTTCATGACTCTTCATTATGCCATTGGTTTTTTTTTTTCAACTAGCTTCTAATTACGCGCAAATAGTTAACGGAGTATTTATTCTCCGTTCTTTATATAAAAAAAACATTTAAATCAATAACCATTAATGAAGAATTTAGTATAATAAAATCATTATTTAGGACAGTTTAAAATGTATCATAAAGCTTATATTTAAAAATTATATGGATTATCTGGAAGAAAATAATGAAGATTTCTTTGCTTCATAAACATGAATTTATTGCTGAAAAAAAAAATCGTAAAATATTTAATAAAAACGATTTATCGGAAATAAAATATGGAATGATTGAGTTGTATCATAATGCTTTTAGAAAGCCGCAATTGGTTTTTACACCTGTTTTAAAATCCGCTATATAATTTTAGGATGAATATATGCCACAACGTATTCTTCTAAATCAACTGCCACTTTCTGCGAAACCATAATCAAAAAAAATCACCAACAACATTAACGAAACGAATCGCGTTATTTTTTCAGGGGCGCGACAAGCCGCGTAGGACCTATGCCGCCCGGTGTAATTTGCTAGGAGGATACACAGTCGTTACTCGGTGAAGTTTTTATAGGATAGAGTCACCACTCCCAGTGCCTATTTTTGTGAGTGGCCACCATTTGGCTGATGGGTCTCACATACCCAGAGGAGATGCTGTGAGTAATTAAATGCTCAAAAAAGTCTCTTCGGGAATGGGATTCGAACTAACAAGCTTTGGCTTGGGAGACTAGCCCTTTAGCCATTCAGCCACTTACTACCCTATCTCATCGCAATAATGTAGTTAAATAATATTAATTTTAATAGGTTATATCCTTATTAAAATAGTATAATAGTTATAGAGAAAATGGTTCTGAGTGAAAAACATTTCACGCTGAAGAACCATTTTCTGACATAAAAGTAATAATACATTATGTTGGAAAATGCAAGATTTTAGAAAAATTAATAAATTAGAAATAAATGGAACGCTGCGAAAACCCCACGGGCTTTAGTTATATTTATAATTAATTATTCATGCTTTTGAGTGATTTACAGATATTTTAATGAAAATTAAATAGTATTTCTATTAAAATGTTTTTTTTGTTGTTGTTTTATTTTTCTGCTAAATGCAAACCCATCAAATTTATTTACATTATGAAATGTTGATGATGAGCGCACCTGTTTTTTGTTCTAAAAAGGGCCAATGCCTTTTAACGAAATTCCAGATAGCTTAATTATTGTAAATGGTCCTTTAAACTCATATTATAAAATGAAAACATTACCAGGTATAGAAATTATCACCTACACACTTTTTTTGCGTCAGCTATTGCGTCAATTGCGTTCGATTATTCGAAGAAAGATGTGTATTTGACATGGTTCTGTTTCTGCCTCCCTGAGCAGGGCAACTTTCCCTCAAGCGTTAAAACGAAATGGGATCGGTCTCTCAACTGAGCACCTATTGAGAACAGGGCCCACCATCTTCTCTTTTCTGGATATTTTCTCTACAACAAATAAATCCGGCCATCACATTGGAATATCACAAAAACACAATTCCTTGAAATTGGTTCGGTGAATAACAATCTGTGGTGAGTCAACGGAAGGATAGGGAAAATGTAATAAATATTTCTTCTTCTTTTTTTATTTAAAAATATCAATAGTCTTCTATCACCTTCGATAATCGGAACCTTTCAACGTTATTTTATACTCCTAAAATTAAGTGCCAATCACAACATTTATTTTCAAAAATTATTTTTAATGTAATTTACTACTTCTTCTTTAATAAATCAATTAAGGTTGATATAAACATTAAATAATGACATGATACACTAGTAGAGAAACGACCAATTAGCAGGAATGAACGAGAAGATCTCGGTGCTGTCTTCTTTTCAGACACCTAGGAGGATGATCAGGAACCGAAGACGATGCTAGGCTAGAAACTAGTAGGTAAGAATGATAATGGGATGATGCCTGGTTGGGATTAAATCAGCAAAAATAAAACATTAAAGTCATTGTGAATGAGAATGTTAATGAAATGTAAGGAACATCAAGATTTTGCATTGGATACGAGAGGAATTCTATGGTTTACTAGTGCTCCAAAGCTCAAATTTATGTGCTCAGATTTGTCTTATGATAGAAAAGTAGATGAGTCTTTTGTAGTTAATTGGAAGGTTTAGGCGTCTGTCTATTGAAGTTACCAAAACTGCTAATAACTAAATACAAGTGCTTAAATACAAATGAACATGAAACAGATCTTATAACAAACAGAAAATTTTAAACACCTTTTAACTTTATCAATATTATTAATATTGAAACGAATAAAAATGAAATTGAAGCCCAAACGCTTTGATTTTAAGAGAATTTTTTTTTCATTAAAAAATTCACTAGACTGGAATGAAGCCTAAATTATTTATTTGAACAATTTATTTTGAAAGTGGCCATAACTTAATTTAAGGTATTCATAACTTAAAATATTTATTATTGATCATTTTCAAATTCCGTTTATTTGGGTGAGGCTCTCGTTCAATATTCAGTATTAAACGCGTGGTTTCGGCGACCGTGAATTTTCGTTTCAAATAGTGCCGCAACAAACCTGAATTTCGTAACTTAATGTCATTTTGGTTGAAGGAATGCCTAAGAAACACTGAGTTTCACAGGAAGGCATTATGCTTACAAAATTTTATATAGTATAAGCAGTGGAAGATGAAAGAGAAAAAAATGTTAGTAAATATCCTAATGCTTACCCCAATACTTCGATCTATGCCTAAAATCCAGCTTGGTTGGTTGTAGTATTATGTTGAAGACATCAAGTTGCTTAATTGTTTAATATGTTGTTTGAATATTAATATACAACTAGCCACTTTCATTTTAAGTATTTTTTCAATGGTAATGCTAATTTTAATGAATTGGGGTATATCAAGTTAATCTCATTTTTTTTTTAAATTACATTAGTTGAATATTCATTGTGTTTAATAAATGTAGATAAAAAAATAATTTAAACAAAAAATATCGCAAAAGAAGTATAAATGGAGCAACATTCAAAATAAACGGTTGATATGTTTATATGTTTTACCTGATTCTATCTTCGTCACAAGTTTTTTGAAATCATAATTATTTTTGAACGAATTTTATTAAACCTATGCTACCTATTAATTAAGGAATATAGATATTTTTGCTTTAAAGAATATTTTTAAATATTCATTCCTTCCTTCTGCCTTTTTTTTTTATTAATTTTAGTAAACATAAAATTTATTTGTAATTGAAATATTTTCTTCTTTGAAATTTTTATTTAACTATGCTTAAGTTGTTTATTTATTTAATTACGCCTTATCATAAAATCTTCTGATCTGATTTCTTAATAAAGGCGCAACTGGATGCATACCGGTAAAACCTAAACGTGTTTTAGGTTATGTGTTTGATGCGCCGTGTGACTGAAGTAAATAAATATTTTCTTTTCAAAATATGATCACTTTATTATTTTTTAAATCAGGAATACTTCTCTATTAATTATTATTGTTTTAATTCGACTGGCTCTGCTTAAAAATTTAATATTAATTTTCTCATCTAAATTCCTTTTTTAACAATCAAAGAAATATTAATATTTAAATTCCGCAGGTGTTGTATATTTGATTATATTCAATTAAAAGAACAAATAAAGTTTATTCTTCAACAAATATTTACCTAATTCAAAAATAAAGCCTTGTTTTAATTTGTTTAGTTTATATATATATTAACTTACCTTGAATAAAATATCATAAAAAAAGTACTTTCTAGACTTATTTATGTAGAATAATAGCTGATAAAATATGTTATTACATTTTTCTATTTTAATCCCGTAATCCTCTTTGTTTTCTTCTTTTGATTTTAATCACGTCAGCTACAGCAATCACTCCAGCCCTTTAATCATGGACAAACTACAGCCTAACTAAATCTTCGTGGCCAGTAGAGCTTTGTGGTTATGCAATGTTATTTAGAGTGGGACCTTTCCTTTATTCAGTGGCGGAATAATAGGTAATTATAAACTTTAGTTTCCAGTAAGGCTTGTAGATAGTAAATTATTTTATAATAACATAATTTTTAATGCCCAAATATATTAGGCATGAGCTTTAATAATGATATTTAATTTTAACAGAAAAAAATCTGTTTCGGGCAACAACCGACTTTCAATTACCTCCGTTAATAAATCAATTTAAGAATTTTCTAATACAGAAACTAATAAATAATTAATTAAATGGAATTTCTATAGAAACATGTGTTTTATTAAATAATCTATTGTCTAAAACAATCCATTAGTTTTATCGGCTTTTCATCATTCTCCATTTTTTCATTTACAAGTTCGCATAAAATAATATTTTTGCTACTATGTTTAGCTTTCCAAGCAGTATATTATACATGTATATTACTGTTATTATGTTAAAAACAATAAAATTCTATAACAAATATTGTTGTGCTTTTCTCCTGTAGTTGGATATCGAATTCGTTCAACTTGTACATTAAACTGTTTTTCATTAATGCAAATAAGATTATATGTTTGTTTTTTCGAATCTACAAAATTTAAGGTATTTAAGAAAAAGAAAATTTAAATATTCCGGATTTAAGACCTGTCAGACTATTTCAATCAAAAGTTGCTAAGTGGATGATATAATGTAGCTCTGCTGGTTAGCCAATTTTAATGAAACAGTAGATCTAACATCAGGGGCTTATTGCAGAGTTAAATGAGATTTTTTTTGTTTTGTATAATTACGCGTTTTTTGTGCTATACTTACCACACACACATGCTTTTTTGGGGGTCTTTGTTATGAGGACTCAGGGGACCCTAAAACGAGTATTTTTGTTGAAAACTGGAATTCGAAAAAGTTCACGATCGCAATTCTTCTTCTAAATATATATAATATATATATATATATATATATATATATATATATATATATATATATATATCATTTATAGGTAAGTAAAAGTAAAAAGTTATAGGAAAGCTAAACATAGTAGCAAAAATATTATTTTATGCGAACTTGTAAATAAAAAAATGGAGAATGATGAAAAGCCGATAAAACTAATGGATTGTTTTAGACAATAGATTATTTAATAAAACACATGTTTCTATAGAAATTCCATTTAATTAATTATTTATTAGTTTCTGTATTAGAAAATTCTTAAATTGATTTATTAACGGAGGTAATTGAAAGTCTGTTGTTGCCCGAAACAGATTTTTTTCTGTTAAAATTAAATATCATTATTAAAGCTCATGCCTAATATATTTGGGCATTAAAAATTATGTTATTATAAAATAATTTACTATCTACAAGCCTTACTGGAAACTAAAGTTTATAATTACCTATTATTCCGCCACTGAATAAAGGAAAGGTCCCACTCTAAATAACATTGCATAACCACAAAGCTCTACTGGCCACGAAGATTTAGTTAGGCTGTAGTTTGTCCATGATTAAAGGGCTGGAGTGATTGCTGTAGCTGACGTGATTAAAATCAAAAGAAGAAAACAAAGAGGATTACGGGATTAAAATAGAAAAATGTAATAACATATTTTATCAGCTATTATTCTACATAAATAAGTCTAGAAAGTACTTTTTTTATGATATTTTATTCAAGGTAAGTTAATATATATATAAACTAAACAAATTAAAACAAGGCTTTATTTTTGAATTAGGTAAATATTTGTTGAAGAATGAACTTTATTTGTTCTTTTAATTGAATATAATCAAATAAACAACACCTGCGGAATTTAAATATTAATATTTCTTTGATTTTTAAAAAAGGAATTTAGATGAGAAAACGAATATTAAATTTTTAAGCAGAGCCAGTCGAATTAAAACAATAATAATTAATAGAGAAGTATTCCTGATTTAAAAAATAATAAAGTGATCATATTTTGAAAAGAAAATATTTATTTACTTCAGTAACACGGCGCATCAAACACATAACCTAAAACACGTTTAGGTTTTACCGGTCTGCATCCAGTTGCGCCTTTATTAAGAAATCAGATCAGAAGATTTTATGATAAGGCGTAATTAAATAAATAAACAACTTAAGCATAGTTAAATCAAAATTTCAAAGAAGAAAATATTTCAATTACAAATAAATTTTATGATTACTAAAATTAATAAAAAAAAAGGCAGAAGGAAGGAATGAATATTTAAAAATATTCTTTAAAGCAAAAATATCTATATTCCTTAATTAATAGGTAGCATAGGTTTAATAAAATTCGTTCAAAAACAACTATGATTTCAAAAAACTTGAGACGAAGACAGAATATTTTCTTGAGATTGAACCTTTAACCAAAACACGCAGTTAAAGGTTCAATCGCAAGAATATTAATTAGGTACCAAAAGCTAGATACTGTTAGATGCACTTTAAAAGATTTTATTAATGTTTGATTTTATTATAAGTAGAATATAATACAAAATTTAGTCAAAAAGATTAAATTTTACTATCATTAATATTTTTTAAATTATAAATTTATTAAGTTAACTGTGCTGAATACCTACCAAGTTTAAACATTATATGTTTTTTTAATTAATGTTAAGGAAAAAACATTTTTTGTTTTATCTTTAGCACACTGTTAATTCCTGTTAGTTTCTCATTAGTATTCCTTGAATATTAATTAATGAAATTATATAATAAATAAAATGTATTTAAACAGATATTTTAAATGGATGTATTCATATTTACTCCTAATTCAGTGACCGAATATGGAAATAGTGAATTACATTTTTATAAAAGTTTCAGATAGGCAAGTTCTACTATTTTTTTTATCACTGCATACCTTTGTGATCAGTTAATTTTATTTACATTATTCTAAAAATCTATAAGATTTGTTAATCATTATTGTTCGATTAAATTTTAAGTAATTACTAATTACTAATAATTATTGTATTAGTTCTAGTGATTATTATAGCAATGTGTAAGCTAGGATTATGCTAATTTCAATCAGAATCAAATTATTACCAAATGCATCATAAATTAAACACCTCTCAGAGCTGTTATAGTTTATACTGCATGCGTTATAGTAAACTAATGATGAATGTTTTGAATATGAAGATAAAATTAAAAAAAATATAGATAAATGTTGTGAGTTTAACGCAATGTGATTAGTGAAGTATTGAAATGCTTCTTTGGTCTTTATTAGTTTAAAAAACAGGTGTGAATAAAAAAGTAATGCGTGAAATAAATACAGTGAATAAAATATTTAATTAGCACAAGATATAAACACCGCAACTCAGTTTAATAAAAAGGTGGAGTTTACATCTCCTGTTAGCATTAACTCAGAGGTTGATTTATCTTTTGTAGCGATAATTACTCTGGTTTTATTTTAATTTATCATGGCAAATTTAACATAATTAATGGTTCACTCGATAACTATTAAAACATTATTATGATTAATGATTTTTCATTTGAAGGTATTCTTAGTTAATTTTCCTTCAACTTAAATAATCAAAAAGAATTGGACAAATTAAATGCGACTAATAATAGCAAACGATTTTCTCATGATGATCTTAATAGAAAATGTTTAAATGCCATGAATGAAATATCAACGGAGAAAAAACAATATGTCCCATATATCGAGATGACATGTGTTTTACAAGGGTACAACAAAGTAAGCTACAGCACGGCTTTAATTTCAGGAATATCCAGAAACGAGAGCAGCTCACAAAGGATTTTGTACTCCGCTCAGATCTGAGGGGATTTTGTTCTGTACAGCATATATCAGTTTTACCTTTGTTTTCCACGTTCTAATTTCGCCCCTATTCTAATCCGGCTATTTTTCTTTTCCTTTTTTAAAGCCTTTAGTATTTACGATTTAACAGTCAGAAGAGTTAATTTTCTTTTTCTTTAGATTCTTTAGATGCATGTTTATGACAAGATTCATTCTTTCTGAAAATTACTTTAAAAAAAAAAAAAAAAAAAAAAAATATATATATATATATATATATATATATATATATATATGTTTTTTTTTTGGAAAACAAATATTATTGTTATATAAAGTAACATTAAATAACTGGTAGTAGTTAATAAAGTGGGTAACTTCGTGAGTTCTCTCTAATACTCTAATACTATCTACCGAATCCGTCTGATTCTGATTGAGTCTGATAATTGAGTCTGATTCTGGCAGATAATAATTTATTCTGTTTAATAATCTGTGGATCGACTCTGTGATCAAGTAACCCTCTTGTGGTTTACCCAGTCTCATCTGATTACCAAGCAAGTTGGTAATATCAAACGGTGGAAAGACTTTGTGGTTTAGTGTGATCCTGGCAAAACTTTAGGGCTAGAAACCGGATTATTCCTTGTATACGCTGGGCTATCCCTGAAAGAATAGTACTTCCAAGTGACAACTCAAAATTGAGGGTGGTTCTATTGAAATAAATAAGTGGACTGTATAGATTTAAAATAAATAAAAATAATGAAAGCAAACGACGAATCACAATACATTTAATACACTAAAATACATATAAAGATGATAAGAAACAAATTAACCTAATAAATTTATAAAAGAAAAATTAACCTAATTATAATGAAACAGCTGTAAGAAAATGTAGGAAACAAAATAAACCTAATTAAAATATTGTAAAAATGGAAGAAACAAACTTAACTTAATTAATGCTTAAAGATGTAAAAAAAAATAGTTATCAAATTAAACAGTTTCTTGAATAAGAATTAAGAAATTAAATGTTCCATTAATGGATAAAGATAGGTTATATTCACTTAAAGATGTCCAGTTGAGTGTTGAAGAAAACGACCGCAGGGCGGCTTGAACGAAGTCGTCTTGAGTATTGAAGAAAATTACCGCAGGGCGGCTTGGAGGAAGTTCTCTTGGGTGTTGAAAATGACCGCAGGGCGGCTCTTCCAAGTTCCAAGGGGAACGATGAGAAGATGAAGAAATTCGTTTCCAAACGTTCAAACGTTGAGAGGAATCTTGGGTCTATATACGGTACACCTTCACCGCTCAGACGCTAGCTTAAGACTCTACTCGCCACGAGGCAGTCAAAAAACAATTGAAGTACGATCGTCTTCTGTCTTTCTCTTCTACTGCTCTCGTTTAAAAACTTATAATTATATTTAAAATAACTATTTTAAAAAGAAATTAAAAAATAAAGATTTAAACAAAAAAAAATGATCTTATTATAAATATCATAAAATTATGAACTTATAATTTTTCGATTGAAAAACTATAAAAACCTTTTCAGGCCGTAACATATGGCGTGAACATTCCTTATTAAGTGCTTAACCTATGGTCCGTTTGCCGTAATGTTTGGCTGAGCGGGTTGACGCGTGAAAACAATCCGTTGATAAGCAACCTGATTAAAAAATTGAAGATAAATAAGATTTCAAATTCACGTCGAACAGTTTTGTAATAGATTAATAGGTCAAAAAACATTTTTAACTTGTTTTAATTTATTTTTTATCTTGACATTCAAATTCATCGCAATATGATAATCAGAAAAAAATCATAAGCAGGACGTAAACATGGATGAGGAAAGCGCCCAAACATCACCCCTTCCTCGGCATTAAATCAGCAAAGGAGGTCTTTCATCCAGCCTCTTCTAAAAATCATTTCAGTTATTGCCTCGTTATTTATAGTTTTATTGCTTTGTTCGGTAGGTTTGCTATGAATACCCGAATAAAGAGTTCTTTCTTTGTCGATTGTTGTAAATTCTTACGTAGGTTTTTGTTGTTTGCGTGGTAACTCGCTTAACATTTTTAAATAGAAAAGATTGGAATTTTAGTGTGGGCCTTTTTAGCTGAACTTAACCTGAACGTTTTTGCTGAACGCCTCTGTGTCCATATGGATTTAAATAGCTATGCAATCTATTCATTTTGTGTTTAATATCTGAAAAATCCTTACAAGATTGAAACAACAAGACATTTTCCGAGGTTTTCGACTACTTCAACACATACTGGATAAACACTCAAACCTCCCGCTTAACTACAAAAGACTCATAAGGCCGATATGGGGACCTACATAGTAGAGCTTTGGAGGTCCACTAAACCATCAAATTCTTCCCGTCTTCAATTCCTAAAATCAAAAATTATTCGAAAAATTCTCAATGCTCCTTACTTTTTCACGAATCAGCTCATCCACAAAAACCTAAATGTTCCCTATGTTGCTTGGCCTGAACCAGGTATCAATCCTTTCATGACAAACTCCATTCCCACTATAATCCACTAGTTTCAAACCTTGCTACCTCTACAATCCCTGATAATCCTCCGAGGCTTCTGAAAAGAAGATGGCCCCTAGACCTTCTGGTTTAGCATAGTTTTTAGAGATCTGCCAGTGGGTAGTATCTCTACATGTGAATCATGACATTATAATCTTGTAAATGACAATATATATATATATATATATATATATATATATATATATATATATATATATTTTAATATTCAGATCTGTCGATTTGAATAGAAGGAACTACAGCATTTTCAGTTGTTGGTCGAGTGTTATTCTGAGGTAATGCGCTATGTTAGTCTGAGGAATTGGGTTGTTGTATATAAAAATTGGTAAGCGTTTCGTCAATGTTTAAACATTAAATATTTTGGCTTGTCGATATTTAATCGAATTTTCCCAAGAGATATTTTTCATAGTTAGAGAGGCCAGTGTCGAATCGTCAAGTGCTGTTAAAGTTGAATTATCACCCGTATATATCGAATATAAAGTAAAATATTAGAAACCATAGATGACTACGAATGAGTTAATAAAACATAATTTTAGTACTAAATTGCTTTATTAATATAATTAATGTCTTTCTTTATTATTAATTATATAAATAGTTATATAAATTGGGATAATATTCAGGATTACCAGCAGATTGCTAACCAGGTTTCACATTTCAGTTTAATTCATCACATAAGTTCTGTTCATATAACTTATGATGCTTCTGACCGCAAACCACAAGCGGCTTCCCTCTCGATCCAACTCCTTTAATTTCACTTGGAACAACCAACTGATACGATACTCCTCAACCGATGGGACAAGAAACCGCATGGTAAGTTTAGTTATCTCTTAGGAATAACTTTTTTTGTTTGTTTTTATATAAAATATATAAAAGGAAAGGAATAATAAATAATGACGTTAGATCTGGAAATAATTGATGTGTGAAATGAACCAGTTTTGGCACACCTGGGGCAGACCTAAGGCCACCAGAGAAATCGATTTTTGAGGTCGAAAGTTCACCCTTCTCATAAGAAATGCACACTTGGTTTTGCCCGCAATCTGGATACAAAATCTATAGAATAAACAAAGCAACAACTATTATTATACTATGGAATTATTTGTGTCCCTTTATAGAAAATAATTTTTTGTTTTTTTGGAAATTTTTTATTAAGTTATATACAGTCCATATAATCTCCCCAGTTATTTCTTCATTTCGTGTATAAATAACGTATTTATTCCTGGATCAATATTTTAACTATTTAACCTTGTTTCAAATAGAGTGTTATTTTTAACTATTACGGTAACGAATCAAAATATTTTTTGTGCGTCTAAAATATTCGATAATGTGAAATAGCTAGCTACTAATGTCTTTTGTCTTTAATGTAGCGAGAATTATTAACTTGTCAATTATTAGAAAACAAACTCATAATTTAAATTAGTTTATTTTAACAACGTAAGAGCGCCATTATTAAGTCCGTTTAAAATTGAAAATTTTGATTTTTCTCCTGTTTTCTCTTACTGTTTTTTTTAACGTATGTTTTAAATTCATTGTTACATCTTCTCATATATTATTTTTTATTATTCTATACTAAGCTGACAAAAAAAAAAAAAAAAAAAAAAAAAATTCAAACAAAAAAGACATGTTCAAAATAAATACCCTTTAGGTTTATTGGACAGAAAACTATTATTTAATCGATCATCATTTAGAAATTTTGTAACCATTTTGGTTTTAGAAAGTAAAAGAAAGATTTTTTGAAATAACAACAGTTTATTTTTTATCATTTATTGATGATTTCCATAGGCCTTTCAAATAAGAAGCATTTAGTTTAGTAAACTTTGCCCAACAAACTAAAACCATTATGCCCGAGCTAAATGCGTTTATTTGCGTTGCGAAACTATGTCAAGAAATTTATTCATTCGTGGAAATGGTTTAGATTTATAGTTCAGAGTGTGATCAACTAAATGTCTCTTGTTAAAATAGCTAGTTGATATGATTTATTTCATTTTTCTACCTACTGAAAAAATATTAAAAAAATATTATTGACTCATGTTTAAGTTTTTTTATAGCTTTTAATTAAATCTCAAAGTTTAAATTAATACCGATGCATGATATCATGAACCGCTATTATGTGTGTAATTTAGAGCTTTTAACGAGATAAAAATGAATCAAATTTATAAAGGTGTTCTTCTAAAATGTGTTTTTTTCAAAGGGTGCTTGACATTAATTGTATATATAAATTAATTATTCTGCATAGTATACCTAAAAAAGAAAAAAAAATAGGGGCATGAATTTAATATTTTCAAAAACTGTTAAATGTTTTTTTTTTCCTTTCGATCAATAAACTTGAGATGTTATGAGTACATCAAGAAATGCATTCATCTCAGTGGTATTTTATTTAGTTTGTAGAGAGAATAGTGCTGAAATAAATGTATCTTATTTGAATGTCCTTGGGTACGTCATTATTGGTTGATTAAAAAAAAAAACTGCAGATAATTGCAAGTGCCAAAAAACGCTTACTTCCTGAAACTAAAATAGTAGCCATTTATAAATGACTAATAATTAAAAAAATAGTTTTAATCCTACTAAACCTTTGTGGATTTATCTTGAAAATATATTTTTTTCTCTATTCTGAAATATATTTCTAAATTTGACCAGTTCTCGGTCACTTGATTTGGATCATATTCTTATTGTATTGTATTAGTTAGATATGTCATTTTTTTATTGGCTATTTATCGATATATTTATTGCAAATATGATGCCTATCATATTAATATGACAAGGCCGAAACATTTACCTGTATAATGAGTGAAACCATTAAAGAATTAATTAAATTGAATTAATATGGAAACATATGTTTTATTAAAAACTCTATTATTTATTTATTTATTTATTTATTTATACAGAGCATCTACCCATTAAGGGTCATTAGCTATATACATAATTGTATGTTTTATCTTAAAATAATTTCATTTACAAGACAATAATGGTGAATGATTGGTAGAAGGACATTATATCTTAAATCACATTGAAGACTTTACATTTTTTTAAAAACTTAAATACTTTTTGAACACACACTTCACTGTTACCTAGTGCTATTTCCAGCCTGCTGTCTATTCCGCACTCCGTTCTTGCAACGCTGAAGGCCCCGCTGTGCAGTACGATGTGCTCCACCGTCAGAGGTGCCTCACAAGTCCTGCAGGTCGGTGGGTACAATCCTTTCAGTAGGTAACTATGTGTCAGTGCTGTGTGTCCACTTCTTATCCTGGCCAGAACCACTTCTTCGCGCCGGTTTTTCCTCTCTGACGTTTCCCATATCCGTGGAGTCTCTTTAATTTTTCCTAATTTGTCTTTAGTTCCACTCCACTCAGCAGTCCATGTAGTATAAATCCTTTTCTTGACGTATTTTCGCCAGTCCGATGCAGTTGTCTTATTGACACGTGTCACTTCCCTTCCAGAGTCCATCCTTGCATTATTAGCCGCTCGGTCAGCGTCCTCGTTGCTTCCTATGCCCAAGTGAGAGGGGACCCACAAAAATTTTATTGTTTTTCCTCCACTTTCGCATTCTTCCTTGAGAATCTGGATTCTTTGAACCAAGGCTTCTTTTGAGTACCTATTCTCTATTGACTTTAGAGAACTTAGAGAATCACTTACAATCAGGTGATGTTGGTGGTCGTGTTTTACTATGATTTTCAAGGCTTTCCAGATCGAGTAGAGCTCTCCAGTGTATACACTATTTGGTTCTGGTAAAACATTTTTGATACAAATAGAGCCCATGAGAACAGCGCAAACAACTTCGGAGTTCGATTTTGAAGCATCCGTGAACCATAAGCGGTAATCGGAATATTGTTCTTCCCGCTCTTTATACAGCTGGTCGTATACATGTTGAGGTGTTGTGAGCTTTACAGTTAAACTGTAATCGATCTGGTTTTCCATTTCCATCCAATTTGGTACTGAGCTATTTGGCATCGTAAAGATCTCTGGAATTACTATTTGTAAATCGTTTGTCAGTTTTTTGAACCTGTTGTAAAAACATTTACACGATTCGTGGGGTTCTTCGCTTGCAATTGGATATGCCGTGGATTCAGAAGCAAAAAGTTTTTTTCTTGACATCAACTTGCCCACGTATGCCAGTAGCAGGTATTTCCTTCTTGTTTCTAATGAGGGCTCACCACTCTCCACGTACAGGCTTTCGACAGGTGTTGTTCTGAATGCTCCGATACAGAGGCGAAGAGCTTGGTTGAGAATTGGATCCAGTAACCTCAAAGTCGAAGCGCTAGCTGAACCATAACCGACAGCTCCATAGTCAATTATAGGTCTGAAAAGGACTCGGTATATCGTTAATAACGTTCGCCGGTCAGATCCCCACTGAGTGTTGGCTAGTACTTTAAGTAAATTTAAGCCTTTTTGACATTTTAATTTTATATGACGAATGTGTTGAGACCAGTTTAGTTTTTGGTCAAAGTAGACGCCTAAGAACTTCATAGTGCTGGGCATAGGAAATGGGTTGATTTAAAAGTGTCAGTGACGGGTGTGTTTGACATTTTGTTTTTCTGGAAAAGTGTACAGCTATTGTTTTGGAGCTTGAAAAGCTAAAACCTGTGGTTCTAGACCATGCTTCAAGGTTCTTCAATGTTTTTTGTAACTTCCATTCAATATACTCTAACGACTTGTTTCTTATATAAATTGTAAAATCGTCGGCAAACAAAGAACATCTTACTTCAGGTGGTGTTGTCTGTGCTATGCTGTTTATTGCTATTAGGAATAAAGTTACACTCAGGGGGGATCCTTGCGGCGTACCGTTTTCCTGGAGAAACGTTTGAGAAAGGTTAGTTCCAATTTTAACCTTGAATTTTCTTTCTTTGAGGAAGTTATTGATGAATATCAGTAATCTCCCCGTGAGACCTTCTTTTGAAAGAGTGCTTAGGACATTGTATCTCCACATAGTGTCATATGCTTTTTGGATATCAATGGACACAGCAACCAAGTGTTCTTTATTAGAGAAAGCTGTCTGTATTTCATATTCAAACTTCATTATTTGGTCAATGGTTGAGTGGTTTTTCCTGAAGCCGTACTGCGAAGTTGAAAAAAAGTTTCGTTTTTCTAAATAATATGTCAATCTATTGTTAACCATTTTTTCTAGTAGTTTCGATACACATGAAAGGAGAGATATAGGTCGATAGTTATTGATACTAATGCCTTTGTCATTTTTCTTGATAGGGATAATTATAGCCACCTTCCAGTTTTCAGGAAAAAGTCCTAAGCTCCATATCTTATAAATAGAAAGTAAAAGTGTTTTTGCATTTAAGGGCATTTTTTTCATAAATAGATATGGGATCTGATCTGGTCCTGCAGTGGATTTATCTTTGCACGTACTTAGGGATGTTTTCATCTCAGATAAATTGAACGGCTGATTATAAATTTCCGAATCTTGCGTATGGAATTGAATAATATTTTTCTCCTGTTCTATCTTATACTGTTTAAAATCTGGGGTGTAGGAGTTTGTTTTCGACATATAAGAAAAATGTGAACCAAAAGCTTCGGCGATTTTCGATGGGTCCGTTATAATTTGACCGTCAGTCTGAATCGTAGAAATAACCTCACGTTTTTTAGATCCTTGGATCGCATTAACTTTCTTCCAGACGTCTTGCAGACAACTGTTTCTATTAATTGAGCTCACATAGTTTTTCCATGAATTTTCTTTGCTTGCCCTTAATACCTTTTTTGCAATAGATCTTAGCTTTTTGAAGTTGTTTAGATCTTCAGGTTGTTTTGTTCTTTTGAATTTGTTGAATGCTTTCTTTTTGTTCAGTATTGCGATGCGGCACTCCTCATTCCACCAAGGAACTAGGCGCCTATCATTGAATGCCATCTTGTGCGGGATACTCTTCTTTGCAGCATCTAGAATGGTCAAATTAAGGAATGATATTTGTTCCTCTACTTCAGTCAATAAGCTTTCCTTGTTTTCTATTTCCCTTTCCATTAATGTAGAAAACTTTTCCCAGTCGGCTCTTTTGAATGACCATCTCGGAGTTTTGTCAGTCTTGAAGTCAGTATTAGTATCAAACTTTATAGTGATTGGGAAGTGATCGCTTCCGTACAACATGTCCTTTACTTCCCAATGCACTTTGTGAAGCAGCCTAACATCTATTAATGATAAATCGATGGCAGAAAGAGAGCCATCACCACATAAATGAGTTGGAGAACCGTCGTTAATTAGAGTCAAAAAATCATTAGAGTCAATAAATTTCTCGATTTCACTTCCCCTATTTCTATAGTCAAATAATGAGGAACCCCATAATTTGTTGTGTCCATTTAGATCTCCGACAAGGATGACAGGTCTTGGGAGTTGATCTACTATTACTTAAAGATCATTTGCAGTGAAATCTTGATTCGGTGGAATATATATATTGCAAACTGTGATCGGTTCAGGTTTAAACATTTTTGCGGCTACAACTTCTAGACTGGAATGAATTTTAACTGGTTCTGAATAAACGTCTTTATTAACTAGTATAGCTACACCTCCCCAAGCGGATTTACAATATGTTCTGTCTTTCCGGTAAATTTCGTGATTTTTTAAATTTACTACCTGAGATTGTGAAAAATGAGTTTCTTGTAAACACCAGCAATACGGTTGCTCTTCATTTAACAGTAGTTTAAAGTATTCAAAGTGCTTGTAAAACCCATTACAGTTCCACTGTATAATAAAAGAATTGTTAACCATAATGTAAAATTTTACAAAAATGTTTCCAAGAGATCAGCTGCGTTGTTACCAATTAATTATCCGTACTATCGTCTGTGTTACTTATAAAATCTGTTGCTTCCCACTGTTTTTTAAGAAGTTTTGTGATTTTAAGTTTAGTTCTCCGATCAGTTATTAATGCTTTAGTATCTTTTAGCATGCCCCTAAGACCCTCCGTATTAGTAGTAAATTCCTGGACAAATTCACTGATGTTTTTAGTATTGGGGTATATGTCGATTAACTTGATCATGTCTTCAAATGATATAGGGTACTTTTCTTTATTTCCTTCAATTGCCTGTCGAGCACTTTCAAAGTTAACCGAAGAATTATTTTTTTCAGCTTTTTTTAGTTTCTTCAATTTTTTACCTACGGGTTGAACTGGGGTCATCAATGGGTAGTCTTCAAAATTGATAATATTTTCAGGGTCTTCCTGGGAATCTATGGTGAGGTTTAATTCGGTTGTTGATACAGTAGAAGAGGTAGAGCTAGAATGGCATCGTTTGACCCCGGATACCACGGTAGGTAGTAATATTAAATTATTGGGATTATTGAGAGCAGTCGATTGAGTAGGGTTATCTAAGGCGCCACCGCTAGTAAGCTGGTTGTCATGACTACCAGACAACAGCTCCACTGGACCGCCTCTGGCAGCCTTAGGCACTGGTGAAGTGCTAGCGTTGTCATAGCTACTGGCTAGCGTGGCCTCTACTATGTTATCAGTGCTGGGTAAAACATGATTAGGCGTATCGAGTAGCGAGCGATCGGTGTTTGTTTCTTCACTGACGCTACTAATTATTTCTGGATTGAAATTAATTAATGTAGCCTCGTTTTCTTTGTTTTGGGGCTCAGAGATATCTATATCATTCTCACACTCTGGGCAATCGGTAGAGATATGCCCTGGCTGTTTGCAAATAAAACAGGTGACAATGTCTTCACCTAAAAAAATTCGGTAAGCTACATTATCGTGTTTAATTAACAATGTAGATGGGAGTTTGGTTAGGTCCTCAGGTGGGATGTAGACTTGTCTTCGAAAACTTAAAACATGGGCCAACCGTGGGTCTTGGTACCCGGCCCTGAGAAAGTGCATTGGTGAAACTAACCTCAACCCTAGTTTTTTCAGTTCATTTTCTATAGTATCATGAGGTATGGAAGGGCAAGCATTAGAAATAATAATTCGTTTTGCTGGATTGATTAACCGTTTTATGTGAATTTCTTTGTCGTTAATAACTATTGATTTATGATTCCTAATGATATTATCTACTGCCTCTTTGTTACTGAAGTGAATGCAAAACCGGGAATTGGAAATTCTTGATGTGTATCGGATGAATTTTGGGTCGATTAGGGCTGCGATTTTGATTACGTACTCTTTCTGTTTGATACCCGGAACAGTGTGTAATATTATAGCGTTTTCTCGCTTTGAAAACTCTTCTGACTTTGGCATAGCTAATTTCAGTAGGTTTGAGGTTAGGTGTTACTTTATTGGTTGTTTGTCGGTTTTCCATCTCTTTTTGACTATTACTGTTTATTTTCATGACATTAGAGGTAACTGAGGATTTAATGGGGGTAGCTGACATCGCTACAGAGCCAAAAGCTCTGAGCACCTATAATAGGCGTATATTCGCCCAATTTCTTATTGAAATACCAATTCTCACTTTCGTGATGGAACACGCACCCTTAAATTGTTTAAACTGCACAAAATAATGTCTATTTTTTCAAGAAAAACACTTATAAATTAATGAAACTGTAAGACTGACCTGAAGTGCGTCTGCTTCGCATGGGTCCCAAACAGCTGATCCCAAAAACTCTATTATATTATTATCTAAAATAGTAAGTTAGTTTTATCAGCTGTTTATCACTCATTATTAACTTTTACAAGTTTGTGTATAAGATAATATTTTTCCTGAAATCTTTAGCTTTCCAACGGTATATTTTACATGTATATTACTGTTGTTATGTTCAAAAACACAAAAATTGGATGACAAAATATTTTTTCAGTTCTTCCTTTACTTTACAACATACATATTGAATTCGTTCTACTTATAAATTTACGTGTTTTTAATCGAAGGTAACAAGATAATATGGTTATTTTTATAGAATCTACAAAATTAAAGGTACTTTAGAAGAAGAAAATTTAAAATATCCGCATTGGAGCTCTATTTAAATCAGAATGAAACCTATGCGATATTGAAGGCCATTAAACTTTACATCGGTATAGGGAGTTTAATCAAAATCGTTAAAGCCGTTTTTGAAAAAATCGTAAAAAGTGCAAAACGCATGGTATAAAGTGGCTCTCCTGGTTAGCTGATTCTAATCTCGGGTGTATTGCTGTCTTAAATATAAAATTTCCGTTTCATAGGACTTACGGTATACGCGCGGGAGTTACCACACACCTTTTTGCGGGACTAGGTCATTTGGACTCAGGGGATCCCTAAAACTTGTATTTATGTTGAAAACTGGAATTCGGAAATTTTTACGAAGGCAATACTTTCCCTCATTATACAATATATTTCATATATAGGCACGTGAAAGTAAAAAATTGTCAATGGCTTGACTGCTCTTTAAATGATATAAACTATAGTCGAATACATACATGTAAGCGTCGTTTTTCACTTTACTGATAAGTTATCACTCCAATACCTTAGAAGAAGTGTGCTGTCATATGTTACATATGTCATGACAAATAGTGAATCCTTGGGAAAAATGCAGCCTTGGAGAAGGATGTGTAGGGGAGCATGAAGCAGTAGGCAGTTTGTTGCCTTTGTTGGAGGTGGTGGGACTTAACGCTCCCCCGCTCCGGGGGCTTTTCAACCCTACTAATATCTCCTCCACTCTTATGTAGTATTAAAACTTTCACTGTTTATTTCCTACATTCCTATTTAAATCTTCCCTTTGTTTTAACTTTGTAAAAGTTCGAACGAATTCTAACTTTCTGACGTTAACCACGCCGTTTTGCTTTAGTTCCGTTATATACCGTACTAATGGAACAATCTGTTTCTAAATTTGAGTTGAACCAAACGTGATAAAATTTCTATCCCCTTATGATTATTACAGCAAGACAGATTTTAGTTTATAATCAAAACATAAGGCTATTTAAATCATCTATAACATACGACTCATGTTTTTCAATGTAACTTCATATTTCGTAAGAGAACGCTCATACTAAAATAACGATACTGTTCACGCCATATGTTATGGCCTGATAAGGTTTTTACGGTTGCTTAATAAAAAATAGAAAACTTCGCCATTTTTATTATATTTATCATAAGATAATTTTTTCGTATTAATTTTTATGATATATTTCTTTCTAAAAATATTTATTTTAAATATATTTGAAAGTTTTTGCCACGAAAGTGAAAAACAGTAGAAAAGAAAGACAGAAGAAGTAATCGTACTTCAATTGTTTTTACGTATGGTGAGTCGAGTACTAAAGTACCGTCTGAACGGTGATGCTGTGCCGTATATAGACCCAAGTCTCCTCTCACGAAGTTTTGAACGTTTGCTAACGTATTTTTTCATCTTGTCATCGTTTCCCTTGGAACTTGGAAGTGCCGCCCTGCGGTAGTTTTCTTTAACACTCAGAGGACTTCGTTCAAGCCGCCCTGCGGTCTTTTTCTTCAACACTCAATAGGACTTCGTTCACGTGAGTATAGAATATCTTTAACCATTATTGGAACATTTAATTTCGTAATTATCATTCTTAAAACTGTTTAATTTTGATTCCTTTATTTTTTACATCTTTAAATATTTAATTAGGCTAGTTTTGCTTCCTTTATTTTCTTACAGCTATTTAAGTATATAATTAGGTTAATTTATAATTTTTATATTTTCTTATATCAATTTTATAAGGTTGATTTTGTTACTCATCTTGTGTATATGTATTTTAGTTTAAAAAATATATTGTGAATTGTCGTTTACGTTTCAATTTTTTGTTTTTTTAAATCTATACAATACATTATTTTTTATTTAATCGAACCACCCTTAAAATTTGAGTTATCGCTTGAAAGTAATGTTCTTCCACGGATAGCTCAGCGTATACAATACACTTTTTCGTTTTAAATACATATACGGTCTGTTTATTCGTATTTCTGCTCAAATTAATGAATTAAAATGGTATAATCAATCGATATCAAAAGTATGAAAAATTGTAGTTCAAAATGTAGTAGTTTGTGATCTACACTTTTCACCAACAGTTTTTAAAAAGCTAACTGGAGAGGATAACAAATGTGTCTTACCGATTTTGATGATATTTTAATAGTAGATATAATTAATTGATAATTGATATATACTAGACCTTAAACCATATTATAGGGGATTCGTAAGATTTCGTAAAAATATCGGAAAGTTGGAGTTAAAAAAAAAACAACTAAAAAAATAAAAATTAAAAAGATTACAATAATATATAAATGTAATATAGAATTAACACACCAAAAACATTGGAATATAAACAAAAAAATGAAAATGTATTTTACAATCATTTATGTCATGAAGTGTAGACATTTTTAACCTCACTTTAATTTGCTATAATCAAATTATTAGTTTAAATACTTAGAAAAAAGAGATTTGAATGAAGATAGGGAAGGAGCATGACGAATATTTAATAGGAGATTATTCCAGAAAAAATTAGACCGGGCTAAGAAGAAAATTCATATTTGTTGGTACTATGGGAAGCCGTATAGATGTCTGAAAGACGGGATCTGGTTTCTTGAGTATGGATTTTGGATTTAAATTGCAGGAGACTATAGACGTAAGAACGGATGACTTAATAGAGAAACGAACCAAGCAAATATTGCCTTCGAATCGAGGGAAATATCCAATATGACTCATCATAGAGGTTGGACACATGTGACCGTCTAGAGGTACTGAAGACAAATCTGAAGAAAGAGTCCATGACTCGTTTCAATCCGCCCTCGAGCACCTTCGAGAGGTCGCCATATACCACACAACAATAGTCAAAATGAGGGAATATTAGGAGCTTATATATATATATTACATATCGTTGACTTTTGTTGCTGCTCGCTTCAACCTTAATAAATAGATTAAGAAAAAGTACTATATATTTTTTTTTTAATAAAAAAAAATTGTTAAGCAAATATATGGACTTTGTATTCCGTTCAAACAGCCAATGAATGACTACTTATTAACATAATATAATGAAGCAATCGTGGAAATATTACTCTAAATTTTCCCAAGTATGCTGTTTAATATCGGACGAATGAGCCATTTATCAACTTGATATTTGGAAATGGTATCCATTGCCATTTATACTAATGATTGGGAAAATTAGTTATTTAGTTGGAAGTAGTGGCTTGGAAATGTGATTAAACTGTAATCTAATTGCAGGACGTTTAATATAACGATAATTGAGAACAATTCAATTGAAGCAAATCAAACCGTATCACCGTCTATTATATGATCGTACCGCTTTCAACCTACTAGGCACATGTAATTATAATGTTAATCAAGTTTATTTTATTTAACCATAAAATAATTTTTTATATACATAAATGCCCCATGCCTCTCAAGAATGCTCTTGAAATTCCTTTTTTAAGTTAACTTAAATACTTTCCACTGGAATCCTTGGTCCAAATCCAACTATGCAGTGGGTACTAATTCAGTAGAACTATTTTTGGCTTTTTTTTTTACATTATTCTACCCTTAAGAATTCATATTTGATCTCTGAAAATGCAGAAATAAAAAATGCATCACATACTTCTGAAAGTAATAGAATTTCCTTGCCAAGAAAAAGAAAGAAAAAATACCAGGTATAAGACCCCTTGGTATTTTTAAAGAGTAGTATTTTACATATTTCCCCATAGCTCCTTTTTCACTCCTGCCTCTTAAAATTGAAGAGGAGAGGAGAATTTTTCAGACAGTTCTGAATGCACTCCAAGAACTCGTTAAATTAAATATATTTTTTTAAATTTTAGTTGCTTATTTTTGGTGTTAAAATATCACCAAAGAAGTTACAAAAAAGATTAATAGAAAAAGTAAAATTTACAGAATACGTAATATTAACCAAAAGTATGCATTAACTTCGAAAAATAATAAAAGATTTCCAATAGAACTAAAATATAGTAATATTTAAAAGGAACTTCCACGGAAGCTCTTTGATGACGTATTTATACAAATATACTAAATAATTTAATATCCGGACAGAATATGGCTTATTATTTTTATATTTTTATATTTATATTTTTCTTGATATATATATATATATATATATATATATATATATATATATATATATATATATATATATATATATATATATATAATATATATATATATATATATATATATATATATATATATATATATATATATATATATATATATATATATATATATATGTATATATATATGTTTATACTTTTTTTTTTTTTTTATTTAAAAACGTTATCGAAAAAATATGATCCACCAGAGATCTACTTCCCGCTCAGCCGCCAGAGATTTTTCCTAGTTTTGGGATATTCACCTTATAGAGCTGTATGTGCCTTCTTCATGGCCGAGATATAAGAATAAATAATTCTGCCAAAGGATTCGAACCCGGGATCCGGAGTACACTAGAGTAGTGTTAAATCTACTCGAATATTTAGTAGAATTTTATAAGCCTACTACATTTTCAGGACATTAAAGTAAATATATGGTATATTTAAAACTATAGTAAATTAATAGTTATATACTATATTTTATTCATTAATTTTTATTTTAGTTTTTCCTTTCTCTTGTTTTTTTTTTCTCAGTAGATTTCTTTTTAATCATTGACAATTTATAAGCCAGGTACTTTTTATATGATGTAATTAAATAGTCAACATAGAACAAAATGTAATAATCAAAGTAATCAGTTGTATTTAAGTTAAAACTGCTGTATTTAAATTCACACACACACACACACATATATATATATATATATATAGGGGAGCCCCTGGCTGAGTGGCTAGCGCGCTACTCTCTCTTGCTACAGGTTGCGAGTTCGAATCCGAGTCCCGATGGGGCTTGTATAAGGATTTAATATATTAAAGGAGATTCCCTCACAGCCTCTTCTCCGGGTATGTGAGACCCGTCAGCCAAATGGTGGCCACTCATAAAATTAGCCGTAGGGAGTGATGACCCCACCTACACTACGAATCGCATCGTGAAAGGCGAGTGTAATCTTGCAGGAGATCACACCGCGAGGCCCAGAGCCACTGAAAAAAAAAAAAAAAAAAATAATATATATATATATATATATATCACACAAGTTAGGTATAGCAATATGAATAATAGCAACATTTATTATTCTTTCCTTTGAATTTCAATGGTGATGTTTTCCTCCTCTTTACTAAATAAATTTATTTCACCTAATTAACAAAAAATATTATTAAATTGAATTCGATTATCATAATTTATAAATATAACATAAAAGTAACATAGTACCAAAGTTCAAAATGGATTATTAAACTTTAACGCTGACTAAAAAATATTTGGAATGGTAACGATGGTTTTTTTAAATGTGTGTTATTTCATATGAACAAATTTACTTTTATAACTAAACATAAAAATAAATATTTCAAAAGAATTGTGTCCAATCAGAATAAAGCACAGTTGTTGTGGTTGATACAATACAATACAGAGCTGCCTTTCAAGCTAAGACCTGCCAGTGTTGGTGATTAATGGCGCTATGTGCGGTCCGCCGTGCTCTGTTTTCCAGTCATCATTTTAAACTGACAAAACTTCATCTGGTTTTCACTAATTACAGTTTGCGTTTTTCATCCGCTTGTTTTTATATTAACTAGAGTTCACCTATTCAATTTGCCTTAAGTAAATTAAATCCACCATGTCAACTGATTCATCAAACATTCTGTGGAATCAAAATGATCGAAGCATATTCGCATTAGTTGGATAATTACGAAGATGAGGGTTAAAAACAAAAAATAGTGATTTTTTAAAATATAACCCAGGCATATCTTATGGTCTCAGAATAAAATTCTTTCCAGTGTTTAATTATATTATATTATGGCCAATTGTATAGACTACTGAACAGACATTCTAAGCTTGTTATCTATTGATAACAAGCTGCTAATATACACCTGAAACCTATCTGAACATACGGACTTGAACTGTGGGGGACAACCAATTATTTTAAAATCAAACGCATTCAATCCTTTCAATCCAAAGTCCTCCGAACAATAGTTAATGATCCTTATTATGTCACCAATCATAAATATGTGGTGTATTAAAAAATTTAAATCGTTAGAGCCATTTTTGAGAAAATCGTAAAAAGGTGCTAAATGCATGGGATAAATTAGGACTTCCGGTCAGCTGATTTTGATGAAAATGTTGTTGTAACATCTCAGACGTATAGTAGTCATAAATATGAAATTTAGGTTTAGTACGACTTTTCGTTTTTGCGCTAGTTACCACACACAGAAACACGGACACACAGACCTTTTTGCGGGACTTATTTATTTGAACTCAGGGGACCCTAAAACGTGAATTTCTGTTGAAAACTGGAATTCGAAAATTTTCCCGATCGCAATACTATAGGTAAGTGAATTTAAAATTGGTAATACAACTTAATATGGATATTAAATTCAACCTATGAGAAACTTTATGATGGAATGATAATATACTATTAATGTCAAGGTTTCAGTTCACAGAGCCGTATAGCAGATTTTCTGAACACAAAAGTTTTGTGGAGCCCTTTATTCAATCACAGTAGTAACTGTATCACTTAGAATGTTGGATTTGTCTTGATGCATTGGTGATTATTAATACAAGTCAAGACTTTGCAAATATTTTTTTTCATTTTAAAAATTCAATGTTTCAATTTTTGAAATTCCCAATGACATTTCATTGTCCTCCTAGACATTATCTGCAGACCACTTCTTGGAAAGCATTTCACTATGGAATATAGGGAGCTCACAGAAATCACTGCTCAAAATAAATCTAAGCTGTGCATTTTGTCACTCCCACTGGCGGTATTCAGTAACCACATGTTTTAAACTAAATATTCCATTTTTTTTAAACCATATTCCATCGAAATTCTCCACATTCCATCAGAACCTTTTCCATCACCTGAATCCGCTAACTCAATCTTTATAATTTAATTTTAGACTTCGTCATAATTATTCTTACTTGATTTATTGTTTTTTTCTCTATCTCTTTTCTTTTAATTATGTGATTTTCGCATATTTCACTCGTTATTGCTGAAGAAAGAGACCCTTAGTGACTTCAGGAAGTACCTGTTAATTTAATTTTCTGTCGTTTTTGTTTTTATTTTACTCCACACATCCTTATCATCCCCCTAGAAAGTTGAAACGGCAGTGGCCTCGAGACCTCTTGGAACATGTATATTGGAGTTCTAGCATTGGCTAGATTATCCACTCACGTGGTGTATGCTTGAGAATTGTATATGGGTATGAGTGAGTTTTGTATATATTCTTATTGATTCTGTTTTGAATATATGTATATTGTATTATCATTTTATAAATTTATTGTTTTGTATATATTGTATGAATGTTGTACTTTATAACTATTAAAAATGTCTTAAGTAGGACATATTGTTATATTACTCAATAAAAAATTGTTTCTGAAAAAAAAAATTATTTTATTTATTGAAAATCATACCTGCATTAAAATAGTACGATATTATGGGAAAAATATTATATTGTAACAGAAAAATTAAAAGACTTAAACATATGGAACTTACTACTGGAACTAAGCCAAGTCCTACCGCTTACCCTTGAGCTGCTCTGGGAGATCAGTTTCTTTCCCAGCGACCTTACTCGAATGAAACGTCTGCTAGGACTGAGTAATAGAGCTATAATCACTAACATTCCGCCCATGAGTTGATAATCTAGCCACCACTGAATCTTTACTAAACCTTTTTTCTAAAGCTCGCTGGACCACTGCCGTTTCCACCCTTGAGTGGGTGGATCTAGGGATAAGAATGACCTATAATGCCCTGATGAAATCATAAGAACTCTAGGTCTAAAATAAATGGAATATAAAGATGTATAGAGGTACTGGTTGGTGACAAATTATTAATCATTAAACATTTTTCTGAGGATCTGATGTTAGAATAAAATAGAAGCAAATACGAGATAAGTATGAAACCTGTAGGTGTCAAATTAAAAACTAGTAAGCCCAACAAATGACTTTTAATTACTTACGTTGTCAAAATTAATTTAATAACTTTTAAATACAGTTTTTTGGGTTTGTTTTTTAACACAGTTAGAGTAAAAGAAAGAAATTAAAAAAATTAATTGAGTTTCTATGGGAAGATGAGTTTCAGATTAAATAATAACAACAGAAGTTAGAAATCTAGAATAAAATAACAATAGGAATCTACAAAAATGACCTGATTTTGTCTACTTTTATTACTCTCAATTGCCGTTTCCAACTTTTCATATGGGATAACATTTTTTCTATAATCTTTAGCTTTGCAATCGCATATTATACATCTACATTTATATTCTTATGTTTGGTTAGAAAAATAAAAAAAATGAACCTATAAAAATATATTTACTCTTTTCGCCTGTAGTCGGTTGTGACTTTTTTTTCATCTTGTATATATGCCCGTTTTTTATCAATACTAACAAATTGATGTGGTTTATTTTCGTATCACTATTACTATTGTTGTTGATTTTGAAACAAATTATAACATATCTCAATAAATACCTACAAAAAATCAAAATCAATTTTTTTAGAACTAGCAGAGGTATAGAATTTTGAAATTAGCAGTGGTGATATGTCTTTGAATTATTTATTGCTTTTCATATTACTTAGGTGTGGCCAAGTGGATAGAGCACTAGTCTCTTGTTCTACTGGTCCTTGATTCAAAGCCCTGCTTTGACAGAATATTATTTATTCTGTTAATTTAGCTGGAGGGCAACCCAAGGTTATAGAGACCATCCTGGCGGACAACCATCCTCTTTAAAGTGTGTACCTAAATTGGGAAAAAAACTTGCGCCTGAGCGTGATCAAGGCCAAATCACTTCCTTGCAGAGCCGTTGGCCTAGAAACAGTACGAATCTCTATATGCACTAAGCCCCTTTATGGATTGTAGAGGTACAGTTTTTTGTCATATTACTTAATTGCCTATTAACAGCTATTGAAACAGTTACACCCTAATATTGTTATTTGTAAATAATAAACCATTGTGCAATAAAAAATAAATGTTTAGAACCCACGTGAGCATATGTACTTAAGGGAAGAAAATTCTAAATATCGGCATTTAAGTCACACCAGACTATTTCAATCAAAATAAAACCTACAAGATATTAATTCCTTAAAACTTTCACATCGATAGACCGTTTATATTTATCCGTTTCCTATCAATTCTCACAAGAAAAATAAAATTAAATCGAATTTAATGCTATTTATGATAAATTGAACGATAAAAGCATAGTCTAGTAGACGTTGAATATTCTATTTTTCTTTCAGCAGTATAGGTAATTTTCAAGTAGTATAAAATAAAGTATAATTTGAATTTAATGATTTATTTTTAATTATTTTGTTCAAAATACTTTTTTCATGCTGCCAGTTCAATTCGAATGCAAATATCTTGGGTATCAATAAGGACGATAAATTGAATTTCAGTAGTAAGAAGGACTATTGAATACTCAACTCCGAAGCAATAAATCGATTCCAGAGTTCTTTAGAAACCCCTCCAAGAAAGACGTGACTACTTAAATAAATTTATAAAATCTGTTCAGGGAGGAACTCTTGAAAAAAAAATAAAATTTTACTATAATTTTTTTTTTATTATCTACACCTAATGTAGAACAATCTAAACATCTATAAAATGAAATTAACTTATATTTTAATTACATTTGCTGCAATAAAATTTAACGGTATTGGATTATTGTCTGTTCCTTTATTGAGTGACATAAATGAGTCTATGTTATAATTAAATTTTATTTATTAAGATAAATACTATCTAAAATCTCTATATACCATATATAAAATGGAAACTTGATTTTTGTATTCCCCTAACTCCTTCTAGACCACAAGAAGGATTTTAATGTGGTTTTCATCATTAATTAGGGCATTCTTTCCCGATTTTTTCAAAATGAAATATATTGCAATTTACTTTTTTTTTTAAACGAGAAAAATAAATTTTCTGTAACCAAGTCATTAAAAACTTATTTCTGAAATATAAGTAGTAACATAGACGTATAATATACCATTGGAAAGAGCAAGATTTTAGAAAAGTTAATATGCAATAAAATAAATCGTACAAGTTGATATAAAGTAGCTTTAAACCCATAAACTTATGAACGTATTTTATAAATAAAGAGGAAAGTTATAGCTAAACAAATATAATTGTCACAACGATAGAAAAATGTTAGATACTAACGATAATATGTAGGATCATGTGATCCTAGTGGAAAGTTAATTTAACCTTTGAAATATAATTTAAATAGTTCATTTGAAATATAAAATATTAATAAACCGAATAATTTAGGATCCCTTCTTATTTCTGTATTTTTTAAATAAACACATATCAATCAAATTTTCAATATATGGAAAAATTAAATTTACCGTTATCTTTACTTATAATAGTAAACAAATAAACGTAACTAATTTCTACATATATATTTTTTTTCTTTTCTGAGGGTGATTAAATATAATAATGAATAGACGTTATACATAAATATCTATATTTGCTTGCTAATTGCACTTTTCGTTAGGATAAACTAAAACTCACAAAGCGATAGACTCTAAACGGTCAGACGGAGATTTTTTAAAAATAAATGATACATTGAAATTGTACCCGTGGTAAGCAGAGGCAAGTTCACTTGTATAGGAATAATGCTTCATTTACTTGAGTTTAAACCGAATGAAAAACAGTTGTCGCTTATTTTACAGTTTCCCTAGACAAAATGTTGGTTAATGAATTGTTTTAGAGACCGCCAAAAATTTTAACAATAAATCCAGAAAAAAGTAATAATCTAGTGTACTGATTATAATATGCATCTTATTTAATAAGTTTGAAGTTAATAGTTTATATTACAGTAATATATACTTTCTATTCAGACTTTTTATCATATGTATGACTGTTCATATTTAGTTTTCAAATATCGTTTGAATGTGAAAACTCCTACAAGTAGAGGTAAAGTTCTCTTGCCAATAATGTTATTTATTGCAATTTACAACTGTTAATGAATACAACTAGTAAATTTGAGTAAAATATATAAAGGCATGAAAACATGTAGAGGAGCTTCCCAGCACTCTAATTGCCCGATAATAATGTAAAATTCACATGAGCTACTCCTTACCTTAAGCGGAATATTTCTTCTTTCCAAAATAATTAGTGAGATGTTTTCCGTTTGGAGCAGTGGGTCCTCGAGTTTGGGTTTTTCGAGCTTTGACTTCTTATACTACCTACCCCTTTGTCACACTTTTCCGTTTTCGAACTACATTTTTTAAGAAAATTTTCTAAAGGAACTTTATTAATTGTTTAGGTTCTAGTTTTAGGCCTGATATTCTCGTTTATAGAACCTGTTTTCAGAGCCTATTTGGCGTATTCACATTTTTTGATTTATATTAATGCTTTTCAAAACATTATGCCAACACTTCTTCAGTGAAAAAAACCTGTACCTTTACAGCCCATGAATATCTTGTGCTCAGCAGTTAGCGATATATCGTACTGTTTCAGGGACGACGCAAGGAAGTGATTAAGCCTTGATCCAGCCTATCCGCCAGTTTTTTCACTAATATTCAGGTATCCACCTTATGGGGACTGTGTTTGCCTGGTGTCGCCATACCCTTCGCTTCACCTCAAAAATAGAATAAATAATTCTGCCTCTGCCGGGGTTCGAACTTGGGACTTGAAGAACAGAAGACTAGTGCTCTTCTTTCAGTGAATACCAATTGTATATCTGAATGCTTAAAGAAAATATGGTAAGATAAGGTGAAGTAATCCACATAATTATTTACTTTTGATGCGTCTCTATTTAAATCATTACGATCTTTAACATTTCCAAGAATAGTTAGCTGGGAGTATTGGTTTATAACTTGACAAATCCATTGGGTAATGATCGTATCATTGCAGAAACACTTCAGTAGCTTCGTAATCAGTGAATAGATTTTCACACTCGAGTCACTCGAAAAATCTACTGAAAGGTACAACTCTGATATTCTATCATTTGATTATTTATTGAAATGTGCAACTGTTTTGGGTGATAAAACTAGTAAATTTGCTGTAAGATAAAATTAAATGAAAGAGTTTATTATGAACAAAGTAAGGAGCATTGAGAACTTTCGGAACAATTGGATACGGGAGAATTTGATGGTTTAGTTGAGTCCCAAAGCTTTTCTCCATAAGTCTGTATAGACCGTATGATAGTCATGTAGATGGCCTTTTTTAGTTAAGTGGAAGATTAGAACGTTTGTCTAGTAAGTGTTGGAGTAAGTGGCCGAAAACGCCGAGCTGTTTCTTGTCGTTTCAGTCTTGTATAAGTGTTCCAACTAAGGCGTTTGTCAAGCTGGAGTCCTAAGTACAGATAGGCCTTATATTGGTAATGTAGATGGGCCTTTTGTATTTTAGTGGAAGGTTGAGCGTCTGGGATTCCAAGGAGCGTTTAGACTACACCGTTTTAAGCGGTAGCGGTTCCTACTTAATTTTAGGAAACAGCTATCGCTCCAGCCTCTAAAACGCGTGCAGAATAACACACCCTAAGTCTTGAAGTAACCGAAAGCGGTGAGCAGTTTCTTGTCGTTTAAGTGTTGTGTGTGGATTCTATGTAAGACGTTTGCCAAGCTATTGCCCAAGATAGTGAATCTGTTCAACCAGGATAAGTTGAATATAAATTTAAAATATAGATACCTCATGGGGTTAATGAAATGTAAGTAAAGTTCTTTTAGAATGTAGAAACGAATCTTATGATATATCCGCTTCCTTGATAAAACCCATCTCTTGTTTGCTAAAAGCTCTCTACAACTCTTAAAGGCCAGAACCGAGTACATTTAAACAAACTCGTTGATGAGCCATCACAGAGATAGTTATCTCAGTTACATAACCGCAACATCTTTTGCAAATTAATATCACAGTTTAATAAGGCCTCTACGAGTCTTCTAAAGATATTATGTGACTTGGCATTGACTCTCTTCCTTTGGTTATACCTCTGAAATAGAATATTGAAGAGAGGCAGAGCGCAATAAACTTCTTCTTCTCTGTCTGACAGTTAGATCCGAGCAATATTGAGCCTCGGATATTTTGACTAACGATGGAAACGTCCGCTGTAATGAAAACCGCTTTGTTGCTCTATTTGCTTTTATCAATAAATAATCGCGGTTCCGTTTCAGGAACTGTAATGCTGTTTATCCGCCTTCGATTTGTGTTTTTTTTTTTGTTTTTTTTTTTTAACGTCATGATATCGGTCTAATCATCTACCTACACGGCCGTTGGCCTAGGATTCGCACGACACTCCATACGACACTCCATTGTATTGTATTTTGTTTTGTGGTGATTTTATAACACTTTACATTATTACTTTAAGTACATTTTTTTATTCTGTGATATTAAAATCAGTCTTAAAATTAATATTAGTGGCTTTATGATAATAACGTAAAATAAGTGACATTATAGCACAATAGAATGAAAGGAAAATATATGATAAAATAATACTAACATAAATAATATAATATAAAATTTCAGATTACACAGAAGTTAATGCATGGATACCTGTCTATAAAATATTTATAATCAGTTGATGAAACCGCAGAGTAGGCTTATTCCTCCACCAGTGAGGAAATAGCAGAATCCAAAAGATTCAAGTCTTAATTTTTTTAACATTTTCTATCTTCTACCATTTTATGTTTACTAAAGAGTCTTAGTAACATTTGGTGTCTCAAGAGTCATATTCATCGAATTTATATATTTCTTGACTTACTCTTAAGATATTAATTAAGCTAGAGATTTAAAAAATAAATTACATATATATGCTATATCCTTTCTTAACATTACATACCATTAATGGTCTAATATGATAGGATCCTACCCAATTAATTTTTAAAAACATTGACCATTTTAATTTATTATTTATTTATTTATTTGTGAAGTTTATCACTATATCGAATGCAAACATAAGCGAGTAAATTTAAAAAAATTAATTGTTACTAAGGTTTTAAGAAATATCCTAACATTAGGTTGACAAATTTATCAGATGAATATGACGCTTGAGACGCACAGTGGATCAAAACGCCCGTTTTTGATACAAAAGTCGGCACTGGTCGTACTATTTAAGGCAATATGGATTATCTGATATCCCTATCTTAAAACTTATAACTAAAATATCCTACACAAACATAGTAAAAATTATATCTCATTCCGGGGATTTTCTTTACATGGTTTATCATTTGGAAAAATTAAGATAGAAATCAAAATAATTGTATACGTCAATGCGTTCTACTTAACTAAAAGCGTAAAAATCAATTTACGGTTTTAAAATCTTGTCCGTAAAACTATAAACAAAACCTAAAAAAAATCAAAGCAATTTCCACTTCCTTATGTTTTCTATGTATCGATGTACTTAAAATAATTTTAATTTTAGTGACATTTTTTGAAAATTCTTAAAAAATCACCAAGTCGTTATATAAAACTCAATGTTTACTCAAACATATCTAAACAAAGGTAAATGCAGATTATATAGATATATAAAGATTTATATAGGAATAATTAGTTACAAAGACATTTCTCTGAAATTATCGACAAAACTTATATATCTTTAATATGGAAATGAGATAAAAATATGCCAATCGTACCATTGGAAGTGAATTTACTAAGGAACAAAATGACGTTAAAATAGCTGATATATCTCAAATAGAATGATCAGTGGAGGCATTGTTCTGAAATAAGTTCGTTTGGAACCACAGCGAGACGCCAGAAGCTACTAAGATTCTTCCTAAATGTTTAAAACCTGACTTTAAATAAAATACTTAAATTAGTAGATAAATCTTTATTCATTTAATAACACTTATACAATATAAAATATAACAGGATTAGGGGTTAGCCTAGATTATCCCTAACCTATAAAATATAATAAATAAGTATTGTAAGAATTAATTTGATTTGATTTATGAAATATCTGCTTAAAATATCGTGGAAGATTTACTGAAACTTTTCTTCAAGTTATACGATAATGCTTTCTGAAGCTAGAATGCCTAGGTGGATTAAATTAAACAAAAGCAATATTCCTAGAGACAGTGGGAGAGACAAGGAGTTACTAAGACGTAGAGGACTACAGAGGACGGGAATGCGCTAGAGGAGGCAGTAATTAACCCAGGCGAGGCAGTAAATACACTTCAACATAAGAGACATCCTTTATTTATGCTTCTCCTTCCTTTTATTCATCCTTTATTTTCTCTTCAAAGGCCTCCTGTCCTTTTCCAGATCCGAAAATAAAACATTAACAATATTTGCCTCCCATGTTTTTTTTTTCATTGTTTCATTTTCTTTTCATTTTTAGTTAAATGTTTATAAACTCTTTTGTTAAAACAAGTTCTCTTTTCCCTCTAACTGGCTCAATTCAAGTTAAATTGTACTTCTTGTAGTTTAAAAACTGAATACGTGATCTCTTTATGACCATGGACTTTATGACTCATAAATTACTCAAATGAGCTAATTCATTCTCCCTCCTCCCCCCAAAAAAATAAAAAATATAAATATCATTAATGATAATCCAAGGGCAGGATATACGGCATTAGATTTATTTTAATACAATTAAATCTTTTGTATGGAAAGGGAAAAATAAATATAAAAAAATGCCCTCGGAAAAACCGAGGTACGTTCTGCCTTTCATTCGTGGAAAGGTAGTAACACTACAAGATATACCAACACTTCCCTCCTAACCTGGTCTCTGGCTTCAGTGATTCTTATTGTTTTGCGGCTCTAAATAATTATTAAAAAAAACAAAAAAAAAAACATTAAATATTTATAATTTTTATTTAATTTTAATTTTATGATAAATAAAAAACAAATTAAATCTAATATAATTTTTATCACAAAAAACCATAGAAAAATAGGACTTACTATTAAAAAAACAAAACAGACAATTTATGACAGGTATTAAATCACTTTAAAGCTTGTAGCTCTATATTTTTGTCTTTTGAAAGCTCAATGAATTTCGTTGGTTGTATTGCAAATATTATAAATTATTTAATTAATTTAGAGTCGTTGAAAGCATTTTAAAAAAAAGTTGATATTGTTGATTTTTTAGACTGCTGATAATTTACGTTATCTACGGGTCATTAGGTTCAGTCAATAAATAAGCATTTTATTTAGGCTACGTTTCGAGAATTTATTGTTCTCATATTGATGCCCTAACAGCAGAAAAACAGAATATTAAACTTTGTATACAAAAATTAATAGATGGTGTTATTGTTAGAGAAAAATAAAAATTTTTTGAATAAATTTACAAATGAATCGTACAATAAATAAATAAACAGTAGTCAAATAGATATTTCAATTAGAATTTACATTTTAAGTTTTAGATACATTTAAAATAAATTTTCACAAATTTACTCACAATTTGAGACAAAATAGTGTCTTACATAGACCTGTGGGTATAATACAAACTTTGAAATAACACTGAAACAAAAATGCTAGGAATAGTTCAGCGATAGATTATATATATATATCTGTGTGTGTGTATATATACTGCTGATATTTTATTAAAAAGGTAAAGCACTATAAACGTTTTACTGTTTTCCCTGCATATTAGATCTAAGCTCCCTAATGTTACAAAGATAATGTGTTGGGGCACAACCATTCAGGAAGAAGAGCAGCTGGGTCCTGTCTGTTATACTATATTTTAATGGGTTTTAGTAGCATTGACGGATCTTCAATAGCAGAACTAGAGAGTCTGAAGACATTCAAAGTTATAATTTCATTTATATTTCTCAATATATATTTTTGGGAAGTGTATTTACTCGCAGCCTCAACCCGGTATATTATAAGTCCCCGAATGTTCAGTCGGTTTATGTAACTTTGTTGATGGTAAATAAATAAAATAATAACAGAGATAGCATAAACAAACTCATACTAATTAAAGTAATAACAAGTTGCTGTTTATATATGTACAAGCAGTGATTCCTTCTCCTTGGAACAATTTCTTTTTTACATTTCTTGTAACTCGTACCTTGCGGCAATCTTCTAAGATGACGAGTGAACATGCGAATAATATGTGACATTTTGAACAAGTTATTTATTTTAACAAACAAGTTAAAAACGATCCAAAACGCGAGCGACTCTCGATTACATTTGTCCCACAATTCACTCTGTCCAGGGGTCATGTAACAGCTGCTTGAAAATGCATAAAACAATTAACCGTCAGGCTTGTAGATCATGACACACAATAACATACAAAATAAATTAAATATTGGTAATATTAGGAATACATAATAACTTAACTGTTTCAATTCCCAACATATATTCATTGAATAACACCAATAATCGAAATTCAAGGGTAGTAAAATATACAATACGTGCGATAGCCACCGATAGACAAACTTGGGAAAACTAAAATGTTCTTTCCGACTGTGAAAAGTTAAGGACCTGTTCTGAGGTTTGGGCCTTGAAGAAATCTCATCCCCATCTTAATCCCTCCTCCATCCTTCACTCGATACACCGCTCCATTCTCTTATCGGTCCTTAAAGATTCATGGACTGCAGGGCTCTTTGTCTCTCCAGTTCTTCTGAATATAAAGATTTAGCGATTTTTTAAATGAGATGGTTCCGGTGAAGTTTTTCATTTCTCTACCTTTTTGTTTTGTTTTTGAGATAGTATTTGAAGACGTTTAGCTCATTAAAGTTCAAATTATACAAGATCTTGTAATTAAAATTGTAATTTCTACAATGCCCCCTAAGGTCATTACTTATCATTGAAATTATTAACTATCGTCACGTCCACATTTCCACTTCGAAGAAGATACCAAACGTTTTACGTCTGAAAGATAATATAGGAAAATTGGATAATTTTTGTTTGATTTTAAGAAGAATATATAATCAACTTACGATTCGTTGAAATTTCTTTCAACCCTTCTGTGATGTTTAAATTCGATTTGATAGAAAATAGGAATCAAATGAATATTTTTAAGTTCATATCTGACACCAGAGTAAATAAGTCGACAGTGGAAATTACAAAATTATAAACCTTACATCATATCGTACATAATGTTATTCGAAAATTTAAAATTGACATTATGAAAAAAAGTCGTAGGTAAGTGAATGAATTTAGAAAATAAAATAAAATAAAATAAATAGTGCACTAATAAAACTGATTTAAACACTCAACATAAAGTAATTATTAGGATTATAAATTAAAAACAAACTGTCAACAATTAAATCAGACTGTCAGAAATGGAGAACTAGTGCAAGATCTTCAAGGAGAGAGGAAATTGTTGTATGCAGACTAAGAATTGGGCACTGCCAATTTACGCATGGTTACCTCTTGAGACGCCTGGAAGCGCCAACCTGCGAAAAATGCAACAATTCTCCTCTAACTGTAGAATACTTGCTGATTGAGTGCCCGCTTTATGAACAGTCAAGAAAAGGATTGAATCTAAAGAAAGACATGAGAGAAATACTTAAAGATGAGGAAGAAAGTATTAACAAATTAATAGAATTCACGAAAATGATAGGATTCTACCATATAATATAATTATTTCGATCACGTCAATGACCCTCAAGGGTATAATTATATATATAAGCAAATAAAAAAAAAAATATAAAAAAATTAAAAACGCCTGATATGTAAGATTCATCGTTGTTACATTAAGTTGAAATTTAATGATAACTTTTTTTTATATTCTAGTTTTCTCGGTCTGATCTGTTTGACTGGTGCCTGAGCTGCACGTGGTCTTTGTTCTATTACCCTCTTCCTTTTCTTCAATCTTTTATTTTTACTTCTCATCAGAAAATATTGTAGTGAATGCGTTGTGTTTAGTCGAAATTTTAGACAATGTCGAGGCTCAAACATATAATACATAATAATAATCAAAAAACACTGGTGCGAGCAACGTTTCACTTACCTCGATTGTTAAAATCAATTAAATTAAGGTGAATACTCTTACACAGCCGTTGGCCTATAAAGAATAGACTCCTATTTAACCTATTGAGCTATATAGATTGTAGTAAATGTTTATTTACTTGACCTCACATTATGCTACTGGGGCTAATCGTATGATGCTACAGTGGTAGTCCTAAATTTTGCCTATCTAGGTTTAATTAGGATAGAGATATTTAACGAGTACCTGATATCGCACTGGCTCAGGATCACCTTTTTACGTCTTCTCCGAAGGACGGCAAAACTAAGGATTTTCTACTCCTATTAAAAAATCCTAGGACCACCAAGGCTGTTTTTTCAGCTAGTATGCTCGGGTGATCCCCATTTAGATCGTAGTGATAATAGTAGTTATTTTTTGTCTCAACTTTAACAAAATAAGAAGTTTGATTCTTCAGTGATTACAAAACGATACTAAAATAATGGAAAAAAAAACGTCCTATTTAAATCAAATGCCATTTGAATAACAATAATAAGATTATCTAACATAAGTGGTGAACAATAACCATTCCTCTAACAGACGGTATCACCTTAGATCTCCCCCTCATGGAGCAATGGAAGAACCTCAATGGAAGTTATTAGTTGCAAGTGACAGAAGCATATGGTCGAGTGGATGTGCTCAATAAATTGTTGCCTGGATGATCCTTTGAGAGGCCGGGGGTCGGTTATCGTGGCGCGGCAGGAGGTCCCCTGGATTAGTTGCCTACTGTCCGCTGCTTACCCAGCTGCTCCTCTCACCGTATACATCATACGTCACCCTGAAAATAGTCCGGCAGATTTATGGTTCGCACTGATATAATTATTGGAATAGTTTGAGCTTCAACACTCAACTAGGGAATGTGATGCATGGCCACCCCATTTGACCTAGTTCATGATTAAATGTATTATTGTACTCCAAATTCTCAACTTTTCTCTATTTATTAGATATTCAAATATTGAGATATTTTGCATTAATTGAAATAACACAAGCAAATATCTTAAGGAATTATATTTGGACCCAAATCAACTCTTAATTATATGGTTGGCCGTTCGCCGGTTCTAATGACAGTTAAAATAAAACATAAAATTTTGCATAAAAATATCGCTATTGCCAGACCATCGACTCCCTTAAATATGTTCAGAGAAATTTGTGACTCTGGATATTTTTTTATTTTATTGAATTTTACAACTGTATATTACATAAATACAATAAGAAAAAGTGATGACTTATAATAAAAGGCGTATAAGGCTTGTGGAGAAACTACCCAGCGGTAGTACTTCAATGTTTATTTAAGTAAGTAGATCCCGAGGCCATCTTCTTTTCAATCGCCTCGAGGGTTGTCAGGAATATGTGAGGTTGATAGGTTGCGGACAAGAGGGTTTATATGAGTTGGGAGTTTGGAATTAAAAGTGGTATATCTGGTACGAGAAAGGTCTGCCACAAATGGGATATTAAGGTCGTTATGGATGATTTTATTTGTGACGAAATAAGGAGCATTTAGGATTTTGTGAAGGATTTTGGATTGTAAGGATTGGATGCGCGAGGAATTAGATGGCTTAGTAGAGCCCCAAAGCTCGATTCCATATGTCCAGATGGGTCTGATGACAGTGATATAAATGAGCTTTATGTAGTGAATTGGAAGTTTTGAACGTTTCTCTAGTAAGTGTCGTAGTAATCGGTATCTACGAGCAGTTTCTTGTCGTTTTAGTCTCGTGTGAGGATTCCATGTAAGACGTTTGTCAAGATGGAGTCCTAGGTATCGGATTGTTCAACAGGTATGAATGGCGTATTCTCTGGATATTAAGTAGAATATTAGGAATTCACCTCTCTTATATTCACCTCCTCCTTAAGTGTTTTCATACATATAAATCAAATTATATTGAAAGTATTTTTTTTTAATTATTCGGAAATTTTTTCTGTAGAGGAAAAGTGATTATCAGTTATATCTCTTATGGATATACATTGCTTTTGCATTAATGTTTTCTAACTATATTTTATTATGAAATTACTAATAATTGATGTAATAAAAAATAATATATTCTGCTACACTCTGGGGCAATAAGTATTACAGCTACATTAAATCATTCATTCCATATGAACAAAATATAATAAATAATTACATAGGAAAATATATAAAAACTTAATAAGTAAAAAAGAAATAGTAATAACCTTGGCTCTATTCATACTGATTTACATACTGCCCCAGGGAACTCAGAATTATACCTTGAAATCCAGTAGTGGATGCAATAAAACAATACTAGAAGATCCCAGAACCACTCAGTGGTCTTGTAATTCAGTGGACACTAAGTGAGAGCGCTAGCTAGAGTCACATATTCTCAGGACATGAGTGTGTAAGCTGGTCATTTCCAGTTGCAAATGCTTAGTTATAAGAGATATCTGGGCCGCTGCCTATTCGACTTACGAGGACGGTTAAAGGCAAGTCAGGAAGCTTCTAGTAAAAGAATGAGGATTTGGATAGAATCACGGATAATTACCTATATTAGGCATATAATGTCTAGTCTGATCGTTGAATTTTAGACTTTAAAATTAAATCGGCAATGGTGTAAAATATATTAATTAAAAAAACCAAAGAATCTCGTGCGTGCAAAAGACTTCCACTTACCTCCGTTGTGAAAATCAGTATAAGAATTTTTGAATACAGTTGAATGATCTAGAAAATAAAAAAGGTTTAAGATTAATCATATCGACTTTTGATATAAACATGTGTTTTAATAAACAATCTATACTATTATTCTATACAACAATCAATTAGTTTTATCGGCTTTTCATTATTTTCCATTAACTTTTTTATAACATAATATTTTTTTCTAAATCATTAGCTTTCCAATTTATTATTCATCCATATCGCTGTTTTTATGTTAAACGACAAAAATTGCATTAAACATAAATGTTCGATCTTTTCTCTTTTAGTAGAATATGGGATCCGTTTAACTTATTTGTTTAGATGTTTTTATCAGCGATAAGAAGATTATGTGGTTAATTTGTTTCGAATCTACAAAATTAAATGTACTTGAGAGAAAGAAAATTTAAAATATCGGCATTTAAGCCTATTCAGGCTGTTTCAATCAGAACAAAATCTGTATATTAAAGCCCATTAAATTATTATACATCGATATAGAGAGTTTGTATATTTATTTAACTACATACATAATTTTCTCTTTATGCTTCTACGGCTACAGTGGGACACCTAAATTTTTCCTATCCAGATTTTATTAAAAAAAGGATCTTTAACGAGTACCTTACATGCTGTTCGGTACCACCTTGCTACGTCCCCTCCGAAGGACGGCATAACTAAAGATTTTTTACTCGCATTAAAAAATTATTGGAGCGGCGTGGTCCAGTGGGTAGAGCGCTAGTCTGCTGTGCTCCGGTTCCTGGGTTCGAATCCCGACTGTGGCGGAATATTATTTATTCTATTATTTCAGCCGGGATTCGATCCTGGGGTATGGAGACCCTCCTGGAGCACACCCAGTCTCTATAAAGTGGGTACCCAAAAATGGGGAAAAAACATGGCGGCTGAGCTTGATCTCGGCCAAATTACCTCATTGCACGGCCGTTAGCCTAGACAGTACGAATCTCTACAAGTACTGAATCCAAAACTCTTCATGGGTTGTAGTGGTACAGGTTTTTTTTTTTTTTGGTTTTTTTTATGAAACAGGTTTGAACCCGCGACCTCTGACATTGAAAGCTGTTATGTACTAAGCTATAGGTAACACCTATATAGGGAGTTTAATTAACATCTTTAGGAAGGCGAAAAATGCTTGGTACAAAGTGGCTCTTCTGGTTCGCCGTTTTTGTAGAAAGAGTTGCCGTAGCGTCTAAGGAGTATAGTTGTCTTAAATATGTAATTTCTGTTTGGTATGATTTTTCGTTTCCTGCTAGACTTGCCACCTACTCAGACATTTTTGCGCGACTTGGTTATTAAGACTCGGAGGACCCTAAAACGTGTATTTCAGTTAAAAACTGGAAATAAAAAACGTTTCACAATCGCACTACTTTGAAAGAAAAAAAATATATGAACACATAGTATATAAATAAATAAAATGGATCTCATCAATATTAGAAATGATTGGGAGAGTAGCTTTTGACCCAAGCCGGTCTCCTCCCAGTGACTCAGTCCTCGACTCCTCCTAAAGGAGCTCTCCCTCAGCCCTAATCCTCCTCCAGCCCCGAGTTTTATTCCGTTATCAGTGGAACCATTGGGCGGGGAAAGAACTCATTTTTTCTATTTGTCCCAGGGATTTGGCCCTCTCATCGCCGGGAGCCTCAGAGCCTCCTCTCCTCCCCCCTCGTGTCTCATATGGAGCCTCTTTATTACTGCCTCTTTCTGATTGAAGTTTCCAACGGCTCTCTCTTGAAAAAAAGTTCATAAAACCGGGTTGTGTGAGGCCTCGTCTCAATTTTACATCCGCTGAAGAGCCGTTTTTGAAAGAAACCGCTTTTAAATCTTATATGCTCTTGCGGTGTCGGGATAATAACTCGGTCACGTTCATACATATGTGGACGGTTTGCATGGCTTTATGAAAAAAAATTCACCCTAAAGATATGTGTTGAAATGAATACGAATTGAGTTCATAAAAAACTCCAAACAAATCTTACTTATAATAGTTATTAAAATTATAAATTTAAACCACGTATTTTTCAAATTTTGTCTCACATTCTCATTTAGGCGTGTGAATAAAAAAAACATCAGATAGTACATTTTTTTAAATCTTCAAGACCAAGAGTTAAATATAGAAGCAAGATAATCTACAAATGCAACCGACTTAAAACTACCAATTATTGAAAAAAGCACGTTTACTCTTTTAAATAAAAAAAAAAAAATATATATATATATATATATATACACATATAAATATCTATTAGGAAAACTATAAAACTTTTTTTTTATTCGTTATGTATTTGTAGAATTAAAAGTCTTTATAGAAAAGCAATACAATTAACCACTCTCACGGCTCATAGGATCCGTTCAAAAAGGAATTCAAGGGTGTAAAGCTAAAACATAAATTATGAGTGAATCTGATTAAAAAGTATTATTATGAAAATACTTTTAATATTTTCTATTATTTTATGACCGGTACCTTTACCTTCTCATCTTTCATTTTAATTTCACGGTCGACCATTCAACAATAATTATGATGAATATATTTTTTACATTGTTATTAATATTTACAATTGTATAAAAAAAACACAGAAAGTAAATGTGATAGTCATATAATAAAATTACGTGAAATACGTATAAAGAAGCTGGGAAGCCAATGGGAATTGGAAGCACTCTAAATAATGAGCATAAATTACTTTTATAACAGGTGTAATAATGAAAATTAATTAAAATAAAAATAAAATTACTTTTTTTACCTCCTTCTTAACATTTAGAATGTCATCCACCTTTGAAATTACCAACGAAGCATCCCCGGAAAAGAGTTGACGAAGACTACAAAGGGTGTGGGGAAAAGGACAGAGTGGAACCCCATCGCCTCTTTCCCAGCCGATTCATGGGTCAAAATAGTAACTGTAAAATATATATATATATATATATATATATATATATATATATATATATATATATATATAGGGAGAGAGAGAGAAAGAGAAAGAGTGAGTGATATTTCCTGAATTGAAGGGCTATCGTGACTAGGTAATGGTGTTTCACTTTCACTTTCATTCGTGGTGTCAATAAAGAGCTTTTGTTTTTAAAAAAAATACTGTTTATTATTCTGATAAGAATAACATGAATGTTTAATCGCTGGTAGAAGTAGCGGGGCTTATTTAACTGAAATGAAAAGAGTGTTCTTGACTAAACTGCAAAAGACTGAGACAGAGATTTTCTTGAAAAGGATGGTTATTCAGGCAAGTTGTAGATGACAGAGGCAGCCTCTTTTGTGAGAGACAATGGTCTTATTAGAAATTAACCAGAAGGAGCGCGGCCCGCGGTGGTATTGTGGTTTGCGGAGTCCAAACTATCGCCCGGACAACTGGGTCGCCTATTAATCAGCACTTATTGTCCCTAAGCACAATGCCCTTCCTCGTCTGGTCCATTTGGTCCGGATTCTGTTTCAAGGCCAAGTTTAATTCTTTCCGGCGTGACTACTAGCTACAAGACTAAATATGACCCTGGGCTACTCGAAGGGAGTTTTCGGAATTAATGTGACAATGTGACATTGACAAAAACGCGTAAATATAGAAGAATTCAGCGATTTTATTTATAATGCCATGTTTGTACTTTTGAACATAACGACGTAATATAGAAGTAAAATAGACCGTTGGGAAGCTAACAATTTTTCTTATTCACAAAAACGCTAACGTTAATGGAGAGTAATGAAAAGCCGATGAAACTAACTGATTGATGTGGAAAATGTGGAATTATATAGCAAATTATTGAATAGAACGCAAGTTTCTAATGTAAATCAATGTAAATAATTTTTCTATCTGTCATTATATTTAAAAATTCTTAAATTAATTTTATGAACGGAGATAAATGAATTTGAATGTTGCGAGCACCAGATTTTATTTTCCTCACAATAATCATAAATATTATTAATAAAAAATAAATATGTTTAATATTCATTAGTAGTTTCATTTAGTATTAAAAAATTTCTCCCTGTTTTCTATAAAAATATTCCACAAAAGTTTTAATCACCTCTTCATCAAGGCCCGGGGCCCTCTTCATGAAACTAATGGATTCGAGGAAACCCATCACTACTCATGTATTCACCAAAATCTAAAAACTGAAAATGAACCATTCAAAAGATGAATTAGCACCCTATGGTCTTTCTAGAGCTGAATATTCATAATAGGGACAATGGAATGGAACAAGGCAGACAATGTAAACAGGGTGATGGGCAGACAATGAGAATTATATCGTTATTGCTGGTCCGCCCCCGAAGGAATACTAACCTATAACTATTCAAATCCTCTATGTATAGCTTATAGTGAATACAAAACAGATTATACTTCAAATATCTTGAGTCTATTTATGCCATGAATATCCCTTTTGACAAGAACAAACACAGTTGGGGTGAATTACATTTTACATTTTTTTAAAATTTTTGTCAAACATTTATTTAAATTTGTTAGGTCTATCCTGATTTACTCTTCATAGTTATGTGGCGAAGAATATATATAAATTATTATTGCAAAATTATGAGTTTAAATATTGTGGTATAAAATTAATATCAATAATTTAAAATTACCTCTTTCGATGCTAAAAGTGCATAAATATTTGGGTAGTACGATTTCGAACAAAGCACAATTTCATTGAAAATACTTCCCAAAGATTCTGATGCAAAAGTTATTATTTTATATGAACTAGAACTTATATTTTTTGTAAATATGTTTTAATACTATTGGACCTTATATAAAAAATTAATTAAAATGAATAAAACTAGAAAGTACTGTTTAATCATTTTCAAATTTTATTTTTCGTAAATTATCAACTAAATGATCTTTTAGTTTAATATGTTAAACAATAAATGACTTGTACAAGCACAATATATATATATATATATATTATATATATTATATATATATATATATTATATATATATTTATAAATTTTAAAATTATTAATAAGTACTTCCTCTTATCCGATTTTTAATGTTAAAAAACTCGCCGATTTCGGTTACTTCAACATTTATTTGACAGACGCTCTAACCTTTCTCTTTACTACAAAAGACTAATTTACATGACAATCATAAGGCCTATCTGGAGTTACGGAGTTGAGCTTTGGGGCTCTACTAAACCATCAAACTCTTCTTGTATCCAATCCTTACAATCCAAAATCCTTCGCAAAATCCTTAACGCTCCTTACTTTGTCACCGACAAAATCATACACAAATACCTTAATGTTCCATATGTTGCTGATTTGGCCTGTACCAGGTATCACCCCTTCCATGAAAAACTCCACTCCTACTCTAATCCACTAGTTTCAATCCTTGCTTCCACTTCAATTCCTGATAATCCGCCGAGGCGTCTGAAAAGAAGATGGCCTCGAGACCTTCTTGTGTAGATTCACTACTTGAGTGCTGCCAATGGGCAGTTTCTCTTCATGTTTTTTTCATGTGTATTATCATTGTAGCCTATTTACTTGATGTATGAACATACAGTTTTAAATTTCAATAAATGAATTTAAAAAAAAAAATGTTAAAAAAATCAATGGTTAGATTATTTAAATAATCTTTTTGTGTTAATTTTTTTGTTTTTACTTTCACTTACTATATATAGTAAGGGGAAGTATTGCGATCGTGAACATTTTCGAATTCCAGTTTTCAACGGAAATACGCGTTGTCGGGTCCCCTGAGTCCTAAAAACTAAGTACCGTAAAAAGGTCTGTGTGTGTGTGTGTGTGTGGTGGTAACTCCCGGGCGGAAACGCTAAGTTCTATGAAACTGAAATTTCATATTTAAGACAACTATACGCCCGTGACGTGACAAAACTTTTTTCATCAAAATGAGCTTACCATAAGAGTCACTTTATACCATGCATTTTGCACCTTTTTTCGATTTTCTCAAAAACTTACGACGATTTTGATTAAACTCGCTATATCGATGTAAAATTTAATGGGCTTTAATATCATGTAGGTTTTATTGTGATTAAAATGGTCTGACAGAGCTTAAATGCCGATATTTTAAATTATCTTTTCTAAAGTACCTTTAATTTTGTAGATTTAATGAAAATAACTATATTATCTTGTTATCGCAGATGAAAAACAGATAAATATATAAATTGAATAAATTTGATACCCAACTAAAGGAGAAAAAAAAAAAATATTTTTTTAATGCAATTTTCGTTGTTTAACATAAGAGCAGTAATATACATGTATGATATACCATTGGAAAGCTAAAGATTTTAGAAAAAATATTATCTCACACACAAGCTTTGTAAAAGTTAAAAGAGAGTGATGAAATGAACATAAAAATAACTGATTATTTTAGATAATAATATAATAGATTTTTTAATAAAACACATGTTTTTTCTATATAAATTCAATTTAATTAATTCCTCAATAGTTTCTCGTATTTTTATCTCTAACTGTTTTTGGAAATTCTTTCATAGATTTTAAAAATGGAGGTAAGTGAAAGTCGAGTGTTGTGTTGCCCGCACCAGATTTTTAATTATTGGAAGAAATGTAATATATTACTATAAATGTTATAAAAGATTAATTTTTAATTTGGAAATAAGAAGGAAGCAATATAATTCTCAAATAACTTGCACTACTATATGCCTTACTCTTAGTAATGAAAACTTGACGTCAGCGGCCGCATTAAATTATAACAAATAAAATATTAAAAACTAAAACTCCGGAAAAATTGGCAGTATTGCGTCAGGCTGAATACAATATCGTGCAATTGAAATGAATATTTCAGAAAGAGACGGATCGAATGTTGCCCCAAGAATTTCCAAATAAATAACACTGATGAGTTAATTTGTTTACCCCGAGTCAATATTCGGCCCGTGACAGCTCCACTCGCCTCCCACTAGACTCTTTGTTTCTTTCTTCTCCTGATCTACTTGTCCGATGGCTCTACTTCGCGACTCGAATACAAAAAAAAAAAAAAAATCCCATTAGAATCTACTTATTATACTCTTAAGTTAACTTGTAATCAGCTTATTACATCCTACCATAAACATCTCTAATTTACATTCGATTTTTTTAGTATCAACTTATTAATTATAGCTAGAGCATTGCACGCTTTTTAGCAATACTTTCAATTTTGAAGTGCAAAAATGTTAAAATAATACTGAACATCGTTTTTATTTATTTTTTTTTTTAATACCATTGCAAGGATAACTCTCTGACAATGTAATTTATCTGGGAAGTAGTAAACGAAGAAATGGTATTCCAATAATTAGATTGAAAACAAGTATATATTGTAGAAAGTTTATTTCAGAATATTAATTTTTACATCCAGGACTTTAGTGAAAGCAGATAATTTTCATATTAGAATTTTTCATGTTTTTTTTTATTATTGTATTTTGTCTTTAATAAATTTCATTCAGTGTTTATCCAATGAGATTTTTTATCGCAATACTCTCTATTTAAATACATCATTACTTTTTTATTATTTTAATATAATCAGATTTTTATTAATTGGTATATATATATTAAATATAAATATATATATATATATATATTATATATAATATTATATATAATATTTTATGAGAAACGTAGAGATGTAATAATGCAGACAGAGAGCCATAAAACCTCCAAAATCAAATAAAGAATGTCTGCCTGCTTTACGAATAATTACTTTTCTTGTGCATAACTACTAACGACAGTAACTGTAATTTTATAAAGAATCAAATTCCTACAAAACAAAAAACAATCATTGAAATCGGTTTAAGAAATAGCTAATATATAGATAGCGTTTTGAACTTTACAGAGGCGATTAGCAATTTCCATTGAATATAAATAGATATTTTCTAGTTACTATTTTTTAAGCTTCCGGATTAATTTATTTCAATACATATTATGAGTTATAATTTAATTACCAGAACAGTAATATATATGGTAAATAGTACTATTGTGATATAATGATTTACTATTTCTGAATAGATATATTCAGAAATAATAAATCATTATCTAATAATGTTCAGAATTTTTCTTTTATTTCAAGCGCTGCAACGATTATTTTTATCAAGAAGTAAAATAAAAATCTACTGTAAATGTGGATAAGAGAAAAAAAACTGTTTGTCTCTTTAAATGAATACAGCTAATTTTTCACTAAAATTGGATACGCTATCACTAAGAAAAAGCTTTCATTATTATTTTTTTACTCCTTGCATTCGATTAATTACTAATAATGATAATTGGTCTTTAACACCAGGATTTATCCTCATTTAAGTAGTCTACTCGTTTTTATTCTTAACTTTAATTTGTTATGTTTATTTAAAGTACTTTTAACTTTATTAATTTGTTTGTTTTATAATACTATGACTAATCGGACGATGCTACAGTAGGAATCCCAAATTTTGCCTCTTAAGGTTCAAGGAGGCCTTTAGGAACATCCATAAGTGCCTATGATGTTTATTTATTGCGTATATAATGTTTTGCCGCTTCATCATTGCAGATTAGGAATTAAAATTAATTTCTTTTGGGATTGGGAAAAATATATATCTTATAAATTAATGTTTTGATGATTAACTGAAGGAGCAATGTTTTATGAGAAAATAAATATGGTTTATCAAATTTACCACCGATTCCAGTGAATTAGTATAATTTCGTGCTAAAATGATAAATTAAGTGCAATAAGTGTCAATTTATAATATTATATTTTCAGTTATTATTTGATGGTGAAAACTATTTAAGAAATTTTAAAATATTGAAGAAAACATGACCATTTACATGATTTCAGTTAGTTAATTAAAAACACGATGGCCTCGGGATCTTCTCAGTTAAATAAACATGGAAGTAGTTTCTTCCTCTGGTCAGTTCAGTAGTTGGTTAGTTAGTAGTTTAGTTTGACTCGATAGTTCCTTTACGAGACTTTCGTATACTGTTAATATCAACAAAATATATTTTTTAATAAGAATTACTTATATACTTATATATTACTTATATATTTTATCACGCATAAAATAAATTTAAAATAATAAATATTTTTCTAAACAATCACGTTTTTGTTGTTAAAAAAGAAAAGCGAATAAAAGAACAAAGCTATAAGTCTTCTGTAATATCTGTTTACAAAGTGGCTTCGGCATAAACCACTCCTGGAGATGTTTTTCAGGCTGTAATAGAGTCCTGAGAGAGGACCACCGAACGACAATGGGTTCGGTGCTTCAATGAAATCGGTCCCCGCAGTACTTGGGAACAACTTTTGGCAATATAGTACTTGATAGCTGGTTTGATGGAGTGAAAAGTTATCTCGGAAAAGTTGGCCGTCCTCTGCGAACACAAAGAAGCCGTTGGGTGCTAAATGAGGTGAGCTAGGGCGACTCCGGTTCAACAAGTACTCCTACACGTGCCACTTTTCGGCTTCCGCTTATTTTTTAGTCGAATGGAGTAAAAAGTTAGCAAAGCACTTTATCGTCAAGCTACGTAGAAAAAGTAAATATTAAACTTCCATTTAATAAAATAATAATTATTATTATTTCACTAATAACAGTTATAATAGCACCCAAATGTCAACTCTTAGAACGATATGATTGTTCAATGTTAATTAGATAATAAATTATTATTATTATTTAATTAGCATAAATAATAAACAGACAAACTTCAAAGATTACATTACATAAGTTCAACATGTAAAAGAAGAACCTAACTTCATGCTCACTATTGTAAAAACGTGTAAATTTTATTTGTTTCTTAATTATATTTTCTAATTACCAGTCCTATTTATTTCTCTATCACATGGCATTACGACCCTGTGATGGATCCTGGTCTCCTCAATGAGCCTTGGCTATTCGGCTTTGGTCCTTCCGATTTCGGAATTCAAGCAAGTTTCTTGCTTCATGCACCAAGCACACATCCACCAGAACTTGGGTCGTCCGATTCTTCTTGGACATTGGATTTCCTCTTTCATCCGTGCAACATACCCTTACCACCAATACCCAAGGTGTCCTAGTCCAATAGGGTCACATCGTCTATATCCTAACGCAGTTCATTGAGTTTCCTATATCTTTGTCTTTTCCAGTTTTTATAAATGGACCTTTGTTTTATTGTTTATGAGCATTACCCGGAACTGTTTTAGAAACTAAAATAGAAACGGTTAGCTCCTGTAATCCTTCGCTTTATTTCATTATCTGTTGTTGTAACGAAATACACTCTTTTCTAACATAACTATGGTTACTATCATGGAAACGGCTTATCCTATGAGGATAATCGTTATTAGGTAAATCAACAAGTATTTAATACTTTCATTCGAGTTGTAAAATACATCAGTATGTTCAATATCCGGTCTACTCCTGTCTGAATTGGACATATATCATTTGGACGTTGCTGCAATCCAAGAAGTGCGATGGAAGGGAAAAGGACTTGTTGAGAAGCGCTTACATACTAATATTGTAGCGTTCAGGACCAACACCATATGTACGAAACAGGATTTGTGGTTAGAGGAAGAACTAGAAACCGTGTCATAGGCTTCACGCCGGTTAACCACCGCCTTGGCGTCTTGCGGATCCCGGGTAAATATAATTACAGGTTCTTTAGCTGTCATGCCCTACAGAGGTCTCATCTGAAGAAGACAAAGAAGCCTTTTTATGACCTCATGGATCGAACTGTAGATAGCTGCCCGAAAAACGATATTAAAATTGTCCTAGGAGACTTTAATGCTAAAATAGGAAAGGAAGCTATTTACGGACCTACCATTGGAAAGTACAGCCTCCATGATAACACAAATGAAAAAGGTCGCTTATCAATAAATTTTGCGGCGCGAAGGATCTTATGTTTGGAAGCACAAAGTTTCCTGGGAAAAATATTCATAAGGGTACATGGGTCACCGGACGAGTACTGTGGTTAACCAGATCGATCATGTTCTTATCAGTGCTCGGCATAAATTAAATCTGATTAGCTGTAGATAATATAGAAGTGCGAATATGGATACAGATCATAATTTGATTACAGCGAAAATCAGAGCAAGAATATCCAATGCCAGGAAAAATAAGAGGAAATAAGCAGGCAAGTTTAACATGTCTAAGCTGAAGGAGCCTCAAACTAGCATGGCATATAAAGAAGAATTGGACCAGTTACTAGATGGTGTAATTATGGAGGGATCGGCTCATGTCCAATGGAATGTCTGTTCGAAGATAATTAAAAGCGCTGCCGAGAAAACGTTAGGAACAGCTGAAAGTCCTAAAAGATCTCCCTGGTTCGATGATGAATGCTTGGCTGCAACAGAAGTGAAGAACAAGGCCTATAGGAATATGATATAGAAGAAGCACACACGGCTATCGACTGAAGAATATAGAGCTAGACGGGCAGAAAAGAAAACCCATAGAAGAAAGACAAAGCAATAGGAGCTACACTCCTGAATTTGAAAGAAGTTTTTGGAGGCAATAAACAGCCTTAAAAATAACAAAAACGCCCGGAGAGGATGGATATATCAGCAAAACTTATGAAACAAGGCAGTGAACGACTCCATAAAGCCATCTACGATATTATTTTGGCTATTTGGGTTGGAGATGAAATCCCGCAAGATTGGAGAAAAGGTATTATATGTCCATCCATAAGAAGGGGGACATCCTTGAATGCAAAAATTATCGTGGTATTACTTTTCTTCAAGGTGCCTATAAAGTACTATCAAATGTACTCTTTTAGAAGTTTCTCCCATTCGTTGAGCGAGAAACTGGTAAATATTTGGCTGGATTTAGAAGAGGTAGATCAACAGACAATCATAAATTCGGGCTGCGGATGATTTTGGAAAAAGGCATAGAATATAAGATGGTCACCCACCACCTTTTTATAGATTTCCGAAGCGCATATGACAGCATAAAGAGGCCAAAGCTCTACGAAGCGTTGTATGATCTCGGAATACCATCAAAGCTGATTCATCTCATTAAAATCTGCATAAACGATGTAAGATGTACATTCCGAATAAAGCTTGATTTATCACCTGATTTCGAAACGAAGAAAGGGCTAAGGCAAGGGGGTGCTCTGGTCTGTTTGTTATTTAATCTTGCCTTAGAATAGGTTGTAAGAAGGTCCGGTGTGGAACCCACCAATACAGTTTATATTATAATAGGGTGACACAGATACTTGGGTACGCGGACGATTAAGGTATGGTGGCAAGATCTCTAAACGCCTTGAAAGAAGCTTTTCTTAGACTTGCAGGAGAAGCCACAGTCATAGGGCTATCTATAAACAATACAAAACGAGGTACATGAGAGCTGGCCCGGGAACTGACAACCCTATCAAGGAACCACTATCGATCGGATCTTTTACGTTTGAAAGCTAATTTACATTACCAATTTACGTACCTGGGATCTATAGTCAGCAGATCTAACAAGATATCCCTCGAGATCGGTCAAAGATAAGAAAAGCAAGCTGTTGCTATTTTGGATTAAGGAAACATCTGAGTATGCAAGCCTTTTCCAGACAGACTAAGTGCAGCCTTTATAAAATCCTTATTCGACCAGTAATAACTTATGCTAGCGAGGCGTGAACCTTAAACGAGTTCGGAAGAAGCAGAGCTCTTGATCTTTGAAAGAAAGATTTTGCGGCGCATATTTGGACCCATTAAAGCTGGAGATCAATGGAGAAGGCTCTACAACCGGGAACTATATGAACTATTTGGGGAAACCAATATCTGTACGCTACATTAAGTGTGGCCGATTAAGATGGGCAAGGATGGACGAGGAGGATATTCTCAGGATATTGCTGGAGGAAAACTGGACCGTCAAGAGGAAGAGGAAACCAAGACTGCGTTAGGAAGATGCTGTCGTAAAGGACGCCCGGACCCTTCTGGACGTGCGGAATTGGAAAACAGCTGCACAGGAACGAGCCACCTGACGAAGGCTCATGAGGAGGCCAGAGTTCACATCGGACTGTAGTGCCACTGTATTATTATTATGTTCAATATACAACGATATATATGTATATAAAAAAAAGTTTGCCCGGAAAACGAGATATCACCCTTTTCCATCATAATTTAGTACTAGCCTGGAAACGGATCATCCTTTGATGATATTTGTTACAACAATTGATATATAAAATTAAATTTAATTTGAGCTGTTAAATACGTCTGTATGTCTAATAGTTATATAGATATGGTTCTTAGAAAAATTGGAAACCGATAAATTTTTACTTTTGTCATTAATTTGGTGAATACAATATAATGTAAACGGATGTTCCTAACAATGTCATGGTTATAAACTACTTTACGAGGCATAAAATCAGGTTTTATTTGAGTAGTAATAGAAATCCTTTGGTCTAATATTCACCAACATAATGTCAGTGCAATGGTAACATGGGTAGAATTTCTGTCCCTAAAAACGCGTCTGCCGCGGCTTCCCATCCACCGGTGAAAATCAGACAGCGTCGTTTGATTCGTATTATTTCCTAGTATTATGAGGCCAAAAGAATCAGAACTTCTTTTTTTCGGTACCTTTTTGAATGGTTCGGCATTTTGTAATCCTCCCATTTTGAGTTGGCAGACGTGTATTTTTTGCTTTACCATGCATAAAAAGTACTAAAAATAAGAGTTGTATTTTTCGTAGCTGTCTCACGGATTAGTAGTTTACCTCTCTAAGGGTGCGTTTACTGCACGAGTTTTGGTGGCTGGAGCGATAGCGGGTTTCTAGAATATATTGAAGAGGTAGGCGGATTCCTAAAATTCCTACGATTCAAGGTCATTCTTACAACCTCCTTACTACTTCTGCCGCCAAAACGCATGCATTGTAATCGGGCCCTAAAAGTCTAAACTTGTCAGGTTCTGGGCAACGCACTTTAATCCATGGCCACCTCCTGTCTTACAATTATTTTTTAAAATCTAGTTTACAATCTACGTCTTTCCCTTGTCTCCCAGGTTCTGTGAAACTCCTAATTTCTTCATAATCTATTAAATTACAATAATTATAGGAGTATTTCATGCTCCACAAATCGATATCAGTATTTAAGTTAATAATCCATAAACTACATATTTTCTGTTTCAAATATAATGTTATCTTCAAATACGATGACAAAGACTCACAAGACATTAACAGCTGTTGGTCTGTCGAGGGGAAAGGGTGAATCTTGCGTTGAAAATGAAGTATATGCCCCAGAGGCTCTCGACCATGAATTATTTTGTTGACAAACTTTTAAGAGCCCCCGGAGAGGTGGCTAAGTGTGGTTGAGTGTGCCGCTAGATTTACCTCCGCTTCGCCTTATCATACAACTCGCCTCCTGACTTTTATCTACGGTGGGCTGCTATCAAACAGCCATTACACGCTCTCTTACTCTATAATGCGCTCTTAAAAACTGTTTCGCACGTTCTTCTTTCTCCTTTCACTAATGGCATTCCATACCTCTCTTCATAATTAACTCTATTGTTTTTTATATATCCGATTAGACAGTAAAAAATATATCTTGTGAAGTGCATATAAAAAATGAGAGACAAAAAAAGATAATGCTCACATTTGATTGCTGAATTCAGATTTGAGGTAATGAATTTCCTGAAGCATACACATTTCGCGTGCACGAGAGGCAGTTGATAGTATCAAAGCAGTAAGAAATTAATATATTCCAAAAAAAAAAAAAAAAAAGTACCTGTTATGTAAATAGAGTTTATAAGCTCTTTAGATTTAATAGCCACAATAGGTAGTATAAAAAAATACACAGAATAGTTTAAGGCTTATATGTAACACAGGTTTCAAAACTAGGTACAATCTCAAGACTCTATTAATCTATAGAACAAATTCATATCCCAAAATGCTCTAAATGCGTACAGGATTGATCAGCTATGTTTACGCCACTTATTTCATTTGTCCTCATTTTTATTATGTATTTAAATTCCTCAGAAACTTTCTTTAATAACTATTAATATTTGTTATCAAATGTTTCGGATTATATCTATAAAGAAGAAAAAAACATATGTTCAGTACAGTTGGAACGGAGTGCGTTAAAAAAGTGATTATTACCTATTTGTTATTACCTAACCATTATACCTTTTACCTTGTATTTTTATCTTTACCTTATACCTTGTACCAGGTTTACCTATAAAACATTTTAGAAATTACTCATTTATTTATTTCTGCGATCATCAACTTATCAGTTCTGCATAACATAAATTAATATCAACAAGCAAATTCTTCAATCAGCTTAGCTACCAGGCACAGCGAAAGGAAATCCTTAGGACGACCCCGCTGGCCCCAACAAGCTAGGTGGACATAGTATCGTTTCTATAATGACGGCTAATGTTACACAATAGTTTAGTCTAGTCACAATAGTTTTTACTTACCTATATACGATATTTATAGAAAGTAAAAGTATTGAGATCGTGAATATTTTTTAATTTTTACTTTTCAACAGAAATACACGTTTTAGGGTCTCTTGAGCCCAAATAATCAAATCCTGCAAAAAGAACTGTATTTGTAGTAAATCCAAGACGAAAAAGAAAAAAAAAGGTTTATGAAACTGAAATTTCATATTTATCTCAAATATACGCCTGAAACTTTTTCATCAAAATCGGCTAGAATAAACTCCATATCGATGAAAACTTTAAAGGGCTTTAGCATTATGTAGATTTAATTCTGATTAAAATAGTATAACAGGGCTTAAATGCCAAATATTTATATTTTCTTCTATATTTTAGTTCATTTTTTAATCGAAATAATATATATATATATATATATATATATATATATATATATATATATATATATATATATATATATATTCACCCATCTACCTACTTAAAATATAATAAAAATAAAAGCACTAACATTTGTACAAAAATAATAAATACATTCTTACACAATAATAAAAAAAAATAATAAAAAACACAAACAGATTCAGAAAAAATAAAAAAATAAACCATACAACACTAATATATTTACAATAATAAAATTTATATAATCACATAAATCAAAATTTATATATCACACATCTTCACCATTTTATTCCTTAGAGCAAGAATTTTTACATAAAGATACTACTTTATTAGAAATTTCTATTCTTTTTTAGCTTACATTCTTTCATTGTTTACAGCTTCTTTTAATTGAATTTGAACATCTGTGAATCTCTTCATTTCACCGCGTTCAAACTCCTCTCTCATGTGTTTAATTTTTAACATTTGCCTATTTATTTTATTTTACAAAGCAGTGAGAATTGACTATTCTAACCGTTTCTCCTCTCAATAGTAGAAATTAGCTGTTTTTTTTTGTTTTTTTAAAATCTCTATTGTTCCTCCGAAAACAAAGAAAACACGCACACACTTCAACTTTACTATTTAATCAGTAAATTGTACACCCGGTCCTTAGAGGCTAAGTAAGCCCCCGGTTCGAACCACCGCTGATATATATCAGTGTATTTCCAATTTTTAGCTTCTCCATAATGTAGAAAAATACCGACAATATTCCGGTACCTTGAATTTATCTGTACATGTGTCTAAATCAATTATGAAGTAAGTAATAAATATGTGTCTACTCAACTTTTCTTTGTTAAATGACTTCGGTCTATAAAAAAAAAAAAAAAAAAATCACTAAAAATACATACACTCACTACCTGATGAAACTAGGGTCAGTTTTTACTACGGCAAGACAGGACATAATTCTTCTGAAAATTAGATTTATCATTGGTTTATCTTATCACTAACATCAAGTTAACTGGTTCGATCGAAATCTTGTCTTTGTTTCACGGATATGTGAGTTTCCAACCCCCTCATTGTACCCTAGTGTAGTGATGGGGCTCTCCTTTGTGCCTGCATACCTTCTTCCCTTCTGGTGGGGCTACCTAGGGAAGGTAACCATAGGGTCTTTTCAGTATTATTGATTAGTGCAGAATATACAGTAAATTATGAGTTATGTAATCGTTGCTAAATTGAACACAGTCTGTCGCTTCAATAATGGGATTGCTATCCACGAATATGTTTGCATATAATAAAATACTATTTCTATTTATGTAAATGATTCATTGAAACGCTAAGTACGTAAATGTGTTCTCTCAAAATTATTTTAAATAATATCACTTTTTTTTCATTTTACCCACTTTGGAGCACGTTAGATTTTCTTACTGCCCAGTATTTTTTGGTCTTTTTAGATCTTATTTTCCTCTCTTCGTCTGAAATACAGCATTGCTGTTTGGTTTTGACCCTTTTAATTTTGTTCCTGGTTATGTTCTTATCAGTTCTGTTCCTTTAAATCTCTTCTGTAATTTTAAATTCTTGTAGATTATTTCCATGCCCTTTAAACCAGTTCGGTTTGGTTTTCTTATTGCTGAAGGAGTCGAAGATTCGCATAGTTTTCTCTTTTACTGATTTTTTCTTTATTTATTGTGATATTCCAATATTTTTAAAATAAAACGTTTTTAGGTTGCATCTCAATAATAACTTTTATAATCAACCAACAAAGATGTACGTTCTCTTTCTTTTATAATTCCCATTATTTGGCATAAATAAAAAATCTGGTGAGCGCAACACACGACTTTTACTTATACTCGTTGTTAAAATCAATTTAAGAAATTTTAAACGCCTTTATAGATATAAATAAATTGTTAAAGAATTATTTTTACTTTCACTTACTATATATAGTAAGGGGAAGTATTGCGATCGTAAAAATTTTCGAATTCCAGTTTTCAACGGAAATACACGTTTTAGGGTCCCCTGAGTCCAAATAACCAAGTCCCGCAAAAAGGTCTGTGTGTGTGTGTGTGTGTGTCTGTGTGTGTGTGTGTGTGTGTAGTAACTCCCGGGCGGAAACGGTAGGTACTATGAAACTGAAATTTCATATTTAAGACAACTATACGCCCGAGACGTGACAAAACTTTTTTCATCAAAATGAGCCTACCAGAAGAGGCACTTTATACCATGCATTTTGCACCTTTTTTCGATTTTCTCAAAAACGGTTCCGACGATTTTGATTAAACTCGCTATATCGATGTAAAATATAATGCGCTTTAATATCATGCAGGTTTTATTTAGATAAAAATGGTCTGACAGGGCTTAAAGGCCGATATTTTAAATTTTCTTTCCCTAAAGTACCTTTAATTTTGTAGATTCAATAATAATAACTAGATTATCTTGTTAACGCTGATGAAAAACTGGTAAATATACCCAACTAAAGGAGAAAACAGAAAAAATATTTTTTAAATGCAATTTTTCGTTTTTGAACATAAGAGCAGTAATATACATGTATGATATACCGTTGGAAAGCTGAAGATTATAGAAAAATTATCGTCGCATACACAAGCTTTTAAAAGTTAATAGACAGTGATGAAATGAACATAAAACTTACTGATTATTTTAGATAATAATATAATAGGTTTTTGAATCAAACACATGTTTCTATAGAAATTTAATTTAATTTATTACTTTCACTTACTATATATAGTAAGGGGAAGTATTGCGATCGTGAAAATTTTCGAAATCCAGTTTTCAACGGAAATACACGTTTTAGGGTCCCCTGAGTCCAAATAACCAAGTCCCGCAAAAAGATCTGTGTGTGTGTGTGTGTGTGTGGTAACTCTCGGGCGGAAACGGTAAGTAGTATGAAACTGAAATTTCATATTTAAGACAACTATACGCCCGAGACGTGACAAAACTTTTTTCATCAAAATGAGCCTACCAGAAGAGGCACTTTATACCATGCATTTTGCACCTTTTTTCGATTTTCTCAAAAACGGTTCCGACGATTTTGATTAAACTCGCTATATCGATGTAAAATATAATGCGCTTTAATATCATGCAGGTTTTATTTAGATAAAAATGGTCTGACAGGGCTTAAAGGCCGATATTTTAAATTTTCTTACCCTAAAGTACCTTTAATTTTGTAGATTCATTAATAATAACTAGATTATCTTGTTAACGCTGATAAAAAACTAGTAAATATATAGATTGAATAAATTCGATACCCAACTAAAGGAGAAAACAGAAAAAATATTTTTTAAATGCAATTTTTCGTTTTTTAACATAATAGCAGTAATATACATGTATGATATACCGTTGGAAAGCTAAAGATTATAGAAAAATTATCATCTCATACACAAGCTTTTAGAAGTTAATAGAGAGTGATGAGAAGAAGATAAAACATACTGATTATTTAAGATAATAATATAATTGATTTTTTAATAAAACACATGTTTCTATATAAATTCAATATGATTAATTCCTTAATAATTTCACGTATTTTTATCTCTAACTGTATTTGAAAATTCTTTCATTGATTTTAAAAATGGGGGTAAGTGAAAGTCGTGTGTTGCCCGCACCAGATTTTTTTTTTTTTTAATTTCAATTGAAACATGTGTTTTATTATACGTGCATTATATGTGCATTAAATAATTCACCAAAATAAGACGGTTTTAAAAATTGCTAGTTTTTCACAGAAAAAAAAAATGATGGACCTTGAAGGAGAACCTGGGCAAGTTGACTGATGCGAAAACATCACTGTTCTAGTTCCAACAAGACTATGATATATCACAAGAGGACAGAACTCATTATCCCTGAGCCTTGAGATATCTTCACGAACGGAGGGAACTATTCTTTCAAACCCGACTCTTTCCTTAGAACCAAGTTTAACTACAACAATTTTCGAGGCAGTTATTGTTGGCAAACTGTGTATAAAAGCGTAGACGAGAAGAAACCTGTGGAGGAGGGGTCGTAGCAGCCAGTAAAACAGGGATAATTGCCAATAAATTTGTCAAGGCCTATTAGAGAGAATAGGAGGGGCTGGCGGGGAAGAATCCCCCAGGGGCTCAATCTCGATCTGTTTGTCCCGGACCGCACGCACGCGGTAATATACTGCCGCCCCGTAGACCGCAGTACTCTCTCCTTCAACCCCTCCCGTGCAAAGCAATGCTTCTCTCTACCCAGTTCTATTAATGCTTGGATCATCTGAAACATCAAGGGTGGATATTCTGATGTTACTGCTGAATTAGCAAATCTCGTACGGATATTTGAACACAATCTAAAATTTTATCCTGAATACCACGAAGAATTATGTGTTTAGCATACCGTTTAACGATTTTTATGCTTGAATGCTTTAATTACTCAATGGATTCTCGTAAATGTTTTGAAAGAATATAAGCTCAAACTATTACTTAAATGAATGAAGTGTGTTATATATTAAAGTGTTAATCGATATGTGATCGATAAAACCATATGTTTATAAAAAGAAGAAAAACACATGTTTTTAATTATTATTCCACGTTTTTCAGATTTGTTCGATTTTAAACTTGTGTAATGGTTACCTAATAAAGTAATTGTGAATAGTTATAAGTTTTTGAAATACACAACAAATAAATGGCGACGAGGATGAACGTGCTGTAAGATCAAAAGTAAGTTTCAATAACAGCAAGTCGATAAGGATCCAGAATGTCAAAATCAAGCAAACCAGCAGTCAATCAAAATGAGGTCATACTTGCTCAAAACCAAGAGATCATGAAAACACTCAACGTTCAATCCCAGGTATTAGCACAGTTACTGCAATCTTACCACAGCCCTCAACATCAGCTGGCCCATACAGATTACTTTGGTTCTATAAACTTTGAATCCTTCGATGAAGAGAAAGAGACTTTTCAATCATACAAAGAGCGTATGGAAAATTATTTTGAGCTAAAGAGGTTAACAGGAGATTCAGCTGAAGTAAGATCAACAAAAGCTAAGGTATTGATAAACGCTTTAGGTGCTAAATATTACCAATTATTATCGAGTTTGACTTCCCCAGAATTGCCCGCATCAAAAGAGTACGATGAACTGATTAATCTATTGAGTGCACATCTTTGCACTAAATCTAACATACATACGGAAAGACATAAATTTTTATCAAGGGTCCAAAATACAAACGAAACTGTGTCGGAGTACATCGCTCCCCTTAAACATTTAGCCCGTACATCAAAGTGGGTTTGTCAAGAAAACGATTGCAGGAAACCGATAATGTCAATTCTGCAAGCACAATTTGTCCGGGGACTACACGGGCGTAATAATCTCGTCATTTATCGCCCTAAAACACCATCCCTACCTACCGGGGACTACATGATGTTGAAATCAGGGAACAAATTCTACAGCAAGAAGACTCAGTAACATTCGAGAAAGTTGTCGAGATAGCTCTTGCCATTGAAGCAGCTAAGAAACAGAATCAGCTCTACGGTAATTCAGCAGCAGACATAAACGAAGTCCAGATTTCAAAGAGGCAGATCAGCAAAAATTCTAATAGGAATGACTTCAAAAGAAACTTCAAAACCTCAATAATTTCAAAACTTGGCCTTCAAAACATATGCTTGGCTTGTGGCAAGGAAAATCACACGTATAGGCAGTGCAAGTCGAAGGACCGCTTGAAGTGCAGAAAATGTGGAAAACCAGGTCACGTGGAAAAGGTATGTATCTCTAGTCAATTTAGGAAGCCAGTTCGATTTGTTGAAGAAGAAGAAGACGAAGACGATGATCATACCTCAATTAACACGGTAAATACCATTATTCCTACAGAATCAGACTTTCTCATAAATTCAATAGTAGATAATCCATTTCAAATCAAAATACATTTAAATAATAAACCAATGAAATTTATAATCGATTCCGGCAGTAATGTTTCTATCATATCGATGGCCGATTTTAATAAATTAAATCTCAATTTAAGGTTAGAACCTACCACTGTTACATTTCGAACATACACGAATGATTCGCTCAAACCCGAAGGAGTAGTTAATTGTCAAATTTCCTATAATAATGTTAAAACAAATGGTGATTTATACATTGTAAAAAATTATTACACACCACTTCTCGGAAGAGAATGGATTAGGAAACTAAAATTAAATATTTCAGATTTACAAAATGTCGACGAATTTAATATAGAACCAACAACCCTCGAGAAAATCAAAACTGATCTTTTCCAAAAGTACGAAAATGTTTTTACTCCTAAAATTGGGCTCATTCCTCATTTCAAATGTAAGCTGAATCTCAAAGATGATGCAAAACCTATATTTATTAAACCCAGACCCATTCCTTATTCCTATCTGAAAAAACGAAAAACGAATTAGACTTATTGGTAGAACAAAAGATCATAGAGAAAGTCGATCATTCTGAATGGGGCACACCCCTTGTTATAGTTCCCAAGCCCGACTAGACTGTCACAATTTGTGCTGACTATAAAATTACCCTCAATCCGCAGTTACAAGATACGCATTACCCTATTCCCAAAATAGCCATTTAGCTAGACCGTCAGATCTTCAAAGTCATAGCGATTTTCACCTCTTCAAAGTTGGCATAAAACCAATGTGGGAGGATGAAGCTAATCAAAGAGGAGGAAAATGGATAGTAAGACTGAGGAAGGGCCTAGCTTCCCGATGCTGGGAGAATCTAGTGCTGGCCATGCTCGGAGAGCAGTTCATGGTCGGGCAGGAAATATGTGGTGCCGTCGTTTCTATTAGGTTCCAGGAGGACATTATTTGCGTTTGGAACAAGACAGCTTCTGACCAAGCGACGACGAGCCGTATTAGAGACACGATGAGGAGGGTCCTCAACCTACCCCCGAATACAGTATTAGAATACAAAACTCACAACGACAGTCTCAAATCGTTGAAAAACACACCGGACACGTCACACAATTCCGGATGATCTGAAATGAATGTGCCTACATTTTTCATATAGATTCTCAAAAAAACAAAACTGTCTCCAGATACCAAATACATATTTCAATAAAGATTGTTATATTTAAAAAAAAAAAATTATTTCTACATTACCTTATTAAGTTGGATCATGGATATGTCATCAAAAGACATATTAACCAACTGAGGCCAACACAAGTGGGAAAAGGAAAACCTTCAGAGCCGAAAAGGGAATTCAACTCAACTGTTCATCAAAGTAACACAGAACCGTCTTCTGTAGAAGATGCAACATCAGAAACAACATCCACAGTGAGGCGATCGCAGAGGGAGAGAAAGCCTGTAGTTAGGCTTAACCTATAGGAAAAAACAAAACAAGTATCAATTAAGTGGCGGAGAGTGTTATATATTAAAGTGTTAATCGATATGTGATCGATAAAACCATATGTTTATAAAAAGAAGAAAAACACATGTTTTTAATTATTATTCCACGTTTTTCAGATTTGTTCGATTTTAAACTTGTGTAATGGTTACCTAATAAAGTAATTGTGAATAGTTATAAGTTTTTGAAATACACAACAAAGTGTCAATCAACTGTCCGTTTAAGCGCATGTAACTGTCTTTTTTGAGGTGATGTGTCAAAATATTTTTTTTAAAGCATTAATCGTTTAATGAATTTCCGTAAAGCACATGATCATATGCGTCAAATATATCTAGCACACCTATGGAGAGAAGAAAAGGAGATCTTCCATAGAAAAATTCTGGACCGAATATTTGGTTGGCGAGAATTGAGAGAGGAGAACTAACAAGGAGGTCTAAGAGCTGTTCGTTGGGGTCGACGTAATACGGCACATAAGGCTGGGGAGGCTGCACTGGGCTGGCCAAGTCGTCAGAATGTCAGTGGATGAGATCCCGAGAAAGTAGTTGTACTGTGGGCTGCATCGGACAAGAAGAGGAGGTAGGCCACAGCTGATATAGGAGAATACCGTCATCAAGAATCCTAGGAAACCTCTGAGTATCCGTAACTGGAGAGTGACCGCACGAGACCGAGGTTCATTGAGGAATCCAAGGTCCAAACTGGGCTGTAGAGCCAAGGATAGTGATGATACCTATGAGGGCAACTTTTTACTACTTCCAGGCCAATTATTCACGTGATCTGGATTGAAAAAAAAATGTTATGTCCCATGTTGTTTTTTATAAGAACTATTAAGTAAGAATATCTGCATCTTTACGTCCGTACCTTGGCTTCTTGTCTACTCCTGGTTTGACACCATTACGAATTTCTCGAGATCGGAGGAAGTAGGATATAGCTAACATTTAGAGCTATAGAAACAATTTGATGGTATGATGAGATGAGAATAGATGTGACATAATCTTGAAATATTTTTTGGGTGATTTGTTATTCTTGTTATTTTTCGACGGTTAAGAAAATAGCTGTAGTAAATAATCAAAATGTAAAACATAAATTATTGATTTTCAAATGGGAAAAATCAAATTAGATAAAATCTATTCTTTAAAGACATTTCTCGGCCTATTATGTTAAATTTTGCTGAAAAATCGACAATGTTAAGAAGGAGCAGTTTGGTTTCTAAGAGTTTGGAAACAGTGGAATAAATTAGAGCGGGAGACGACGTAGGGGAGACACATGTCAACAGTGCTGTTCATTAGACCAGCTGGGGCAGAAAAGTTCACCCCGAGGAGCTCAGTTAAAATTAAACCTTAGAGAGAGAACGCCCTCAATAAGATAAGGGAACTACATGCTACACTTGAAGGCACAACCTTATCAAGGCAATATCAAAGCCCTTGCTATATCATCTTATTAATTAATAAAATCGTCCATATCTCATCTTTGCAGAAAATAAATTATTTAATGTTAAAATAAGGCAAACGAAAAACAAAACAAAAACGAAGTTCATAAAATCCCCTCGATCAAAGGCGAAAATTTAATTTCTTTCGTTAAAAGCTTAATAATTTGAAAAAAAAAGCAAGAGATACGAAGTAGTAATCCCTATATGAAATGTTTTAAAAAACGTTTGATGTTAAAATAAACTAATCTACAAGAGACTTATTTTATTAAAGTTAATTACTATAAAAGGATGCGCCAAACCATATTATGTATACTTTAAATTTAAAAGATATACGAATTAATTTGTCTCCATTTTATTTATTGTTTTACCAAAGATTTAATACATGTCTCATATTAAAGGTTCATTATGTTTTTTATTTAGTTTTTTAATTTTGATTTGCATCTACCCTACAGTGTCATTGGCGTCATCATAGATACATTATATTCTGTTGTAGTATCCTACAATCTTCAGGTAGTCCAACAGTACGGATATCTGTTTCTCTTCGTCGCAGTGTGTGTTTCTGTACGTTATACAGGGTATGTGCCAGTCCAGTCTTTCCATATCTCTAGCATTCTTATAATAGAGACCAAATTATTATAATCAAAAGAGGTACTAGAAAAATCCACTCCGTAAGAATACAGGTGCCCTCTGAGCGAAGGAGGGAATGGAGGCTCAGGGGAACGAGCATTAACAGGGAAAAACTCGAAGCACACTTCCAGCGAAAAAGTTGAAGTAGAGGACTACATCATTCAACTAAAGATAATTTGAGTATTAAAAAAATAAAATAAAAAAAATTGATATTTTTCATAATATAAGACGTAAATTTTGCTAAAGGATATTGTTGAAACTTATACAATTCAATTATATAAAATGGCAGGCTTCCATTTAATTCACTCCTTTTTCCTCCAAAGTTTTCTTAAATCAGCTAGTCTTTTTTATATCCGGTAATAAAAGGAGATGTTTATAGTAAGAATAACGACAAGCAAGAAAAAAAGTTCTTAAAAGACTATCCTTTCTGAAACCTGAATTCCTCTTCTGAACTTCACTGAATCACTTCCTAAATGGTTAAATTAAAAGTGTTGAAACGTAAAATAGACATTCATGAAAAAAAAATTAGTTACACACTCTCAAATATAAAGTGGATCATGTCGAAATATTACTGTGGGCTTTGGAAAGTATAAAAAACTAGGCTAAGAGTAGTGCTTTGATCTTGGTTGATAATAATTAGCAATAAATGAATCTTTCAAGAAAGGTGCTTAATGAAATTTAGGTTTAATATTTCCTGTGGTAATGTAGCCAGCATAACAGCCTTCTATATCCAAGATGGCAGATGATTCTAGGATTTTTAATAGTAGAAGATCTTTAGTTGTAGCTTGCTTCCGAGGGAACGTAAAAAAAATGTTCCTGAGCTTTTGCGATGTTAGGTATTCCTTAAAGATGCCTATCTTTATTAAACCAAGATAAACAAAGAATCCTTTTGCTTATAATTATATTTATTATTATTATATTGCCAAGCCTAGCATCGTCTGATGATCCACAGTATCATAAAGTGACGTTAAATGAATAAACAATGTGTAGGTGTAAGCATGGGGTTCAGGAAAATTATGAATAACTCTACCCATTCGTAGAAGATTCTTTGAGAAATAGTACATTTGCATCGTATGAGCTGAAATTAAGTTTATTTCCTAAACAGAATAATTATGTTTTAGGATTGTTTAAATTCATAAGCAGTGTTTGGGAATTTCCAGGGGCCAAATCTTTATTTATGTTTCATATCATTGAAAATCAGGTTTCAGTAACAGAGCACTGTTGCTCTTCTTTCTTTTTGATATCAGCATTTTGTTCGATTTGACTTCCAATAGGCGCATAACTTGGTGACTTAATAATAATAATATTTAAAAACACAAAGCTAAGCGAAATTACCTCGCTTGTTGTTAAATAATTTTTCTTATATGGTATTGCTTCGGGAAAGGGAGAAAAAACTGAAAACATGTGTCTTGTCAACTGTTGCAGTAGATAACATGGCTGGTGGAACCTGCCGAAGTTTTTCTTTTAAACCTCCCAGCATTGACTCACCCTGCAGTTAGCACACCGGACATGCTGTCGTTATGAAGTGGGAGCCAACAGGATATTCGCTCCCGTTAATATCAGTTAGGGGCCACCATGGGAAAGATGAAGCGTACCTAATATCTCCTTCTGTTATTGGCTCTTGTGCAAACTTCCGTGGCGGCAGGAGGTGCATCACGTCCACAGTTTGCAATCATACCGGCGAAGGAGTTTTAGGACAAACAGTGAAAGCAACCGACACATTAGCTATTGTGTTCGTCTTCTCTAGTTTGCCGTAACCGAACGAAACTCTCCACCACTCAATGTTACAAAATTTGTGATCTGGAAAAATTTAAAAATCAAATCTCCTTTTCCCAAGAACTTGCTGTTTCTAGTTGTGATGCAGGATCTTTAGAGGTTTTAGTTTAAATTTGCTTTTCGAAAGCAACTATTAAACAACTTGATCTAATAGCTGACTTTTTGATATTTAACAGCGTTGCGTGAAATCTTCAAGGTTTGATTTTACCTGTTGTCGATCTAATCTAATTGTACAAAACTGTCATCAGACTTGCAATACAAAATTTTTTTTTTGTGTGTGTTATATCCACTTATAAATAAGACGAGCTTGAACAAGTTTCTAGTTTGGTTTCAATGGGAGATTAACTCTGAGAATGTTTCTAGGCTTACTAATTTAAAGTTCTGGGACAGGTTTCGTATCATGGTAGAATGGCAAGGCTGTTTATAAATGTTTTGTAAGTCGGGAAGATTATGATTTTTTCTTACGCTGTATCTATAAAGGAAATTCATAATTTTAAACCTGAAATAACATTATGGAACATCTTAAGGAATAAGATCATTCACTAAATATACATGCGACGTGAATATTATTTGAATTATGCAGACCTCAAGCTCTTTAGGAGAGAGGGAAGTGGTAAAACCGCCGTTTTCCATTATTCTGGATATTTCTTCTGTAATAATAAAAGGAAACAAGGAATCGGCAAAGAGGGAAATTCGATACACTGAGGAAATTGAATTTCTCGCCTCTTAAGGAGCTTTGTTATTCATAGCAATGAACTTATAATTTAAGGCAAACATGTTTCGAGGGGTTCTTTTCCTCTTAAACAGAATTCCTATTGCTACAATAAAATCATGAATTTTATCTGTACTATTGCGACATACAACTATTTTTGAGATCTTAAGAGGCACAGCTCATGTAATACTCTTGTGATTTCAAAAATTACATTACAAGCATCTGTAAAAAATGTTATAAGTTCTCAAAAATCACTTTTCGCTTTTATTGACTGATAATGTTGTCATTGTGTTTGATAAGAGGAAGAATACAACTATTATCAATCACCAGGACTCAAAATATAATAAACCAAAACGATTATTGATATGTTTGCTTATGTTCCGTCAGATTTGATTAGAGTTCCGAAGAGAGCTTAAAAATGCTGATATCTTCCTCAACATAAAATTCCTACTCATGTCAATACTGTTGTAAATGTTTATCCTATCACTAACGTTTGCTCATGTTTAGTGTTTCTGTACTGTGGCATATTCAGACGGTTTGTAATTTAAGTAAACATCACCGAGTCATACAAGTCATATTTGAGTGCCTTATTTAATAATAATATATTTTTATATTTTACATCTTTCGTACTATACATTTAGTAAACCTAACTATATCCATAATAGAAACAATACGTTTTAATGGAAATTTTCATATTTTAGCATATAGAATATTAATCAACAGCCATAAAAAAGATCAAGGATTTCTGCAAAGATTAATTTTGTATTGATTGTTTCTATTTTATTCAATTACTAATACTGGAAGTTATGAACTCAATATATCTATAGTTGAATTAAATATTCATTGTATTTTTTTTTTTTTTTTGTAAAGTTAATATTATAAAAAAATGTATACATTGAACATTAAATAAATAATTAATAACATTACAAAGATCTTTATGTTGTTATTTTTGTTATTATTTTCAATAATGAATCTGTGTTGTAGGTTAACAAAGTTCTTTCTAAAAAACAAAACAAATTCTACCAAAAAATTACCTAAACTCAAAATGTGAAGGCACTACAAATAACGAATAAAAAAAAAATCCGTTTCTCCTAATTAATAAAAAAATGAATACTAAATTTTGCACTTAATGCTATTTCATAGAGAATTAAATTTTCTTCAAAATGAAAAAAAAAATATTAAAATTGGCTTAGAACTAGCAGAGTAGGATGATCTGCTATTATCCTTTGAAATATTTATTTATTTTCATACTACCTAATTACCTCTCAACAGCTATATAAACTACTTATAGTTATATCCTAATATTGTTTTTTTGGAAATAATAAACAATTGTGTAATTATTAGCTGCGTTTTTATTAGTATAGTCACTTCCTGAGTATGGATTTTATTAAATTATGTTTAAATCATAAAAAAAAATTGTGAAAAAGTTATATCGTATTACATTATTTTTTTTTTTTCTTTTTTTTCTTTTATTTTTTTTTTGTTGAAAATTATACAATAAACCTTAAGTTCAAAACTAAAGTGCGCTTCAACTTATTTAAAAAAAATCCAATCGAAAAACGTTATTTAAATGATGATATCTCGATTCTAGCTTAGAATTCGTGTTTATTAATAGTACAAAGGTTTTGGACAGCAATTAATGAGCTGTCATCAGCAGGTGCTTTCTTCTTTAATAAACGACCATGTACCACTTCCTCATCAATTGCCTCTTAAAATCTACTTGTAATTCATCACAAAAAATAACTGAGAAAGAAAAATCAATGCTGGTGTTTAGCATTTTTTTATTTTATTAATTCCAAGTTACATATCTGGTTGTTAGTTATAATTCTATAAGAAAATCTGCTTCAGCTGATAAAGGTTATAACAAACTTAAAATTGAACATTTAGTTTTTGCTTTTAGTGGCTACCGGTACAGAAAAATATATTAATAAAGTGATTTATGTTTTATAGAATTAATGTTTTTCTTCTTTCTCCCTCTTTTTCTCTCTCTCTCTCTCTCACTCTCTCTCTCTCTCTCTTCTCTCTCTCTCTCTCTCTCTCTTCTTATATATATATATATATATATATATATATAATATATATAATTCATGTTTTTTGGTATCCGCCAAGTTCTTCTAAACAATTGTATTTTAGTAGTTTAAAATAATAGAAAATTGTTATAAATCCATAAACTTATATTATTATTAATTAATTTCACTTTCATAATATTTCATTAAAACAGACTTTTCCCTGTAAATTTTACTCTGCAATGAATGTATTCATCTGTAAAAGATGGATTGAAAGTCATCCTATAATAACTGGCAGTAATGATAGTACAATAGGCAATGGCATCTAAAATCGCCTATAACTGTTGAGTAGACAATATAAAAATTAACAAATTGTTTGTTTATTTATTTAACGCCACTTTATGATAATATGGCTAGTCGGGCTATGGTGCAGTGGGAGTCCTAAATTTTGCCTATCCAGGTTTGATAAGCGTTACTTTTGTTACGTACTCTCCGAAGGACGGAATGACTAAGGATATCTTAACCCCATTAAAAAATCTTAGAGCGATTTGTAGGTTCGAGCCCGCGACCTTGGCCATGGAAGGCTATTATGCCTTAGGAGGCCTTCAAAATAGATACTTTTATTTAACTTTTCTTTATAATTACTTTCTTATCCCAAAGCACCAACACTAAATCGGTCTTAATGTGCTTTACACATCAATGACTCCACATTCGTTTAGTGTTTATCATCTTATCAGCATTGATAAAAAGCAGCTAATTACACAATTTGAACGAATTTGATTACCAACTAAAGGAATAATGTTTTTTTTTTGGGGGGAGAGGGGGAGTTTTAAACATTATAAAAGTAATATAGATGTATTAAATACCGTTTGAAACCCAAAGGTTTTAGAATAAAAATATACATACAATTTTAAAAGATTATGGATTGTGAAAAAAAGTGGATAAAACAAAGTGGTTCTTGTAGATAATTGTGTAATAGATTATTTACATTATTTAATAGAAACAATGTTCACTAATGCTTTTTAATTTTTCATCTCTTACTTTCTTAAATGTTACTAAATTGATTTCAACAATGAAGATAAGTGAAAGTATTGTGTCCTGCTCACCAGATTTTACCATAGTACATTTTATAAACACTAAGACTGAAATTTAAGCAACCAGAGGGAAACGCTGTTAATAAGGTTACTCTAGTCTTAAACCATGAAATAAAACTCCCAAGTTTAAGCCCAACCATTAAAACCAAATAAAGGTAGACCGAAACTCTTCATTAATTTCGCAATCAAAGAAAGCTAATTAGTAGGTTAAAATTTAATTAGGGCACAGATGGTAACTCCAGAAAAAAAAAATCAAGGAAGACAAAATAATTAGGACAGAGGATGGGGCATTTTGTTACAGACTACGGTGGCCTGTGGTACAGAGGGCATTAGCATGAGAATCGGAGGGCTGATGCCAGCTAAGTGCTAGCCGACAACTTTCGGCTTTAATCTGCTCAGATTTTCCGGCCGGCGGCGCCTCAAGTCCTTCATTAGCATTTTTCACGAGATTTTCTCGACAACCGGTGCACAATCAGCTATATAATTGTCTCTCTGGGCCAAGCGAATCGTTGCTCAATTTTTTAAGACTTACTTTCCAATTTTCCTGACTTTTTAAAGCAACGCTTCTAATTTATTTTTATAAAAAATTGATTTCAGTAAACAAGTAAGGAAAGATTTTTAATGAATTTTTATTATTTATTGTTTAAATCATCTACCCACTGAGGTCATCAGCGAATTACTTGCATTATTTTGTTAATTAACATTTGTTATTTAACTATATTCGGTTATACATATCACATTGTTATAAGAACTTCATTAAACTTTTAACAGTGCTCTGGCTGAGAACAAAATCGCATTTATATTTTGATTAATATAAATTGTAATTGAATACGAAATTTTGAATCTGTGAAATTCTTGGGCTACAAGAAAGTTCCTCCTACAAGAAAGTAAGCGTTTTTACACATTAGGAAGCATCTGCAGTTTTTCAACCATTCATTAATGACTTATTCTAGGCTTTTCAAACGTTTTGAGTCCAGCACATTCTGATTTACAAACTAATACCAATATCACCCAGCTGAATGCATTTCTTGGTGCATTTTTTCTTTGTGCATAGCCCAAAGTTATTTATCTAAAATTTAAAAAACTTAACTTATGTAGCTGAATATTTTTTTATGGTACATTATAGAAACGAGCTACTTTATGAAGAATATATGTTGTGAGATGTATACCCTTAAAGAAATATACAATTTTAAATAGCGGATTTTTTCCATTTTTTTGACATATTAGAATTTTTCTAATTTTAGACCAATACATTTGGACTGTTCAAAATACACCAAAAAATGCATTCTGAGACAGTCGAACAACCTGTGCTAGACCACTTGTTATGAAATGACCACGGAGTTATAAAACGGGAGTTACATATACATGTACATAAGATTTATGTGCTCCTTGCCATGTTTACGTTTCATAACATATAGGGAAATACAATTAGTTGGTATTGCATTTTGAACAAATATATATTTTTTCGAATTACGAATTTTCTCAAAATGCATAGTTTTGCAGGATAACTGTCCAATCTCTTTAGGACAGCAGATCTAAATTTTCAAAATTAACAGTAAGGTAGGAAAGTGTACCGTTGTGTTTTGCATCCGATAGATTGTTATTTTTTTCGTTTCTTCTTTAAAATATCCTTACATCTTTTAATCGATTCTTAATAGTGATACTAATATAATAAAATTTCCGAAGCGAGAATGCTATCGGCTATGAGAGCGGAAGGAGGAGAGAGAAGGGCCATTGAGAGACGAAGAGGAAGAGGATAGGATCAGCACTGGCTTTTAACGACTCCCTTTTGAGGTCAATCGTTATTCGAGTCATTTATAAACATTGTTGGCTGAGTATCGGGCGGCCTGTATCGCTCCCAACAGGTATCAGCGTCTCCATCTCCGGGAGTCTTGGCATCCACTCCCCAATGGGCTTTATTATATCCTATGTCCCAGCTGTGGCCCGTCATAATTGTAAAATACCGAGTCCATCATTTCCGACCGTTCCATCTCTTTCCATATTTCCATTCATAGCCTCCTTTTTCCGATTCTATTATAGGTATATCCGCCTAATGATATAGCCACTCCGTTCGGGAAATAGGGGAATATGAATATTTTACTATCGGGAATATATATGAACCTCTTTTATCGACAAGGACTCTAACGCATTATCACAGAAATAATCATATTATGATTATATCTTTATATTATATTATATCATGATGCATTTCCTAATGTTTAAAACACATATGTATGTAAATCACACATATTTTGCTTACTTCATTACATGAAATAAATTTTAAATGTTAAAAAATCTTACCTCCGTAGTTGAATTCAATTGACTTTTTAATACATTTAGAGATGAAAATAAATTGTTAAAAAAATTTCACCTTCACTTACCTATATATGAAATATATAGTAAGGGAAACTATTGCTATCGTGAAAATTTTCGAATTTCAGTGTTCAACGGATGTACACGTTTTAGGGTCCCCTCAGTCCAAATGACCAAGTCTCGAAAAAAGGTCTGTGTGTGGTAAGTCTAGCGCAAAAACGATAAGTCGTACGAATCTGACATATCAAATCTAAAACAACAATACGCCCGAGATGTTAGAGCAACTTTATCATTAAAATTGGCTAACTAGAAGAGCCACTTTCTACTGTGCATTAAGCACCTTTTTACGTTTTCCTGAAAAACGGCTATAACTCGCTATGTCGATTTAAAATTAAACGTGCTTTCATATCATGTAGGTTTCATTCTGATTGAAATAGTCTGTCAGGCTTTAAATGCCAATATTTTAAATTTCCTACCTCCAAACTACCTTTAATTTTCTACTTACCAAAAGATTAACCATATCATCTTAATGACATTCATGAAGGAGAGCTAAATATACAATTTGGATGACTTTGATGACCAGCTAAAGGACAAAACAGCAAACTATTTTTTAACGTATTTTTGTGGTTTACTGATAATAAGAACAGTAATATGGACGTACAATATATAATTGGAAAGAGAAAGATTTTACTAAAAATATTATCTATAAAGTGAGGAATGGGATATAAACTTATTACTGATTAACAATTTAATATACTTATACCACTTAATCTAAATCATATGTATCCAAATAAAAGGTTTAATTAAAGTCAACTTCAAATGTTTTTCAAATTGAAGTATATTAAATAGTTTTTTTGTCCGCACCAATTTTAAAAAAAATTGAATTTAAATAAAAACATGTGTTTTATTTAATAGTCTATTATATAATTATCTACAACAATCAGTTCATTTTATCGACTTTTCATCATTCTTCTTTAACTTTTAAAATTTTGTGTATAAGATAATATTTTTTCTAAAATCTTTAGTTTTCCAACGGTATATTATACGTCTTAGTGTTGTGGTTGCCAAGTCATATCGGTATTAAAAGTAATGAGCTAGCAGATAGTGTAGCTAAAAGAGCTATTACCAAGGGCCAGTCGATAAACACTACCTAGTCCAGTGAAGTGATCTCTCTTATAAAAGAAAAGCGTGGCAGGCATGGAAACAGATCTGGACGGCTACGAGGGACAATAAGCTCAGTATAGTCGAGCCCTATGTTCGCTAGAGAAGATAGAATATTCAGCTGACTGAAAGAAATAAATGTGAGGAATCGTTTGAGAATTGGGCATACTCGCCTCACCCACCAAAATTCAATGGAAAAAAATCCCTAGGTGTATCTCGTGTGGGGCACCACTTACAGTCCATCACGTTATGAATAAATATTATACTTACGAGATTGAATGACTAAAACATTTGTCTGAAAATGAACAAAGGAACTATTCTAGGTAGAAGAACAAATCACGAAGTTAATGCTGTATTTATAATCAACAAACATGTGTCAAAAAATTTAAATTGCAGATTTTGGTTGTGAAATAGGGCGCAAATGACCCTTGTGGTTGAAAAGCCTTTATAAATAAATTTTATACGTCTAAATTTCTGTTTTTTAACACAAAAACTGCATTAAAATATTATAAATATTCAATTCTTACAGTCCAAAGTCCTTTGTACAATAGTAAATGCTGCTTATTATGTCTCCAACTATACCTTGCACCACGACCTTAATGTTCCATTTATTTCAGACCTAATTCCATCCAAATTTTCCACATTCCACCAGAACCTCATTCATCATCCTAATCCTCTAGCTCAATCCCTATCCAGATCCTAGAAGATTGAAACGACAGTTGCCCCGCGACCTTTTGTAAAGATGTATATATTTTAGTTCTAGCACTGAATAGATTCTCTACTCAATGCGATGTACGAGTATGTAAGAGTGTGTGTTATGTGTATATAGGTATGAGTGATTTCTTGACTTTATTGTATTGATTCATTATTGTATAAATATTTTATTGTAATTTTATATAGAGTGAATATTGTATGAATGTATTATGTATATTATGTTTCTCCACTACTGCTGATGTCCAAATTGGGACAGATTGTAATTTTACTCAATAAAAATTGTTGTTGATTTAAAAAAAAAAATATTTTTGTTCTTTTCTTCTTAATTTGGGTATCAAATTTGTTCAACTTCTATATTTTGCTGTTTTTCAGCAATGCTAATCAGATTATACGGTGATTTTTATGAAATCTACAAAATTGAAGGCACTTTAGAGTATAAAAATTCAAAATATCGTCATTTAAGCCATGCCAGACTATATTAATCAGAATGAAACCTACATGATATTAAAGCTCATTCAATTTTACATCGATCTAGCGAGTTTAATCAAAATCTTTACAACCGTTTTTGAGAAAATCGTAAAAAGGTGCAAAATACGTACTATAAAGTGGCCTTTCTGGTTAGCTAATTGTGTTGAAAAACTTTCTGCAACATTTCGGGCGTATAGTTGTTTCAAATACGAAAATTCAGTTTTCTAAAACTTTTCGTTTTAGTTTGTTGTGGATTGCCCGTATCAATAAAATAATTAAATATAAGCCAATGAAAACCGGTAGAAATATTATTTTATTTTATTTTATTGATACAGGCAATCCACAACATAGGTGATGTTTGCCAACGTAAAATATTGCTAAGAAATATTAATGAACGACGTATTAAATGCAAAGTAAAATGAAGAGACAATTTGAGAAAAACAAACGTTTGGCTCAGGATATAATAAATAAACCCAGAGAAATAATTATTAGCTATGCGATTGCAATAGGGGGAAAGAGAAATAGTTCGAAATTATAATTTGAAACCATTTCACAATACATTTCAATTTTCTAGAAGTCTTAATACCACAAACATTATGATAAATAACTATAAACTAATGAGATTGAATTTTTGATTTAATAACTTTATAACACATGCCTTATATTTTCTACATTTCATAGCCAACCAGTTCTGGTATGATCAGGATCTGTAATCTGATCCCGAAGACATAAGACATTAGTCTTCTTGAAGGCATAAGTAAAAAAAAAATGTGAAAAGAAAAAAGGATTTTGTTTATGTTTTATTGATTATTGTATTCTGGGTTTAAGGGAGTAGTACAAAAACCACTCTATTCTTTACTATCATTTAGTCTATAACTTTTTTTTAAGGAATGATATCTAACATACGGTCATGTAAATACGTCCGTGCCCCATTAGCCCGCGTGCTGACACGTTGCCAACAAACCGACCCATTGAGAAATAAACTCTCGCTAATCCGTTTTACAGTTAATTCTAGAGCCCCCTAGGCTAGGAAGTGGGGCCATTAGAGACAAATCGATTACCTTAGTCGATTAGGGTCTACCCCTTTTCCTCGCTAACTAATGTCATATACACTTTAGATAACGTAAAAATCAATGCCTAACCCATCCTACTTTCTCCAGAGTATCTTAGCTATCAGAAACCTATTATGTCACAGCGTTGATGTTTTGCATTAGCCTGTCAAATTAACAATTAGTGACATCCTTTCAGCGAAAACCATTATCGATCGGAGTGTATGAAAATCCAATCTTCAGCTTACTGTCTCAGTGTTGCATTTTTTTATTTTATATATATATTTTCAAAAATATTTTTTTTGTTAGAAAATTTGTAACAATAGCATTTTACAGAGTGCGTCAAGGCTCAAAGTCAATTGATGTTGTGGTAAAGCACAAAACGCAAATAAATTTCGTTGATTTTAACAAGAGGGAGGATTGGTAATTCAAAGAAGTTTTAAACAGTAGGAAAAATATAATATTTTTTCTTTAATTTAATTTAGTTTTATGTTATATTAAAGTTTTCTTGAAGCTGTTTCTTTTACTGTTTCATGTTATACATTTTACATTAAACTGTTAAAACTGTTAAACTTCATGTTAATGGTATCAAAGATTTATTCCTTCTGTTATTGTGAGTAATCTCTTCCTTAACATTATTCTTAAGCTAGTCTTAAATCTACCTTATGTACTATGTTGCCATCACTAAGAACTGGTGGAACTTTGTTACGACTGAACATAGGGTTTAAAAGAACTAATGAATTATAAAAGTTTTCTTCAATTACATATTTAACTTTTGGGCCATTAAATAATTTATGAATATAATATAAAATATAATGTTATAATATTTAATATAATAGCTAAGTTTAAATATATAAGATACAATTGAAACTAATAAACTTACTATTAAAAGTGAAGATGTGATGTGATTAGCATAAACATTTAATAACAAAATTGCCTGATAAGCATATATAAAAGACAATTTTTCATTTGTTTACAAAATTAATGCAACAATGTATGCTTCGCTCGTTTGTGGAAGTTTTTAGTGTATTCTTATTGTAGTCACCTATTTTCTGTATGATCGAATGGTCGCAACTTTTTAACAAACTACTTTTTAATCGACTTATGACCTTAATAATAACCATAATAACTTCTTTTAACAAACTTTTTAATCGACTTATAACCTTAATAATAACCATAATAACTTCTTTGTCAAACAGGACATTAGGAAAATACAATGTACAAGTGCATATGCAGAGTAAAGGTTTGAAATGGATAAAATATGCACGTAATCAAAAGTAAAAACTAAAAAGGATAATACTTCACGCATTACTACAATTCAAACACAAACATTTTTTTTTCATTGGCGCGACAGGCCGTGTAGGCCCTGGCCCTCGCAGTGTAATCCCCTGGGAGATTACACTCACGACTCGTGACGCATTTTGTACTGTAGGGTCATCACTCCCTACGCCTAATTTTGCGAGTGGCCACCATTTGGCCGACGGGTCTCACATACCCGGGGAGAGGCTGTGAGTGAATCCTCATTTAATTACATCCTTATAAAAGCCCCACTTGACCCCACAAACACAAAGATGTAAACTTTTATTTCCAATTAGTTTTACAATAAAATTAACTCTTGGACTGTAGAAAAAAAATTTAAATGTTTTGCACCTATTTATCGTCCCTAGTGTATAGAAATGTTGTTTTGATTAATAATATATTGAATACTAAACCAGATTATATCATGTGATAATAGAAAAAATAGGAGGATTCAAATTGTTAAAATGGTTTCAGATAGTATTACTTCAAATGATATGTTGCATGAGTTAGTTTAAATATGCATAAGGAGTATTGAAGGGCTTAATAAATGGCAAAATTAACTTTCGAGGGTGTGGAAACTAGAATATACACTGACGAAAACAACATTTAACTAAATAAATTACAAAAATAAACATTAAACTAGTAAAACCACTAAGAAATCTGGCGCTTATTTTTTAAGGATCCTCCTAATCACTATTTATTTTAAATAAATAGAATTTTTGAAAACGTTAGTCTTACTTATAATAGTTTCATAAATATTTAATTTTATTATTTTTAATTCAGTTTCATTATACATTACTAGTATGTAGAGGTATGAAAGTTTTGACACCATACTATAATTATTCAAACAACTGTTGTAAATACTGGTTGCTTTGAATCAGCGACGTTTATTATGAATATTTATTTAAAGTAATAATTTAAGGTAATAAGAGGTATAGGAGTTTAAATTGTGCATTAAAATAAGTGATTATTGGACCAAATCACATTCAGAAGAGTGCTTATATTGAATATCGTGCGTGAATATTGATAAGAAAAGTAAATTAATGGATTATTGATCATGCATAAATTAATAATCTCGTTCACACGAAAACGCTCTCCATTTGGGTCCTATACCAATATTAATACAATTTATAAATGCAAACGATGTGTGCCTCTAATAATTAAATTTGGAAATTGGTCACAGAATAATATCAATATTGTGAGATTTTAATTTAGGTGAATAATCCAATGCCTGTGTAATAGATTCAATTGTTTCATAGGCTCATATTATTCCGTTAATTGAGTTTTTAAATATGTAATGTTATTTTTAGCAATGTTCAGGCATACTGAACATATATATATATATATATATATATATATATATATATATATATATATATACTCTTTATAACAGTAAAAGCATCTCTACGGTTATAATTGTTCTTAAATCTTTTTTAAGAAACTGTCCCAGATTTATCGTCCAGAATTAATTACATGAAAAATTAGTATTTAATTGTTGTAAGCACCACGGTGTTATGAGGACAAATAATATATGATTATGGATTGTGCTACTTTACTACTACTTAAGCCAAGTGTTGTTTCTTTGGAATATATGGAAATATATATTTAGTAAATACTGATTATGTTTTAAACAATGATAAGTACAAAATCATGTTCTGATAATTATCTGATTTTCATCCTTTTTCAGATCATTCATTGGACGACATTTGGACTTTACGCATCTTTCAATCCCTTTTTGTGACTGTCAACCATGCTATCTTAAAATATCGTTAGGGCCTGTCTTAGCAAAACTTTTTGTAACACAAAATAATTGTGACACAGGAAAGAGAGACAAAGGCGAATGCAAATCGATGGAGGTAATGGACCTCCCAGCGGAGCTCCTTTTATTAGCAGACAGAAAACCGATTAGGGCAGTCTCTTTTACGGCTAATCTAGCGTCCACTAATGGGACTGCCTCATCCTCGGCTTTGATGGGACCAAGAAGCCGAAGAAGTGGATTATCTTAGCCTTATTCAAACCTCTCATGGTCTTACCTGGCACTGCTTTTATGGAGTTACCCAGTCCTTCTCCCTGGGTCTAAGATGGTAATTTTATTTCGGATAGCGGGTAACGAATTTATAAAACTTGGACAAACTTCAGGATCGTCGCTGTTTTATCATCTCAAATTTATCTATGGTGAACTGAATTAATTCATCTGAACTGGAATTAGACCATTCTTCTTGATGAGATTCAGGGCTTAAATCAGTTTGTGGGATCAAGCCATCAGCAGGAACGAATTCAACAGGTATTCTTTAGGCTGAACAAATGATTGTGCATCAGTTGTTGATTATCAACTCATTTAATATTTCGTATGTCGTAACTAAACGTTAGTCCAATCCAAACCGTTCTAACATACCTATTGAGCTAGTTTTGACAATTAATAATTTGACTAAATAAAGCAATGACAATATCTCATTCTGCTTTTATTTCATTGGGAGCGGCATAGTCTAGTGGATAGAGCACTAGTCTACTGCTCTCCGGGTCCTGAGTTCTCGAATCACGGATATGGCAGAATATTATTTATTTTGTTATTTTCCCCGGGGGCGACCCTGGTGTATGTAGACCCTCCTCTACAAAATGGGTACCCATAACATTTGGGGAAAACTTGGTGGTGAGGGGTAATCACCTTATTGCACGTAGATACCGTACAAACTATATTTATTGAGCCCAATGCCATTCGTAGGTTGAAGAGGTATAGTTTTTTTTTTTTTTTTTAATTTCATTATTCATTTTATCGAGATATAATTCTAATATATCATTTATTTCAAGTAGATAATCATGCTTAAAAAACGATAACTTGTATAAAACTGAAATTTCAGACATACTCTTACAGCAACTTTTTTACAAAATCGTCGAACCATAAGAGCCACTTTATATTATGCATTTCACACCTATGTATAATTTTATCAAAAACGGCTCTAAGGATTATGATTAAACTCTATATTTTAAGATTTTAGAAAAAAAAATTCGCCCAGTAGTGATTCAACTTTCTCTACGCGGACGACATTGTTCTTGTGGTGGAAAACGTAGATAAATTACAGCAAGCGGTAACTGAATGGCATGAAAAGCTTAGCCGAAAAGGGAAAGAAAATAAATACCAGCAAAAGCAAGATTCTAAAAGTGGGAAGGCAAGCAGAAGATGTCCATATATACTGTAACGGAGAGGAAATGGAAGTGGTTACGGATTTCACCTACCTCGGCACAGTAATAGAAAAATCTGGGAAAGTAGACTCTGAAATATCAAATAGAATCATGAAGGCAAATGCAGTCTACTATCAGATATGCAATACTGTAGTAGGGAAGCGAGAGGTGGGTAGAGGTGTTAAGCTCCATATCTTCAAGTCAGTATTTTTGCCTATACTACTATATGGAGCTGAAAGCTGGATATTGACGGACCGGCAAGAGAGCAGAGTCACAGCTGGTGAAATGAAGTTCCTGCGAAGAATAGTGGGAAAGACGAGAAGAGGTCGTGTAAGGAATAAGCGGATACGCCAGGAACTGGAGATTGCGCCGTTATAGGAAATTCTGAAAACCCGCCAGCTAAAGTGGTTCGGCCACGTTATTAGAATGGAGGATCACAGAGATCCTCTAAAAACCATGGACTACGTGCCAGATGGAAGAAGGCCTCGGGGGCGACCAAGGATGTCCTACCTGGAGTACATCGACAGGCTTTGCAGAGGAAGAGGGAAAGATCTCCGCCAGGCCAGGAACCTAGCTGAGAATAGAGACGATTGGAGCCGGTGGCTGAACGCTCCCCTACGCTGATACGGCACTACAGGGAGAAGCAAAAGAAGAAGAAGAAGAAAAAAAAATTATCTTATACAAAAATATTTTGTAAGGTAATGGAGAATATTAAAAATCGAATGAAATCAAGTGATTGTCGTGTATTGTAAATATGATTGTTAGATTATTTAATCTGAAACATATGTTTCCATCAAAACCCAATATAATTCTTTAACCTTTTTTCAAGTTCAACTTTACATATAAGTTTTTAAATTGATTTTAACAACGGAGGTAAGTGAAAGTCGTGGGTTGCGCGGACCAGATGTCTATTATATTAAATTTAAGTAGGGATATAAGTGAATGCTGTGTAATGCGCGCACTAGACTTCTTTATTGTGTAAAATCATTATTTCTGAGCATAATGACTAAACGTGATGAGATGATATTAGATCGCCGAGTACGAAGTTACCCTACGCGTGGCGAGGATGAACACAGATAATTATTTCAGTACATTAGGATATAGGGCCCGATCAGAAGTTGGTAACGAGCTGTGTTATAATAGAAGAGGGAAGATAATAGGGCTGCATTAGTAGCGGGAGGGGGTTCTTATCTATAATAAGGGCGCTACTAGGACCTACCGTAGCGCATCCATCACCAAAGGGTTCACCAACACCAAACCGCCCGTGTAATGGGGAGCGCCTGTGTGTCCAATCCACCTTTCTTGTATAGCACAACTCTTTTTTATCTCTTGCACTGAATATGTATCTGATGGCTTCGATGACAAACTGCCTGACGTCCGATGCACCGGCCCATGCCTAATTTAATTTAATAGTCAGCTGATAGTGAAATATAACTGAAGCCATTAGTTTGTAGCAGGCTATGACATATGTCATATCAATTAATAACGATGTAATATCAGAATCACAACCCATTCGGGCATAGAGAATATTAATAATTAACCCTTAGTCATCGTCATCATAATGCCTGAATTAATACGTAATTTTCTCAGTTGATATCGTGTGTCTCTTGTTAAATAATTATATGAACATACACATATTACATACATAATATACAATTTACAAAATGTATAGTTTTCCATATTCCAGTATTAAATATTAATGATATAAATAATTTACATTTTATATTTTATTGTAATTAGAATATATGTAGATTAGTTTTGATAATAAATAAAATATGTCGATTAGAGTGCTAAGAGAACTGTAATTTGTTTGGGACATTACTGGAATTAGTAATAATAATTTAGAAAATAATGAAAATAGCAAAACCTTATATACCTAAAAATTAACTTGTATGATTAAAATGTATGAATTATGATTCACATTAATCCGATACATTAATAAAAAAGATTATAATAGTAAATATAATGAGATTTCATTTGGAATTTTGAAATTGAAATGTGGGGATCTACTCTACAATCGAATTTCCCTCTTGTCTAATTCTTGCAATCCTAATTTTATTCTTAAAATCATCAACGACCCTTACTTTGCCACGAACTCATCCTTAATGTTCTTAATGTCCTATATATTTCTGATTTGGTCCGAACTAGGTACCATTCCATTTACAAAAATATACATTCTAACTCTAACCCAATAGTTTCTATTCTTACATCCTCTTCGATTTCTTGTAATCACCCGAAGTATCTAAAAAGAGGAGCACCGAAATCTTTTCGTTTAGTATATTATTGTATTTTAGTGCTTCCAAAGGGTAGATTTAATGCAAGAGTGTAATGTCATTATTTAATGTTTTTCTCTAATTCGCTTATTGTATTCAGTAATACAGTAGAAAGTTATATAATTTAAAAATATAATTTTTTATTATTTTAATAAACTTTTCTGTGTTTAACATTTAAATATTTGTGGAATATTAATGGTTTATTTAATTTTTTGTCATGAATGATCAAATAAGTTTTTCCTTAAGTTAATATAATTAATTCATAAACTGTTTCGAATATTTTCCTTATCATGAAGACGGCACTTTGTAAAGTTATATTGCAGTTATTTCCTTTAATTGTCACTTAAATGTCTTATTAACCTCATGATGTGGTTTTCACAATTTCCCATACTTGAATTATTAACCCTCCTTTTGCAAAATAAAATCTATTGAACGAAGTAGAGATTTGGGGCTCTACTAAAAAAAAAAAAAAAAAAAAAAAAAAAAAAAAAAAAAAAAAAAAAAAAAAAAAAAAAATTTAATCTAATCTGTACAATAAAAAATCCTGAGTGCTGCTTACTTTGTCACGAATATACTCTTTTATAAAGATCTCAATGTTCTATTTGTTGCTGACTTGTCCCGAACCAGTTACCATTCCTAGAATGACAAAATCCATTCCTACTCAAATTCACTAGTTCCTAATCCACGGAGGGGTCCATTGAGTTTCCCTACATGTGTATCATGAGTTTAATACTATCTCAAAATTACTTGATGTACTCAATTATATAGTTGTAAATTTCAATATTTTATTGTCTAACTTTATGAAATATAGAATTTATTTGACTATTTGCCGGTTTCAGTAAAATTTGTTTTCTATAGAGTTTTGGACATTACCAAAGTAACAGCCATTTGCAATTACTCTCTATTGTTTGCCACCTTGATAATATTTAGAACAAATATATATATATATATATATATTGCCACCGTATATACCTGAGCGAGGAAATGTCTCCAGGAAACAGACACCTTTACTGGCTCGCCCGACAGAAGAGATCGCCAGGAAAACTAAAATATGTTTGGTTTTCAGCCGGCCGAGTTCGCTGTCGTAAGGACGACGGACATCCGGTGGTCTTCATCGACCGAGCACAGGACCTAGAGGTCTTCGGCTGACGTCCTGACTATCGTCTACTCTCTGGCTACAAACGGATTTACACCATGGACTTTATTTGTAATTTACTGAGTTTAATGTTTAGTGTCACGGTATATTTTTATTTTTATACAATTTTTGATTTCTTCATTAGTCATTATTTATTTAATTTTTCAAGTATTCTTCACTCAACACTTTTGATTGTTCTATTTTGTATTTATTTTCTTTTAATCTTTAAATTTAACCAAAATTTAGCTACGTCATTTACCTACCATCAGTGTTTTTCCCCATCCCGTTCCTATGACTAGTATCCTAAATATTTGTCACGTCAACTCCCAATCCTTGCCCGCTCATTATGATGAATTCCTTCAATACTTTACCCAGAACTTTTACCATATAATTGCAGTATCAGAAACTTGGCTTAAACCCTACATTCCCTCCTCTTCTATTTCCTTACCCGACCACTCCTTCTTACGTCATGACCGATTAGGCCGCACTGGCGGAGGAGTCGGTCTCTATGTACATAATAGCCTAAAATCGCGTATCCTGGATGTCTCAACCCAATCCGATCATCCTCATATTGAATTTATCATCCTTGAAATTATTTGTAATAATCATCCTCTCTTATTTGCAGTGGTGTATCGCCCTCCTTTAGTTCCGTTTGATGCTCCTTTTGAAACTACCCTCTACAGCTACGTTCCTCTCTATAACAATATTATAATATCCGGCGACTTCAACACCAATTTCCTTTCCAACTCCAATGACAAACTGTACCTCGAAAATCTCTTCTTTTCCCTTAATCTTTTTATTGTACCTTTTTCTTCCACCCATCATACTCATTGCTCAGATACCTGGCTCGACCTTCATGTAATTGATTCAGCACATAGCCTCCTCTCTTCATCTCAATTACCAGTCCCATTCTTATCCTGTCATGACCTAATACAAATTTCATACAATATCCAAACTCCAACAATCCTTCCTAAAACAACAACTTTCCGTAATATCAACTCCCTTACCCGTGAAATCATCCAATCCGATCTTGAAGTCCTAAAGTGGGACGATATATATTCTTGTACCTCTATAGATTCAATGGTCGATATCCTCACCTCTAACCTTATCAGTATCCTTGACAAACATGCTCCCCTCAAAACCTGTACCTTCCGCCACCGCCCTGCTCCTTGGATGAGTCCAGAAATAAAAGACTTACAAAAGAGGCGTGAGGCTGCCCGTAGACGCTTTAGACGTACTAGACTGACGGAAGACTATCAAGCATTCAGGGCACTCCGCAATCTGACTCAGGCAACAATTAGACAAGCAAAATCTAATTACTTTCACGAAACTCTCTCCTCTGCTCCCGATTCAAAGTCAAAATGGCAACTCCTTCGCCAACTGTCTCTTTGCAAATCCTCTTCCTCACCATCCTATCAAACCTCTCCAGATGAATTAAATGTATACTTTTCATCTTCCTCCTCTGATAATCATTCTCCACATTCTTCCGATTTTTCTTCAGTTACATCATTTAATCCAGATAATTTTTATTTTTCCGATATCACACCAACCGACCTTATCTCCTCTGTAATGAAATCCCATACCAACTCAATAGGATTTGACGGAATACCCGTCAAATTATTAAAATTATGCCTTCCCGAAATCCTACCAGTTCTTCTATTCATATATAATTTTTCCCTCCAAAATTCTATATTTCCATCTACTTGGAAAAAAGCAATAGTCCATCCTATCAATAAAACCTCTAATCCTACATCTCCTAAAGACTATCGCCCTATTTCCATTCTATCTAACCTTTCCAAGCCTTTAGAAAGAATAGTCCAATCTCAATTATCTAATTTCCTTGAAAAGTCTAAACTTCTTGATCCTCTCCAATCCGGTTTCCGACCTGGTTTTTCCACACAATCCGCTCTCCTCAAAATCACCAGCGACTTACATACTGCTATGGATGAAAAGAAACTGACCGTACTAATACTTCTAGACTTTTCAAAAGCTTTTGACTCCATGGACCACTCCATCCTTTTCTCCAAACTACAATCCCTATCCTTTTCTAACAGCACTATTCGTTGGTTTCACTCATTTCTCTCTGGTAGAACCCAAGCTGTCACCATTCCTAATCATCCTCTATCTTCCTTTCTTGCCCTTTCGGCAGGTGTGGCCCAGGGTTCAAGTATATCTCCTCTCCTTTTTAATTCCTACATCAATGACCTTCCCAAATCTATTCATCATTGCTCCCACCATCTGTACGCTGATGATTTCCAGATCTACCTATCCTTCTCCCCATCTGAGACATTACTAGCATTTTCCAAGATTCAGGAGGACCTGGATAGAATCAGCGCCTGGGGAATTCAGAATAAACTTAAGCTAAATGCCATGAAGACACAAGCAATAGTAATAGGTTCCAATTCCCTTCTCAAATCTAATTCCAATTTTCCAAATCTAATCCTTAATAATTACCCAATTACGTTCAGTTCCACTGTCAAAAACCTAGGTATCACCATCGACCAAGCCCTCTCCTGGAAACCCCATATTGCCCAAATCTCCCGAAAAACAATAAGTACTCTTAAATTTTTCCATCGCTCCCGTCATCTCCTTCCCCTATCCACTCGTAAGCTCCTCGTTTCTTCACTTATTTTCCCCCACTTTGACTATTGTTGTGCGGTGTATGACGGCCTCCCGGCTGTGCTTGAAGGCAGACTAAAGCGCATTATGAACATTTCCTTGAGATTTGTCTTCGGTACTTCAAGGAGGTCTCATGTTACCCACTTATACGGTGAATTAAAGTGGCTCCTCCCCTCAACCCGCAGACAATATTTCCTTGGATCATACCTCTACCAAACTATTAACTCCCAGCATCCTTCCTATATCCACAGTCTCCTTCAATTTAAATCCTCAGTCCACTCCCTTGAAACTAGATCGCGACAGTCTGACCTTTATCTTCCTACCCACAGAACCAAAACTTTTGATCGTTCCTTTATTGTTCGCTCTACCACACTCTGGAATTCTCTACCTATCCACATCCGCCATGCTGCCTCTTTATCCTCATTCAAATCCCAACTTTTCCTATACCTTCTGTCATCCCAAATAGACGATCAGCAAATGTGATATGATATATGATAGAAATCTACATTGAGTGAATGAAGATTACTGTTTACCGCCCAAACTTTAATTTGCTTTTGTTTGAATAAAATTTTAGTTTTTCAGAAGATAAAATTAGAAGATATATATTTTTCATTAATTTCTTTGTTATTTCTTATGTATGGTATCTTTCTCATTGTAAATAATTGTAATTTTTTGTAAATAATAATTAATCATGCTTCTTGTCTGTTGGCCAGACATATTACATATTTCTATTGTACATAACTGTTATTCTTAGGGGACCTAGTCCCAGAATAAATTTTTTTTTCTATTCTATTCTATTCTATTCTATATATATATATATATATATATATATATATATATATATATATATATATATTTTTTTTTAAGGATTACTCTCTATGAGAGGATGATCAGACAGTAGGTGTTTCACGTTTTTTATATCACAGTTACTTGTGTATTATGTATGCGCTCGTATTAAATACAGTTGTAAATTTCGTTTATACAATTTAAAAATATATAATATTCTACTACTAAAGCTGGTGCTTAGCATTTTCCTTATTTTGCCTTTACTTTTATCTAGAGAAGAAAATAAAAAGTGATGTTATAGTAACTAGTTAAAATGGTTGAAAAAGATGAAGATTGTCAGTGACCAGAATATGGAACGAAGAGAAAGAAAAAATAAGGTATTATCGGAATAGCAACATTTCAGATGGTTTTATACATATTCAAATTGTATTCATTCTGTTTAAATAGCCAAAGTTGTATCATGACCCTACCGAATAAAAACCTTTTTTATTTATTTTTTCCACAGCCAATTATGGTAGTTATGCCATCAAGCGGAGGTGGCCTGCTTATGCCCTAGTGGTTCTCATCATCAGCTAATATCCTGCGTACTCTTTTCCTGCTTGTGATAGATCGATCAGTCTTCCTCCTGGATCAGTCCTGGTGCCCCCTTCCTGTCAGATCCAGGCGAGTGGTTACCTCAGGGTCTTCCGAACCGCCGTCCCTTTTCTCCTCATTCCAGTCTTTGAGGTCGTCTTAGTGTAATTGACAGAAGAAAGGAGAAAACATTACAAAACAATGGGGGAAATGTTAAGGAGTATGATTGTAGTAGAGGAAGAAAAAAATGACTGTTTAAAGTATTAAAATTAACTTGATTTTTTATTTACTGTAAATAAGTTTTAGGCATCAATGTACAGTCCATTATTCTCAATGGTTTGTTGTGGTCTGGTTTCTAGATAGCTGTTCAATTCCCTAACGATACCAAGTTTTCTATCCTAATTTTGACTTATAATGTACAAAAATTTTTCCCCTTAAGGATGTGAGCATTACCTTTGAAGAGGTGCTAGTCAGATGGTACATGATCAGAGCTATATCTTGGGTGCTGTAGAAGTTCGATGGCATCCATCTTAGCAAGATTCTGCTTCGTATATCGAGAGGTTTGTTTCCCGCTAAAACAAAACTTTCTTCCGATTCACCAAAGCCAACTATCGCCTCTCCTAAACATTCACTTTTTGTCACAGGGGACAATACTTATGAAGAAACGTTCGTAACTTGGATTTTGGTGGATCAAACAGCATATTTCCACTCGACGGTCGGCTTGCTGTTGGGTGAGCTCGTGGGGAACTTCTCTTCATGATATTTTACATTCCCCAGTTGGTGTAAGTGACGATTCACACCTAGCTGAGACACTACATGTTTGGAGGAAAGTATCCGAGTGCTTCTTATGGAATTGCCTTCAATTGCATCTTGTAGAGCCTTTCTGTCCATGACCGATGGTTCCAATCGCCTACTCACTGAACATTTCTCATATTACTACGCGATTTAACAACAAAAATATTTTTAATAGAATCACAGTAAGCATTTATACTCTGATATTGGTGAATTTAATGACAGTTTTAAATTCAAATAATATAAAGAAATCGTTTCTTAGACATTTCTCAAGTACCTTCTGCCGTGAGAATAAGCGTTTCCGTAAGTACAAAAAAATCAGTTGGATATATAAGATATAAAAGTGTTCAAACACTTTAAAAACATGATAAAATTAAAGTGTTTTTTTTTCATCCAACAAATTTTAATAGAACTGCCACTGAACCGAATCAATTGGCACATCAAGCCACTTTTCAAATCTTAAGACAGCTTTGCTATTACATACGTTTCAATGAGATATGGTATCTTGTTAGGGCAACTATCACCAATAGTCACATCCATTTTTCAGCGGAAAATCTACTCATTTCTGTAATTCACATGCGACATCTCAGAAACCTTGATATTTCATTCTTTATTCTTAAACATTCGTCGCTGAATTGGCTAGTTTTTACTTAATAATCGTATATAACTAAACACAATTAGCAATTTCATTGAAATTTTTTACCTTTTTTTTGAAAAATCATAAGATTTTCAGAAAACCAAAAATTTTCGTGGTAAGATGAATAAAATAAACGTTTAGCTATATCGATTTGCAAAAAACCTCTTTACCTTTACTAAATGACAATTGGTGCTTAGTTAATTAATTATACTACTACAAAATCATTATAAAATATGCCCTAAGGGTTTTACCATTGATTGTTGAAGATTGGTTTCTATTCCGGTTGTATGATAAAATCATTGACCATCTATATTTGACAAGAAAAGATAAATAACCTATTTGACCCTAGTTTCTTGTCATATTTATAATGCATAAGGATTTATAATAAACCTATTATAAGTCACTCACGCAGCTTTGCTTCAGCAGAAGGAATTACACCCAAGAAAAATACAATGTATTATCTTATATCTTTTATCTTTTATATTAATTTAAGGAAAAATAAAAAAAATAAATATCAAACAGTCAGATTAAACGCAAAAAAACGTTTTATTACTCTTACTAGTGATTTTTATCTATTAATGTTATTTCAACTTTGGTTCCATGTTAACCTAAGATTAACAACATCTTATTTAGCTATTTACATGAGTATTATTACATTATTAACAGCTTACTTTACTCGGCTCTGTGTATAGCAAATCTCCATAAGTTTACAATATCCTTCGGGTCCGCCTTGACATCGTCATATTGTTGGGTCCTAGACATAGGGGACGGTCTTGTCCTAGTCTCCCTCGCCAAACAACCTGGGTAGTTCTTTATCATTTCTGATTCCCTAATTTTTAAAACTCTTGTTTTGTTTTTTTCAGTATCCCATTACTTGCAGCCACAGCTGATAACTGGCCTTATCACAGCTTTATAGATAAGAACCTTTACCTTTCTCGTGAGGTAGTAGAATTTAATACAATTTTATGTTGCTTCTAACATCGATACTATTCATTCTGTTTTTCAGCCATAGTGCTCACAGACAATCGTCATTGTCCTACTTTCAAATCTCATGGGATTTCAAATGTACTTTTAAATTAATAGAAACTGCACCAGCATCGCGATTCAGTTTTAATTACTATTAACAATACTATCTATTATTCAAAGCTGAAGCATTTGAATATATTATATAAGTTACTTAAAGTGGGTCAGGATAAATCTCCTGAATGATTCGCGATTATCCGATCTGTGTGGATAAAATTAAAGGAAGGGAATCCCATGACAAAGCCCTGCCTTAATCTTTATCTAAATTGAGGCGGTGGGATCCCTTTGTCTCGGGAGGAAGCTGGGGCCGAACCCCTCGGCTCTGCTAAAAAGAGGTTGTTATTGAAAGGAAACGAAATGGCCTTTTTGTGCCTGACAGTCCGTCGCTATGATAGGCGTTCTTCGATGGATCGGATGTGACAGCTTTGGCTCCCTCTTCAACACCCACTTGGCTTCTTATATTCCGAACTTGTGAATTAATTTCCAGAAAAATACTGTTAGTTCTAGCCTTTGAATCCATTAGGTAAAATAAATATTTATATTAGTCAGATTTATCTTTTAGAATAAGAAGAATACAATACTTCATTCATATTTATGGTAAGTAAAGGGCATCAATGAACTATTAAACTGGAACTGCTTCCAATAATGTTTTATTGTTTTAAATTACAATTTAAAAATCATATACAAATATTCTAAAACCAAATTTATCATGATCGGTTTCCTTCGATAAACTATTTGTTTTAAGTGGAAAATGTGCATAATATCTAAATAGAGGGTCTAATAATTGTTTTCCTTCTAATTTTTAACAATGTCAATTTTTTAATTGTTTAGTCTAAGTTTCACTCACAAGTTTTATGATATAAGGGAGCAGCGTGGTGTAGTGGGTAGCGTACTAGTCTACTACTAGATTTATTATTTATTAGCTCATTAAGTTTGAATTGTCTGCTTCCCTCATTTTATTTTATTTTATTTGAAAAAAATAACAATATAAATTAATAAACACATCAAGAAAAGGGAAAACTAAAACGGCAGATACTGGGATACTTTTAATATCTAAAGACTCCTTAAAGACACTTTATAGAGGCTGGGGTATGCCCCAGGAGAGTCTCCGGTTCTCCAGTGTTCGAATCTCGGCTGAAGCAGAATCATATTCTGTCATTTTAGCAGTGGAGCAACTCTGGGGTATGGAGACCCTCCTGGGGCATATCCAGCCTCTATAAAGTGTCTTTAAGGAGTCTTTAGATATTAAAATTATCCCAGTATCTGTCGTTGTAGTTTTCCCTTTTCTTGATGTGTTTATTAATTTATCTTGTAATTTTTTTTCAAAGAATATAATATAAAAATGAGGGAAACAGCTAAAGAAATTCAAACTTAATGAGCTAATAAATAATATGTAAGAATACTCCAATAATAAATTTGTGAAATTGTTACTTTATTAACAGGAATTCTAAAACTGACTTTAATGTTGTCAACAATTTTTTTATTTATCGTAATTTACCACCCTATCAGTAAATACATCAAGTAAATTACCTGATAGATATATATATATATATATATATATATATATATAGAAGAGAGAGAGAGAGAGAGAGATAATATACATGAAAAGACATGAAGATAATGTGCCCATTGGCAGCAATCTACAATGTAATCTAAACTAACAAAGAAAAAATAAAAATAAATATAAAATAAAAACCTGTACCTCTATAAACCTTTAAGAGTCTTGGGTTTAATACTGAAAGAGATTCGTACTGTTTCACATCCAAGGACCGTGCAAGGATGTGATTAAGCTTAAATCACGCTCGGCCGTCAGGTTTTCCTCCTAATTGCGGGTTCCCACTTTATAGAGGTTGTGTGTACATCAGGAGGGTACCCATATTCCAGGGGCGCACCAAGGTAAAAATAATATAATAAGTAATTCTGCCTCAGCCGGGATTGGAATCTGGAACACGGAGAACAATAGTATAATGCTCCATCCACTTGGCCACGCCGCTCCCCGTTGTCATCAAAGATTAGCTAACATTTTTGCACACATCATACATAGCTTTAACCATCAGTACGTAACCAAGCTTGAAGTTTAGTTATCCATATACCATACTAATTCCTTGTCCCCAAATAACCTATACGTTTATAATATCCAACGAATTATTTATGAGGAGGTATTTGAAATTTATCACGATATAACCGGTACAAGCATGAGTTAACTATTAAAACTAAACCGAGCCGAAAACAGTTATTAATTATGTATTATTAAGAGCGGAGGAAAATGTACAAGCAGAACAAGGGGGCTTCATTATAGTTTCTGAACTTTCACTGAAGAAATAATGAACTTCATCAGAATTTCCATCATTAATAACAGAATTTGGCTCATTAGCTAACCGCTGTTTTACATGTCTAGCCTTCATAGTAAACCTTAGCTTTTCCTCAGCCGCGCCTTAACCTCTAAGCGGTACTTGCACCACAACCAAATATAACTTACTGGAGTTAATTATCTAAGCTGATAAAACGGGACGATTAGATCTTAAACCGACTCTATTTTTTTAAATAAAGTTTAAACAAGAAGAAGAATATTCAGTTAGATATATCTAATAAGAAAAAAACATATAAGCAGAACTCGGATTTTTTCTATATTGTTTTTTTTTTTTTTTGCAGCTTGGATATTTAAGCCCATAGAATATTCTATGTATTATGTAATTACAGGAAAACTTGATATACACGAACAAAAAAAAAAGCAACCTACTCAATCATGTTTCGAATTTGACCCTATCGCTAAACAAAATCATTCTTTACTTTTTCTCCATTCTGTAGCATTTCTTAGTCTTTTCCGCAAAGATAGGTGTCTGAAATGATCACAGGCTCTCTGGAATAACTTAAAAAAGAAAGCAAGTAATGGGAATGGAATTTAAATGGATTGTAACCATAGCGAATAAAAGTGACAAAAAGGAGAGACAGAAAGTTAGGGAAAAATCCATAATATATTATCCCTAATAATTAATTACAATTAATTTCATATAATTAAAAAAAATTATTTAAATATATTTTATTCATTAATGCTATATAAGGCGTTCGTTGGGAAAAAAATGTATACACCATTCATTTGAATCGCCTGACTGAAAACAAAATAATTTGTTTTATTTACAGGAGAAAGAGTAATTTATTTTCGAAAACAGAGAGAGGATTATTCAGAATCTAAACAAACACAATTTGTTTAATGAGCTTCAAGATGGGCTTTTTATCGAAAAATAACACTCACTAATGATGTTTTTAATGATTCTGAAATTGAAAGTAATCAATGAAGGAATAGTCTGAAAGCATTGTGATTTCCAATGCGATCGACTGCTTATTGTTTTGTGATTGTTAAAAATTTTTTATTAGAATTTATTTGGTTTAATATGTAAGAAAATTCAGCATATTGATATAATATAAACTATGTATATTGATCCAAATACTTCAAATGGATTCCTTCATTTGAATTTTTTTATTTCAGTCGTATTTCAAAATCATTATGCGACTCTAATTATGCACGAAATCCTTATCTTAGCATACAAAATATATTGGATTGTAGTTAACAGTTTTTCATGAATATACCATATTTCTGTTTTTCCAAACTATCTTTCAATACAAATCTACTTGATCGCAACTTCTCTGTCTTTTCCTATTCCTGAATGTGGCAACTGAAAAATGGGGTCTTTTAACTTAAATAAAACATGGAAGTGAACGAATTAAAGCAATGGGAAGCTTATTCAAATGACTTACGCTTATCCATAATTGTGATTTCTCAAATTGATTTGTATTACTTTAATACAGCTCTAAATTTAAACAATGTCCTTCCTTATATTATTTTTTTTTATCGTATTAAGTTTTTCAAATACCTCTTTTAGTTCTGTTAGCTGCTTATAGAAAAAAACACTAGGTAGGGTATAAATCGAAATTTGATATCACTATCTATTCAACTAAATATTTTTTATTATAATTGAATAAACAATTGTGGAAGAATAATATCAGCTGAAGAGGGGAAAACAGTTTAATGAATTATATGTATTTTTTTTCTTTTTATTCATTTTATTAAGGGATAATTCAATCTGCAACTTTCTGGCAAAACAAGTATTATAGATAGAAGAAATCATTCATCTCATACGTACATTTTAAATAAAATAAAAATAAATAATTAATAAAGATATGTATTTATTGGTTTTCATACGTTCTTTTACTAAATTCGTGGCATTTAGATGATTCGATATATATCTTAAATAATTCATATCAATGAGAATATATTTCAATGTATTTTAGAGAAGAAAATGTATCTTACAAGTATTATCATGCATGAGTCTACCTGTTACTTTATTGGAAATTTCGGTAATATATTAATGAGGTGATAAATTATGTTTTACAAATAATAATTTGATGTACTTTTAAGTTCCCATTTTATTTTTTCTAATTTGTCTAGAAAAAAAGTTACATTGAATAGTTATTTCACAGTGTCTCGGCTTAAATCTATCAAAATTAAAAGAAATCTATTTTTTAGTTGCTTACCAGGGGATACATAATGAATCTATTTATTACAACTAAGGACGTAGATATTTGTTTTAAATCAAGCTTAAAACTTGAGCTTTTGTATTTTTTTTAAATATTAATCTTATTGATATCGAAATATAAAAATAAAAAATAAAAAACCTGCTGCGGATGGAGTAGGTAGTGTGAATATTCGATAAGATGAAATCATGTTGTAATTAACTAAGTGCTATTGATTCTGGAGAATAACATACTCTCTATGATTTGAATCTGGGCATAAAATGAAGAAGGACAGAAGAAGGAGAGGTTTTCCAATCAGAGAGCGATGATTGGGTTGAGTCCCTAGCCAATCTTGGTACTGGACCGGTGGGAGTCAACCAATCAGCGAGCCTGCCTTACGTGACGCCTCAGCTACAACAAGCATCTGCTCAAGATAATTGCTCAGCCAAATCCTTCCTAAATCCTTGTTCGGATGGGATTCCTGAGCGGGGTTTTGATTTCGGTTTCGCAATAAGAGAAAACAGGAGTTTAACCGAAAACAACAATATCGGATATAATTACACCACTAATTGTTTCTTTGTATCTAATATGATACCTTGTTTGTTTGTATTAATGGCTATATTATAAATGCATTTAATCATGGAAACCTTTTTATTCAGTAAAATGTCACTAACTAGTTCCAACCATCATGGATTAACTAGTTAATAACCATCATGGAAACCTTTTTATTCAGTAAAAATGTCACTAACTAGTTGAGGATTTTGTGGTTCAATTTAATATTAAAAGAGAGCCTGATGTAACTATCCTACTATCTTGGTAAACTTTCATTATGAGAGGAAAAGATTTGATCGAAACATAAATCAGATTCACAAATTATAAATCATGATTACTTCATAAATCACTGTTCAGCTTAAAAAGAGCACTTCATTACAATCATTTCAAAAATTAATTCTATGAAATTTCTAATTTTTAGAAAATGTTTTATAGTTTGATGAAAACCTAAATGTAATAAGAGCCCTGATTTCTGATTATCAGCCGCACAATGGCAAATTATTCTCAACCGTCTCTCCTTTTTCGGGCGTCCCATACATGCTACTACATATTCGTAAGATTTTATGTTAATGAGTAAACAAGTTTTGTATCGTTTGATAAATGTGGGTTGAATTTGAATTCGTATATAAAATTATATGAACAAAACTACTTTTATTGATTTTCACATTAAAGTTTCTCTTCCCTAAAGAGTTGAAATGTTCGATAAGTGGAAAAACAAGTGTCTCCTGTCGTAAACTGGAGAAATAACCTATTATATTTATGATTTATTTCATCGGCTGCTTTACACGTAATTTTGTTTAGAATTTATGCCCGTAATAGGTTTCCACCTGTTAATAGGCTAGACTGTCTATCTCGCTCTAGGTTTCCTACTGCAAGAAAATAAAAGTGTTTTCATGTGTAATATAATCTCATCATTCAGTTTTTATCCAGGTTCTTCCATAAACATTATCTCAGAGGAAAACACGAGAATTATACAAAAATTAAATAAAAAATCGTTTACTCGTTTTAATGAGTAAGAGAATCCACTTATACAATTATCGTTTTCTCAAAAGACAAATAACTACCTAATGATAGTTTAAAGGTGTGTCCAAAAGCTTCCCTGAATTCATAAGTTTTTAGGTCTGTTAGGATACTATTATCCTATTTAAAGAGACCAGTTCAAACTTTAGTGACTATCTGTCGCCCTTCAAGAGAACAAAAGTCCCTACGAAACATCCTGCCCCATTTAATAGCTTCTTGGAACCAACATGGTTTCAATGTCCTTTCTCTTAGCTCAGATACTGAATGCTGAACTTCAGGATTCTTACTGTATTTTATTTATATATACCAATAGTAAAAATCAATAAGGTTATCTATATAAAACAAAAATTATGATTGAAAATCATTAATTTTTTGTTTGTCATATATGTTTTTATTATTATCATTTTTATCTATAAAAAACATTTAATATATATTTTTTTATTTCAGGAAGATTAACTTCACACAGTGTTGCAGCTGGAGGTAAGTTTTTAAATTATAAATTACAAATCAAAAATACTAGGTGCACCATGTGCTGTAATGCATATAACTTAATTTACATTATATATTTATGCAAATTTTTAGTGCATACATAAAAACCTAGCCTTTACAATTGAGCAAGCTTCACTTGATTTAATTGATGCTTTAAGTCAAAAATAGTAATTTTGGATCAGATATTTAAAATAGTTCATTGTTAGATCCTAATAAAATTTTAGGAAAGGCAGTCACTTGATAAACAAGAGTAGTAAATTTAAAAGGAAGGGTATCTCTTTTCAAAGAACAAAATTCACGAAAAACCTTTAACGAACTATTGAGAAATGTGATCAAATTTAACATTTTCTGACTAAAATATTTGACTATGGCCATCCCAATAAGAAGCTAATCTCTTCAAACCATGAATATTTCTGAAATTGTCTGTCTACTCAGAGGCGACTTCAACGCCCACAAGCTAGCATGTAACAATCGACCAGTTCTACAAAGAGAACTCCAAGGTTAGTATATTCAGAATATCCCTGGATGTTCTGGTCTTGCGCTAAAAAAAAAAAAATAATAATGCATATATATTGTATACATACATGTTCGAGCTAGTTATCCCAACCTCCGATTACCATCGGGAAAAAAAAAAGGACTGTTATTATGTATTCTCGTTATAATGATAAAAATAACATAAAGTATCCGACCTGGCAGTCAAATGAATTGTTGATATTTGTTATTGACTACTTTGAGGAACACCAGTTGAAATGATTAGGTATGCTTGTTTGAGTGTCTGATGGAGGAAAAGCCAGCTGTAAGGCGCCAAGATGCCCGTTTATATAAACTACGAAGCCATATAAATAAACTACGATGAATGGCTCTAGACAGAAAGACATACAATAGACTACTCTCCCCAAAGATAACAAAGAAAAACCAATTTCACTTGGTATCAACAACAATTTAAATATTGCTTAACAATATAAACAATCAACAATTGCACGTGTACGCTCCAAGTAAAAAATTCTTTCGAATGATATCATTTGTAGCATAATTAGATATTTATGCTCTTATAATTTATTATTTATACTTTTTACTTTTTATAAATATAAACTGATCTATCTTTATCCTTTTAGACCTGAAGAAAGGCTCAAATTTCAACAATAAAAGAGTAAAACGTATTTTTTTTTTAAGAATAAAAAATTTCGTGAAGTGTGCTATTAAAGATGCGAGTAAAACAGAAGATTATAAACAATTAAACTAAGCGGGTGCTGCAGAAACTCGTAGGTCAATAATCATTATTTTATGAAATCTACCATTATATTAAGCTATAAATTTGGTAAAAACGAAAAACCAGGTCTAATACACTGAGGTGAAAAATAATAACGAAAAAGCAAGTCTGGAATTCCTACTATCAACTAATCAAAAACAAATACTTCCGACCACTATTCACATTTTCATTAGCAAATTCATTTTACTTTCACTTACCTATATATGAAATATATGTGATATATATATCTTTAAAAATCTTTAAATATATATATATCTTTAAAAACCCAGTTATAATAGATGGAAATAGGCGTTTTAGGATCCCCTGAGTACAAATAACCAAGTCCTGAAAAAAAAAATGAACCTGGAAGGTGTGTGTGCCGTAAGTCTAACACAAAAAGTAAAAGTCTTACGAAACTGAAATTTCCATAGTTAAGGCCACTTTATGCCGGGAATTATACAGAAATTTTTTCACTAAAATCGACCAACCGAAGATGCTTTTGGGTTGATGCAAAATTAATGCAGGTTTTTAGTAGGTATTGTAAATACGCCATATCTTTACTTTAACCATATATATTTAATCAAAATAATTTCCATCTGAATCAATGCACTTTTGCCAACGTTCAACAAGCTTTCTTATTCCACCAGAAAAAAAATCCGAATCCCTGGACTCAATGAAATCACGAAAAGAATTTTCAATGTCGTCCTGGTTTTGAAAATTTTTCTCCCTCAAAAAGTTGTCCAGATGCCTGAAAAAGTGGAAGTCTGTAGGAGAGAGGTCAGGTGAATAAGGCGGATGTTGGAGAACTTCGTAGCCCAACTCGTGCAGTCGTCGAAGCGTTGGTTGTGCAACGTGTGGTCTGGCGTTATCGTGGAGCAGGATCGGCCTCTTCCGATTCATCAATGCTGGACAAAGACGTTGCAATTTTAGAGTTCCGAGTTCCGCCGTTATTTCTCGTGTGGTTTTGGTTTGGTCTTCTTCCACTTTTGACCTCAGCTGGTCGTTGTCCAGAGCAAGATGACGGCCCCGACCTTCCTTGTCTTCGAGGTCGAAATCTCCTCTGCGAAACTTCTGGAACCAATGCTGCACCGTGCACTCATTAATAGCCCCCTGACCCCACACTTCATTAATATTACGAGCCGTTTGCGCAGCGCTGCGCCCTAATTTAAATTCGTAAAAATAAATTTGACGAAAATCGCACTTTGGCATTTTCGATTCAAGACCTTTGAACACACTGAACAAAACGATTTTACTAAACAAATTCATGGTGAAAGAGAGGTTATTAGATAAGGTTTGTTTTGGTATAATAATGATCAATGTTAGGATTAGCTTTGTTTACACAATTGGAATTAAGATATTGCAATAGAGGAAACCTGCATTAATTTTGCATCAACCCAATACTTTCTGTAATGATTTTTTCATCTGTTTGCTATTTTCTTTCTTCTATAACGATTTCGATTAAACTTGCCGTATTGCTGTGAAATTCCGATTGTTTTATTCATGCTGATTAAAATAGTCCGACAGGGTTTAAATCCTAATATTTTAAATTTTCTTTTTCTATTATGTTAATTTGCAAAAATAAACCATAATCATTTTGTCAGCGTTGATAAAAAACAGGTAATAAGATAAGTTGTACGAATTCGATATTCAATGAAAGAGTAAATAGCAAATATATTCTTTATCTATTTATTTTTCAACATATGAACAGCAATATATATGTCCAATATACCGTTGGAAAGATAACGATTTTCGAAAAACAATATCATTTTATAAAAAAAAAAAAAAAAAAAAAAAAAAACTGTAAAAGATAGTGGAGAGTGATGAAAAGCAGATAAAACTAACTCATTATGGTAATTTATAATATAATAGATTATTTATTAAAATATATGTTTTTATGAAAAGTCAACGCACTTAATTGTTTAATATTTTTTTCATTACTGTATCATTTAACTGTAATCATTTATTGCATCATTCAAAGTTCTTACATTGATTATGACAACGAAGGTAAGTGAAAGACTCGTGTTACACGCGCCAGATTCGAATGTACTAATTTTAGTTCTATATTTTTTTTTATAAAAGCTTGTTATGATTTTAAAACTGTATCTAATACGATGATCAACCGACGCAGACCAAGGAATATTGATCAGCAAGAACTAGAGGGCAGCTGGACCTTCATATCGGTCCCCGTTGTAGCACGAAGGGGAGAGTATCCACTTAACTCGCCCGATATTTGTTCACACTCAGCTAATCGAATAATGTCCCTTAGGCCGGAGATAAACTGATTGTCGTTCATTGAATTTCAAATAATTTGCAATCAGACACATAACACTGTCTCAATTTGGCCGGACATTTGAATATCTTTGATGTGAAAAAATATCTTCCTTGTATAATCAAGCTATTTTCGACGAATTACCATCACGAGCAGGGTGAAGAGAGATGTTAGCTTGTTAGGCACACAAAGCAAATGTCAGTATTTCCTTTTGAAATAACGAAATCCTTTTAATCAGTTTATTTACAACTGTAAATTGTAAATGTTTCTCACTTGTGTATTTGCAAGCGAACTTGATTTGTAAATAAGATATATTACATGTCCTCCCAAAATTTACTTCCTCTTATGCGATTTATCTGTTTCTCTCATTTTATTTACTTTTTTCTTTTACATGTTTACTTTTTTTTCTCATCCCCAATTTACTTTTTAAAAAAGCAGATGAAAAAACGTTTACATGAAAAATAAAATCTATATTAAAATGGAAAATTGGGCATATATTTATTTATAAAAGAATGTACCGTTTCACTCAATTTTATAATAATCTCAGTATCTCAATAATTAACTATAGTTGTGGCGCTGGAATTTATCCAGGATGTTCGTCTTACGATCTAGATGTGAAATATTGTTGGATTTGAAAAACATCTTCGTCTAAGCGGTAAAAAAAACAAAATTATTTTCTAAATAAATTTAAAAAGATACATTTTATTAAGAAATATGAATACTCATTTGAATACTAAGCGAATTTTCAACCAATCAGTATTGCAAACAGTATTTAAATATTTATAACAAATTTATTTACTCATATTACGTTTCATATTCATATTTCGTGATTAAGTTCCTATGGATACATATTAAATTATTATTGGATTAAAAAAATAAATATTTCTACAGTTCAAACACAGTAGGACTTTTTCTGAATCCTATTACAAACTTTATTTTTCTCATTTTGTTGGCTGAAGGTTACACCCACCGGTGGGAAAAAGTAGTGTTAATGTTTACATAGTTCATTGACATGTAAGGTCTATGAGACTGGGGTGGTATATTGAATAGGGTACTTGTATAATATTCTATGAGATCCTCCAAATAATATCCAGGGTGGGAATTCCGCTGGATAAAGCTAGAGCTTACCCAGCGCATACCCGAAAACTAGGTGAAAAAGGGATCACTTGTAGCTGGGTGGCTAGCGTAACAGCCTCCCATGCTAAAGGTCACGGGTCCAAACCCGCAGGTGGTCCTAGGATTTTTTAATGGGAGTAAAAAATCCTTTAGTTATGCCGTCCTTCGGAGGGGACGTTAAAAGGTGGTCCCGAGCCTTTGCGATGTCAGGTACTCGTTAAAGATCCCTATCCTAATAAAACCTGGATAGGCAAAATTTAGGACTCCCACTGTAGCATCGTCCGATTAGCCACAGCATCAAAAAGTGACGTTAAATAAATAAACAAACTAGGTGAAAAAAATTTCTTCTTGGCGTGATATCAGCTAACCGCCTCCTTACTCTACTGTTAGACCCTAAAATAGTATGGATATATTTATGGGTTTGGTTGGTTCATTCATTGAACGTCACTTTATGCTGCTGTAGTTAATAAAGCGGTATAGGCTACATTGGGAGTCGAGGTTTAATAATGATATGAATAAAGACAAATTTATTTTACTCAAAAACTCCAATGGTACAAAATACAATGGCCGTCAGCCGTAAACGTTATTATAAAGCTAATAATAGTATCTTCAACGAGGTTTTGGTTGATGTATGTATGTAACCCGAGATAGAGATAGATATGATTAAATATATGTATTCCAACAGTGATGTGTTGATCGGATTTCCCAGATACCCTATAGTTCGACATATGAAATTCCTTTAATTACGGTCAAAAGTATCATAGTAGGCACAATATAATATTTAAAACAATGATACATCCCTTTACTGGAGTTTAAATTTTCGGTCGGATGTGAGATTTTACCACATTTTTCATGAATCTATTTAATAGAAGTTGGATGAGTACCAACGGTAAAAAAAAAAAAAAAAAATTATTCTTCCATATCCATGCTCGAAATCCGAGGCAACAGGGGATACGAAGATCAGTAAGCCCATGCTCTACCAAAAAATATATACAGGAAACTAATTATTAGATAGGGGAGCCATAAGTAACAGTTTAACAAAAATATTACTAAAACGTTTTAAAAGATTGTGTTAAATAACTCAATCAATATATTGTATATTTTCTAATAAATGTAGGTAAATTATTAGGATTAGCAAAGATACATGACAGGTTATTAATCTTCGTCGTTTTCATGTTTTTTGCGCCGGGTACTATGGAAACACTTGCGATTGTAACTAGTGTTTTAAAATGGATTAATGCGACTCAAAAACATTTTGTATATAAAAATAACTTAGTACATACATTTTTGAAACTTAACTAACTCGTTTATTTTCTCATGGAAAGCTTCACTTATAAATGTGGTTAATTCACATATTTATATTTGTCATATTTATCATAAATATGGACTTTTGCTTCGTGCGAATTTTTAGCGGAACGGACACACACACAGACCTATTTCTGGGACTTGGTCATTTGGACTCAAGGGACCCTAAAAGGTGTATTTCCTGAGAAAACCGGAATTCTAAAATGTTCACGATCGCAATACTCCCCTTACGATATATTTCATATATAAGTAAGTGAATGTAAAAGTTAGAGAGGAATACAATTAACCACAATAGTAATCTCGGAACAGGAATTTATTTATAACAAATGATAATTAACAAAAAAAATGGAATGTCACCAATATCTATTGTATTTCGCTCTGTTCAAAAGCCTTGTGGGTCTTTCGGAAGAACGAAGAATGATCTGTAGAATGAAAAGCATATATAAGGAGTCAACATATATCTATATAGATTGCCCAAACAACTACCTACCTCTCTCGAGTATGAGAGGGATGCGAAGCGTCTCCGGGAGAGATCACACTGACCTGGCGTCTAAGTGATTGCCATAGTTAATACATTTATAATTTTTAATGAATAAACTTTAATAAAAATGATAAATATATTAAAAGTTTATTTATTGTATAAGTTTGTTAGGAAAGTTTATTTATAAGGGCAAAAACTAAGATAATCACTCCTACACCTGTTGTGTGTCTAGCCTTCAGCAGCCTTACATCCCTCTCAGACTAGACAGATGTGGACAGTAGTTTAGACAGCGTAGGGCACTGATGTTTTCCCTGCAAAGCCAAAATATGAATGGAACTATATTATGAGCTATCTCGTTTTTTTTTTGTTTTTTTTTCTTATTTATTTTATTGTTGAAAACTCCAGTAACAAAGAAAAACAACGTTGCAAAAGCAAATTAGTTCAACAGTAGAGGCCTTATCCGAACTTACATTACCTTTGAGGCATGAACTACCTCGAAATTTGTTAAGAGTTTAAGTATTATTAAAAATATAAGGGTTTTTCGGGTACTATATACCAGGTGTTTGTAGTGAGATAGATGAAACATCACAGTAGTAATTTTAACAATAGAATTACGTGTTTCTTATTTCTATTCTATTTCTGATTAAGTGCGATACTAGTTTACTTAACAATAGTTTGTTCTGATCTGTAGTATAAAATATGGGTATAACAGATGTGAAAATATTGTAACCGTTATTTTCTCTTCGTGGTAATTGACGATCAAAGACGTCCTAAAAGGTTCGATAATGAGTGGATCAAACCTATAGTTTGGAGGCACCGGCTGGTTCCAACTAGGACAAAACAAGAGGCAGAGAGGTAAATAGCTGTTGCCATGGCAGGGGCAGGCAAACAGAGCCTCAGAGACAATAAAGCCCTACAAGGTAAAGATAAAGAGATGTCCAAAAGCAACTACTAGTACTATTCAATAAGCAGTTAGGGGTGGGGTGGGTGGAGGGGGAAGTTTTCAATATCCCTGTTATTACAGTTCTAATGTACATTCTCCTTTTCAATCGCCCGTAACATCCCGGGTTTAATAATGGCACTATTTCAGTCCACCGCATACATATCGATTCTTCATTCCCCGCCTGCTATGACAAATCGTCGGGATTTGTATACACTGTCTTTTGTAACAGGTTTTTTTTTTTTTTTTTACCCATTTCTATTCCCATTGTGTATTGTCGCTTTGTTTTCTTCCTTTTTTTTTCCTGTTTATTTAGTGAGAAAATACGAACTGATTTACTTGCTGTTCGAACGCTGTGTACAATGATTTCAATAGGTCAGTTGTGATTTCGCATTACATAATTTTTCTCATTATATTAAGTTTATCCGAACGGTCGCCAATAATAAAATTAATGATATTATAACTTTCACTAATATTATCGTTTTATTAATTTATAATTTAAATAATTAACAAAATTCATTGTACGATTACTCTCAAAGTTTTTGAAAAAAAAAATGGTTAGTACTATGAATGCTGAAATTTATTTTATTACTTTATTTTTAATCGGTTGGTATTTTTTGTTTTCTCATTTAACGTCACTTCATGCTGCTGTGGCTAATCGTACGATGTTACAATGGGAGTCCTAAATTTTGATCATCCACATTTTATTTGGATAGGGATCTTAAACGAGTATCTGACATCGCAGAGGCTTAGGGACCGTCCTTTTTACGTTCTCTCCAAAAGACAGCTTTATTTAGGATTTCTAACTTTCTATACAGAAAATAAATCTCAAACCAAGGTGAAAGAAATATCTTAGAATATACTTGGTCTAATATCAGAATTGCATTTTAATGGCTATTGATCTATTATAAATAAATTTCAATTAAAAGAATGTTATAAAACCATACATGCTTAGACAAAGTAAAAATGCTTCATACATAAAAATAACATAACTAGACGTTTTCAGTCACATCTGTTTCTGATGGTGTGCTATTTGATATTTTATATATTATATATAAATTATATTATATTTATTATATATATATATATATATATATATATATATATATATATATATATATATATATATATATATTTTCGGTTATTGGGCTATTAGACCTTATAGAATAGAGATAATTTAATTTATAGACCGATAAAAAGAGTATTTCACTATTTGGGTTTTTCATTCTTCTGAAAGAACCAAAAAGCTTATAATGAAATTTCTTTTCGGTCTAAGGTGATTGTCGTTAACTAAAAACATTTCTACATTTTTTTTAGAAAATATGCTCCACAATCAGTACATATTGTAACTTCATTATCCGTATCAGCCAGAACATTTGGAAATTACATTTTCTCAAATCAAACGAAAAATATATTAATTTAAATATAAAAATATTTTAAATAAAAGTTAACTGTATATTACGAAGTCTCTCACAATAGCGGGAAGTGTGGAGGATAACATGGGATACCTCTGCTCTTATCAGATTGTTTAGGATCGGCAGACAAACAAGAAAATGACTTGGCTCAGTAAAATATCGACATCAAATGGCCTAATCCGAAAGATTAATGATCGTTCCATTCATCTGGAAGTTAACTTTCTTAATTAAGAGAAGGGGGGCAGACTTTCTTATTTGTTCCCTGACTCAGATAAACAGCCAACTGTGCTGTTACGACCTATCTTACATCTGCCAAGTTCCATGTTAACTTAGCTACCCCTATAACCTCACTCCCAACCTATTTCCGAACTGTCCAATGTTGTTTTCTAATACTCTTAGTCCAACTACTTAGCAGTCAATCTCTTGGAAGTAACATTTTGTTCTTAACATAAATTTTTATTTTTGCAAGGAGATTATGATTGAAATGTCTAATTATCTTTCCATTTTTAATGAGCCCTAAAATAAATAAAACAATTCCCTTATCAGATTTACCGATTTTGGTTAATTTTTTTAAAAAATAAATCTTTTTAATAAAAAAAAAATTGCTGTTCCTCAAAATTTTAGGGCTTAATTTGCAAATAACGTAGAATTCGAATAACTAATTAAATTTTTTTTTTTGTCCAAATCGCTTTTTTTTCGAAACTTGGTACATTGGACGTTGATATCAGCCGATTAATTTTAAAACAGGGGCCGATAAAAAAAGATTTAATTCAATAACTCAATTATTTTTGAAGATAGAGAAAGCAATTCATAGATTTATAATCAAGAAATCTCGATCAATTATAAAACGGAAAGTATTTTTTTTTACATATTTGCCCGTAACTGAGTTATTGGTGAATATAGAGAAAAAATAAATAGAGTTTTAATATAAGTAAAGAACGATAAACATTTTTCTATACATTCAAGTAAAACATTATAATATATGTAATACCACTGCAATTTAGAATATTTCCCTATACCATTCTTTTGTAATATATAATTTCTCTGAATATGTTTAGTAAAAATAATGCTTTTAGACGACATTCACTCAACATTTAGAGAATAAACAGAGGTAAAGACAAAGTACATATAATAGATCATTTATAATCTCTCTCTCTCTCTCGTTGTGGTGGGAAAAGTAGAATCAGAGGGATCACAGCTCCTCTATCTCAAAAACATCACTGGTGACAGTTACTAGAAGCTTAACGAGATTGTCTTTGCCACAATCATACCGCACTGCTCCTCGATAATTATTTTATATTTTTTACTTCATTTTTATGTTTACTGTATTATTAGTACATTCAGTGGTGGATCGTCCACGAAGTCGACAAGCATACATGTAAATTACTATGTAAATATTTCTGTCCCAATACTTTCTAATCTTCATTGTTTTTTTAATTGATTTTTTTTCATGACTATTTATTTATATACAACCAAACTCCTACACTGCATCTTGATATTTTTAACAACGATGGAGAACTGCAATTTGGGTCGCTACGTTGGTTAAACTAATAATTTTTTTACTATTTTATAATCACTTTGACCGCCTCATGAACAATCTCATCCTTTATTATAATTATGGGCCAGAAATTTAATAGTCAAAATATTTCTTTAGTTTAGAAACTATCACATTAGATCACAGATAATTATTTTTTTTAATAGACTGTTTGGTGCAAGATTGTCTCGGACAGTGTGGTGTGTATCTGAAGTTCATTTTGGAGCCATTATCGGCTGAGAAAAAACGTATTTTGGATGTAAGTGTAGTGATTTAGTAGTGTCATCATAATTACTACCATTCCAGGCTCACCCTTCCAAACTATTAGCTGACCATAGAACAAAGTAGTAGGTTGGCAGCTAAAAGGAGGTCATCAATATAATTAGGAAGCTGGCCTGGTGCCTGAGGCTTTGTCCCGGGGATCGATGGGACCGAGGATTAGTATTCCAGGCCCAATCTCTTTGTCGCTCACAATGATCTTCGCTGGGTCAACAGTCGGCATCAAGGCCCCTAGCTTAGTGTAGCCGTCCACTCCCTTAAGCCGCGCACTGATTTTCAATCGAATCTTTAGCTTTCTTATTTCTGTTACTGTATATAAAAAAAAACTGTAGCTGAAAAACCATTAGAAATTTTTAATTATGTAATAACTATAATTATTTTAAACAGAAGTGTGAAGAATTTGAAGCAGATAAAAATTATCCGTTCGGTTCACTTACTTCTGTTGTAAAAATTAATCTAACGATTTTTAAAGACAAATATAAATGAAATATGTTGGTAAGTAAAATTAAAATTTTTAGAATTAATTCAATGCGGTTCAATAGAAACATGTGTTTTATTAAATAATCTATTGTATTATCATCTGTAACAATCAGTTAGTTATCGGCTCTTCTTCTATTTCCCATTATTTTTTTACAGTTTTTTATATAAAATAATTTTTTTCTTTTCATTAGCTTTCTTAATTTCTTTAGCTTTCCAACGTCATCTATATTAAAGCTCTTAAGTTGAAAAACACAAAAATTGCATTAACACATTTGTTTGCTCTTTTTCCCAGAGTTGGATATAGAATTCCATTCAACTAATACAGTTACCATTTTTTTTACCAATTCTAACAAGATTTTTTTTTCTTGTTGTGAAACTGGCGTTACATTCAGAAACTTAGTATCCAGTGCTCCCTATTCCTGCATCTTCCTCGTCAAGGCTCTGGCCGCCATGTTCTCCCTCCATTCTATATCTACATTTTTGAGGTGTCTTCCTCGCCTTCGCTCTTCTCCGGGCAAGTACTTCAGCATTTTACGTGGTCACCGTTGTCGTCCACCCTCGTGATATGACAGTACTACATGAGTCTCTTCTTTAATATTTCATTTAAGATGTTAAGCTTAGTCCTTACTTTCTCATTTCCAATTTTCTGATTCTTTGCAGCCTGGATATGCCGCAGGGTCTTCTCTAAAGGCAACAATTTTCTTCCAGACGATTTTGGCCCCGCCCATGTTTCTGCCCTATTTAAAGTGGTCCATAAGAAGAAGGAGTGGTATTTTTTTTTATGTGGTGCTGACAAGATGATATGGTTATTTATTTATTTTTTTTTTAAATGTGCTTTAGAAGAATTAAATTTTAAAATATCGGCATTTAAGCCCTGCCATATTACTTTGTTTAGAATCGAATACATGATATCATAACACATTAAATTCTCGATATAGCCAGTTTAATCAAAATCTTTAAAGCCGTTTTTTTGAAAAAAGGTGCAAAGTGTTCAGTGGTACTTTTGGTTCACGGATTTTAATTAAAAAATGTTGCTGTAACATCGTCTGCTTATAATTGTGTAAAATAAAAAAAATCAGTATCGTACAACTTTTGGTTTTCTTGCTACACTTATTACATACAAACGCGGATGCATGGACATACAGACCTTGTCGCGCGGCTTGGTCATTTAGACTCAGGGGACCTTAAAACGTTCGTTAAAAACTGGAATTCGATAATGTTCACGATTGCAACACTTTTCCGTACATTATATTTCATATATAAGTAGGTGATAGTAGAAATTTTTAAATAGAGGCAGAAAGTCTTAGGCCAACATCCGGCTAAAGGACCTGGAAATAATAAAAACGTGCCTTCAACTGGACTTCAGAAGTGCTTAGGTCACTGATAGTTATAGGTCCTGAATAGATATGTACACCCAATGAATCAGTTAAAATTTTTAAACAAAAACTGTTTGAAAAAAATGAAAAATCATTTATTTTCCATGGATATAGAAGCTATTACAACCGATTCATCTTATAATAAAATACATCGTCATTAAACTAACTTCAGATTAGGAGAAAAATATTTAACATTTAAATATTCTACTAAAAGTTGTGTGCAAGAAGTCACAAAGGAATGGAGTATAATCGTGTAAAGTATTTTATAGGAACATTTCATTTGCAAAATTGACAACTATTACTAATTAAATTATTTAATTTTATTTAACAAAACAAAACATAGAAGATAAGAAGTTTTGTTAGATACGATTTTTTTTTTATTGAGATATATTACAATTTGTTACAAAATGAACAATAATAATATTGATAAGAGACCACATTCATACTATATATACAGAAAATAATAATAATGGTCAAATTACATAAAATAGAACATAAATAAATTCATATATATACAATAAAATAATAATAATAAATAAAAAACAAAAAAAATCGAAATAAAAACCTATTATTGAGATAAATAAAAAGTTGGCAAATAAATAAACATCTTACACACAATCATAACTATATACAATGTATACAATTGCTAAAGGGACCCCAGCAAGCGCTTTTCCCTCCACTTGTGGAGGAAAAAAGCGGAACCCAAGAGATCCCAGCGCCTCTATCTCAGCCGCATCACCGGTCTGAGCCAGTGGAGGCTGAGTTAGGGCGCTGTAGCCACAAACATACCGTACATGAGTGGAGGATCTGACCATTGTCAGAACTCCAGTTTAAATGTTTACAATAGGTCTCGTGGCCACTGCCGTTTCAATCTTCGAGGAGGATTGTAGGGATGGGTGGTGCTGGATAGGGATTGCGCTAGAGGGTTAGGATGATGACTAAGGTTCTGATGAAATTTGGAAAATTTGGATGGTACCAGGTCTAAAACAAACGGAATATTAAGGTCATGGTGTAGGATACAGTTGGTAACGTAATATGGAGCATTAACTATTGTTCGGAGGACTTTGGATTGGAAGGATTGGATGCGTTTGATGTTAGAATGTTTAGCTGTTCCCCACAGTTCAAGTCCGTAGGTCCATATAGGTTTCAGTACTGTCTTGTATATTAGTAATTTGTTGTCAACTGTAAGATGAGATTTTCTGTTTAGTAGTCTGTATAACTGGCCGAATCTGCGGTTGAGTTCTTTTCTTTTTAGTCTTGTATGTGGGTTCCACGTCAGTCTTTTGTCTAGTAAAAAGCCGAGATACCGGACTGTGTCTGAGGAAGGAAGCGGTATGGAATTGAAATAAACCGTTGGACAGGATTTGCGTCGAAGGGTGAATGTGACGTGAGTGCATTTGCTTTCGTTCACCTTAATGCGCCAAGCATTGCACCAGTCTTCGACAAGGGAAAGGTGCTTTTGGAGATTTAGCGATGCTGCTTCAGGATCGGAATTGGATGATAAAATGGCTGTGTCATCAGCAAATGTTGCCAGAAAGGTATTGGGATCGGTAGGGATATCGGCGGTGAAGAGGATGTAGAGGACGGGTCCTAAGACGCTGCCTTGAGGAACACCGGCCTCAACAGTATATTGTTCGGAAAATTCGGAACCACAGCGAACTCGGAAGGAGCGGTTGGATAAATAGGATCGGAGGATTAGGTATAAGGATTGAGGTAAATGGGTTTTGAGCTTATAGAGCAGTCCCGGGTGCCACACCCGGTCAAAAGCTTGAGCTATGTCCAGAAAGGCACCCGAACAATACTCCTTGCACTCAAGGGCGGAGGAAATGTGGTCTACAACTCGGAGTCCTTGCTGAACCGTGGAATGTTGAGGACGGAATCCAAACTGGTGTGAAGGAGAATTGTGAAATTTGGCTAGGATTCGTTTCAATAGGAGTTTTTCGAAGATTTTGGAGAGGATCGGAAGAAGGCTAATAGGTCTGTAGGATGACGTACAGTTGGATGGTTTGCCTGGTTTTAGGAAAAGGATGATAGTCGAGTGTTTCCACAACAGAGGGAAATAGGTAGTGCGTAGGATACAGTTATAGATATATGTAAGGAATGTAATGGCTTTAGGTGGAAGTTGTCTTAGGATTTGAGGAGTAAGGAGATCGTATCCAGGGGATTTACGGAGAGGAAGCTTTTGAAGCAGATATTTGACCTCAGAGGGATTGATTGCTTTAGGTGGTAAGGAAATTGGTATCGGTGACGTAAGGAACTCTTCAACTATTGCGGTGTGGGTTGGATTGAGATCAGAATGAGGAGTGAATACCTTGGAAAGGTGTAGTGCGAATTCCTGGGCCCTATCTTTGTCAGAAGCAGCCCAGGAATTATCACTACGCCGGAGAGGATGGGATATCAGGGGGGATTTTAGGATTCTCTTCGTGACATTCCACAGGGAATTGTCACGAGTCGAGAGAGAGGAGAGGTAGGTATTGTAGGATTGGGATCGGAAGATCGCCAACTCCCGCTTTAATTTTCTACAAAAAAAGTTATAGGAGCGGCGATCCTCTGGGTGGCGGGTGCGTTGCCATAATGTTCTGGCTCGGCGTTTGCTGTTGATGAGGTCTGTCAGGTGTTGTGGTAAATGGCTTTTATAAGGAATTATTTGGGATTGTTTGGGAGAGGAGGCAGTCCAGGCGGCTTGTTGAATAGCGGTTGTAAAGGAATATACGGCGTCGTCAAGGTCATTTGGGGTTTTGAGAATCACTCTGAGGTCAATATCATTAGTGAGGATTTCGCGGAAGAGGTTCCAGTTGACAGGGCCTCTAATGAATGACGGTGGGATAGGTTTAGGAATAGGTGTTATGGATACATTTAGAATCAATGGACTATGATCAGAGGATAGTTCATCAAGGCGAGCTATGGAAAAATTAAGAGAGCCTAATCCGCTGTGGATGAAGAAGTCGAGGATGTCAGGATTACGGTTAGGATCTGTTGGCCAGTAGGTAGGAGAATCGGGAGGTAGGAGATGAAAGCGTCGGGAGTTGAGTGCAGACTGCAATGTCCGTCCACGAGAATTGGTGGTTCTAGAACCCCACTGTTGGTTCTTAGCGTTTAAGTCTGCACCCAAAATGAAGTGATTACCCAAGTAGTTGAGAAAGGATTCAAATTGGGCAGAGGAAATGGGATGTTTAGGAGGGCAGTATGCTGATGCGATGATAAGCGGAAAGGAAAAGGTTTTGATAACAATGGAAGTTGCTTGTAGGTAATCGTGGGCGGAAATTGGGTGTAAGTGATGGGTGAGGGATCGGCGGACTATGACAGCAGTACCGGCATGGGCTTTGCCGTCTGGATGGTCTGTCCGGTATGTCGTGTATCCTGGTATTTTAAAGTACTGTTTAGTGGTTAGTCTAGTTTCAGTAATGAGTGCAACATCAATGTTTTTGTCTTGCAGTAAGGCTGTAAGTTCGTCAGTGTGAGTTCTAACACCATTCGCATTCCAAAGGAAAATGGATAAGGAATTAGGTGAGGTCATTTATGGTTTTTTTAAGGCAGGAATGAGATTTGATACGAGATTCGTAAGGAGTGATATTAGGGGCATAACAAGGGATTTAATTTCGGAGATAAAGGACGTCATCAAACTGGTAAGGTCTGTGGCATTTGAAGGAGGAGGGATATGAGAGATTTGTGGTTGATTAGGATTTTTAGGATTGGTTACATTTTGAGGAAGAGGTATATGTGGAATGGATTGAGGTACATTCTGTAGTTCCGGCAGGGCCACGGCTTCAGTACTTTGATTCCCACCTCCAAGTAGGTGGGCAAATGATACATTGGCATCAATAAGTTTTGAGGGTTCTCTTCTGTTTCTTACTTGTCTTGCTGTTTCATCCGGTACTTGAGGTTTTTGAAACCTGGTCCTCAGTTCCTTATAGATTTGGCATCCTTTATAGTTGGCCGGGTGGTCCTTCAGGCAATGAGCACATACAGCTGGTGTTGATTTTGGTTTTGTACACTCCACAGACTTGTGCTGTTCACCGCATTTCACGCATCGAGGTATGTGATGACAATAACTTTTAGTATGACCATATGCTTGACAGTTATGGCACTGAACTATCTCCTTCTTTATGTAAGGTTTCTCAACTCTTACGCTGGTATAGTACAATCTATTGAGGTCATAGATTTGTTCAACTCCTTCCGATGGCTCCAAGTCCACGAAAAAGAGAGGTAGTGGAATTTTGTCCTTTAGGACATTAGTGACTTGCCGCACTTTATAGCCTATCTCCGTTAATTCTTCTTTAATAGCTTCAACTGGTGTCGAGGGGTGTAAGTTTCTGATTACAACCCTTAAAGCTCTCTCTTGGCGTAGCTGGTAGGTATGGAAATCCGCTTTGGTATCAGTTAGATATTTCACTATTTTTCTATATGTCTCGGCAGTAGTAGGAGATATTTTGGTGTCATTAATTCTACTCATACAGTAGTAGCTGGTAGAATCGGTAATTTTGTTCAATTGTGTACACAATAACTGGAAATTTTTAATATTTTTGACAAATATTGGAGGGGGTCGTGGTTCACTAGGTATAGGAGCAGATTCCATGTTTTCTTTTTCGTTATGTAAAATCTGAAAAGGATTTGGGGTGAAAAACGGCGATTCGTCAGTCATCCCTTGTGACGATGTGCCAGGTTGTGGTTCAGATTCTGAATTAGTACCCGAAGGGGTTGCTTGTAATCTTTTATTAGTATCACGGCGAGGTCTTTGTTTCGTAGGAGACGGGATTGAACCACTAGATCTAGATCTTTTAGTTGAAGCTTTGGAGGACATTACTTGATGATAATATCGCATTTCATGTAAGGAAAATAATTAAATAATAACCAGATGTTGGGGGAAAAAATAATAACTTAAGAAAAGTTAAGCAAGACCAGCCTTGCCTAGCTATTGGCAATCAGCTGATATGAAGAGGTGACTCAGCATTCACTTTACGGTGCAAATTGTAGCCGAACTTACCGTTGTTTGCTCCAATATTTACTGTTGTTGTTATCCTGAAGCCTGGTGTTGTTTTCAAGACTGTTCTGAAGTGATATCCAACTGAAAAAGCAAGAAATCCAAGAGCCGACTTGAAAGATGACCGCTATACTCATGCGCATGCGCAGAACTGTGATACGATTAGTACGAGATTATCAGGAATTCATTATTTTATTATTTTTTGTTTATAGGATTCTTAATATATTAAATCTTATTAAAAATGATTTTTTTAAGTCATTGCTTATCATTTAATTAATCAATTAGTAAGTTTAATTTTCATTTATTATTTACTATATACCTCTAAAAGCATATGTAAATAATTATACCTCTCCACGTATTTATAACTCTTGCTATAAAATGTAAGTCTTGAACGCAATAGATCGTTATTATTATGATTATTACTATAGTCATTGGGTCAAAAAATAAATAAATAAAAAATATTTTCATCCTCTTGTTTGTTGATAGATGAAATAGTTATTATTTTCTAAAAGGATATTGATGGTGTAAGGTCATAAAATTCTTAATTCTGCCCCAAGGTTTTGCACCAATCATGTAAGCCATCTATCATCAGGTCTAGAAACTATCAGAAATAGTAATTGTTAATATTTGTATCTCTCGTATTTCTGATAGTTTCTAACCCTGATGATAGATAGCTTACCTGATTGGAGCGAAACTTTGGCAGAATTGAAAAATATCTATCAAGACTATTTCCTTGCCATTCATCCTTTTATAATTTTATAAAAGGAAACATTAATCTTCTGGTGTGTATAAATTGTACGTTGTAATTTAGCAGAAATTTATTTGAATACATCAACAAAACTTATTAATTGTTTTGTCTTTGCCTTATAAAATAAAGTCTTTTTATTTTTATTATGTTATTTTTAATATATATAAATATAGGAATCAGAATAATATTATATATTAATATATCATGCTATTCAATATGGAAGTATGAAGATCGATTTCTCCTTCTAAGAAGCGTGATCCAGGTGTACAAAAGACAGACCAATATCAAAGGGGCTCTATTCTGCACTTGGAGTACATATTAGAAACATCAATGAGGATCCCAATCAATATCGTATTGAAGCAGATCTGGTGAGGCTTATTTATATAAATACATATTTCCCTTTTGAGGTGTTTTTTATCTGTTTCAGCCTTACATTCCATTTACTTTTCAGTAATTTTAGTGCTAAGAGCTTATGTACAAATGAAATCGGCTTGTAATTATAAACTTATTTTCTGCGTGTGTTAATCTTGAGTGAATATATTATCATAATCTGCACTTTAATTTATTTTCTTACAGAATTTTCGAATCGTTAGCGTGACATCTACAGACTACGTTTTGAAAGGCTCTATTTAATTTAAGTAATATAAGTTAAAGCTAATTAAGTATTGGGATGGTAATCAATCAAATAAGAATATCCAAAACATATTTAAATTATTGTAAAAGTGTAATTAAATACGACATATTTAAACTGGATATATGTTGGCATCTTAAATATCAGAATTTAGAATATAAGTCACAATATATTTATTGAAATTTTAACAGTATTATAAATATACATATTTGAAGAATCTCACCCCAGAGTGGGAACACTATATTTTGAATTTATTCAATTCTGTACTTGATCAAGAAAAATTACCTACCCAGTGGTCTAAATCCAAACTCTACTTACTTTTTGAAAAAGGTAATAGAAGCGATGTAGATAACTATAGAGGTATGTCCCTACTGAACACCATTGCTAAATTATTTACCGCCATCATTGCGAGGAGAACAATGCTATGGGCGGACTCTCACAATCTAATACCCGAAGAGCAAGCAGGATTCAGGAAAGGAAGAGGCTGCATTGATCATATCTTCACTATTTCATCATCTATCGGAATAACGTTGAAAACAGAAGGAAGATACCTATACGCCACCTTCATTGACCTCAAAAGAGCCTTCGATTCATTTAACCACGGACTCCTTTGGAGAGAGCTTATTACTCAAGGAAGCGGAGGAAAAATTATTAAAATGTAACACAAATTTCTGTTAACGAACAACTTTCAGAAGATATCGACAACACCTTAGGACTTTTGCAAGACGAAAGTCTAAGTCTGAGCCCAACCTTGTTCTTGCTATTCATATCCGACACAGTTTAATTCTTTAATGACAAAGGAGTGGCAGGTATAAGCATATACACCTTACACGAAGTTACAATGCTCCTTCTAGCAGATGATATCATCTTATTAAGCAACAGTTGCATGGAGCACAGAAGAATATAAAAATACTACAGGAGTACTGCAGTAACAATTCTCTCATATTAAGTGCGGAGAAATCCAAAACTCTTGTTTTTCATAAATATCCAAGGCTTAAACAGCTCAAACCGTTATACTGGCATGATAAGAGATTGGAGTATACAAAAAGGTATACTTATTTGGGAGTTCCCTTCACATCATCGGGAAAATTTAAACAAGCATGTGAACAATTTACTCAGAAGTCATCAGTGGCATCTGCAAAAGTCATAGACATACTGAAAAAAGGGAAAAGTGTCTCTTGGGAAACAAAAAGAACCTTATTTAACTCAATGGTCTCATCAACTTTGCTTTATGCTTCTGAAGTATGGAGTCCCAATTATCTTGAGGCAATCGAAACGGTCCAACTTAAATTTTTAAAACACTTATTTGGATGGCCTAGGAATACCCCAAATATATATTCCGTCGCTTGAGTTCATGCCAGAAGAACGACTTCTAAATTTTGCTTTAAAAGACTGAAATCATTAGACAAGGATAATCCTGACATAAACTTCAATTGGGTATCCCAATTCAGAGCTATAGCCGAGCTAAATGCCTTTGTAGAAGAGCTTTCTATTCACCATAAAAACGGACTTCTTCGATACAAAGACGACATACTGGAAAAAGCACGTAACCATTATCTCTCAGCCGACATACAAAGGACCCTAAATTCGACTAACTATCCTTTATATAGATTACTATGCAATTACAATGCTCCCGACCCTGAAGCGTACCTCATATATAAAGTACATATAATCCAGAACATATTAGAATTTATGAAAAAAACTCAGAATTTTTGTTGTCACAAGATAGCTGTATATTATGCAATCGATTTATCAACAACAGTCTACATCACATTCTCCTTCACTGCCCGGCACACAATGAAAATATACGACAATTTCTTCAAAACTTCATCTTAGAATCTTCTGACAACCAAAGTATCCATGCTATACTGAGTATCGATAGTGTAGATTAGTTACATAAAGTGTACTATTACATGATGGGAGTTCAAAAAGTGCTCAATTCTTTATCCTAGAACATTTTCTATTCAGTGCTTATTTTTATTTTATCTTCAAAGTGATATTTTGCTTATTTATTGTTTCTGTTATATCAGCAGTAACTGTTTATTCTTTAATCTGTAATTTATTTTTGAAAGTCAAATTGTTTTAGTAAATTTTCACTGTTATTTTATTTATTTTTAAATGATATGTATATAAAGTTCTATAAGCATAATGTTGTAATTTATAGCCAAGCTAGGCTCTATTTGTATGGGGAAGCCCTAAAGACAAAACAAAATTTCTATTCTATTCTATTCTATAAATATACATATACGAGTAAACAGAAGATAAACCACCCATTAGCAGCACTTACAAATATATATACTAAACGAGAAGGTCTCGGGACTATCTTCTTTTCAGATTACTTGGAGGAATATTAGGAATAGAAGAGGATGCTAGGAAAGAAACTAGTGAGTTAGAGTGGTAATGGAGTTTGTGATGGTGGTTACCGATGGCTCGCGCTAGACATAATATCTTATCAAGCAACGAATTTTAAGTAGATTTTCGATTGTAAGAATTAGATACGAAAAGAATTTGATGGTTAAAGTCCCAATCTGTAAGATCAGATCGATCATACGATAGTCTAGTAAGGTGTAGTTAAGTGGAAGATTAGAGCGTTTGTCTAGTAAATGTAAAAACTGTGTGCAGTTTCTTGTCCTTTCATTCTTGTATGGGGACTCCAATAAAAAAATATAAAACTAATGCAACTAGGTGATGAGTATAATTGAAATTAATTTGGCGACTAAAACTTCCATGGTTTATAAATTATAAAATTCTTCTCTCTCTAAAAAAAAAAAAAAAAAATCTTTAAATATTATCGACTTTGTTAATTTTGCATAATTTAGACCGAATCTAAAACTAGAAAGATAAAGGGAGTATTATATAAACACATTATATAAATAGCCAAGACAATTTATTTAAAAATTAACGAAAAATTATTTCAACTGAAACTTTTAGCGCACTATATGAAGGAAGGTTAGAAAGGAGTGTCACGTTTAATTTTATTCTTCATGTATAGTCTTATCATTGCACTACTTATGGTAGAAAGTCCTTATTTAATATAAATGTTTAAAAAAGGCTTATGGCCAGTTTCATCAATATTGAAAGCGATATATCCTGTAATAGGTAAAAAATACAAAATTATGAAACTTTTGCAGATTTTATACTCATTATTATATGTTTAGTGCAATAGGATAAAATTTTAGTGGCTGAGGCTCAGATTGTCATTTTTCACTGAGAACTTTTTACGATATTGAACATTCTGAAGTGAATTCCAATAGCAGAGCTTGGCAATAACCTTTTTGTTTTAAACATTTCTTTTGAAAAAAAAAGGACTTGCAATGAAAAGACAATACAAGAAAAAAAAAAGTGAGACTACTATCTGACATTCCGTGTTTCAAAGGTTCAGTTGATGTAAATTTTCCTGATTTTTCAAAACAAATTCCTTGGATTTTCCTTTATTAACTTTTAAAAAATCCTTTTTTCTCTAGTTACTTTTACAGAATTTTGTAAACCACATTCTTTCTTTTTCTTTTTTAATTAGATATCTGCAAAGATGCCAGAATTAAAGAGATTTCTCAACAAATGTTTTCACTCGCAAATCTGACTTAAAACGGCTGCAGGGTTAAAAGTTAAGGGCAGGAAAATATTATACCCACAGTTTAATAATCAGGAAAACAAAATCATTTTTAAACTGGCAAAAAACTCATGAAAATGGAAATTGGGGTCGATTCTGAGTGGATTGACCCATATGCACCTATATAAATAAATATTATTTCATAATACAGCAATTTATTGTACTTATGGTTGATGCCGAGTGATTACTAAGTATTTGGCCTCGTTTAGAGCTTTTTTATATCTTTAGGAGTTCCGGGTGCAAGGCTAATCTTTAAGAAAATATAAGTCAATATGTGGTTAGAAAAAATCTATGGAAATTATTAATAATAGCTAAGCTATTTTTTTATCAATAGATTGATTATTTAGCTTTCTTTAAAACCCGAGAAATATAGTTGTTTTTCATGAGAAGTGGTTAAACATAAAATGCCGGCTAGGATGTTGGTAGACGAGGACTTAAAGAAAGTAGGGGGTGGATAGGGTATGTTGATGTACTCAGGAGCTATCTCCACAGAATACTAATGGTCCTTCTCTTATCATCTCCTCCCTCTCGGCACCAATCATAAGCACAAATCGATTTCTCTTCTAAACTAAGCTCTTCCATATTCAATACGCTTGAGTATTTTTTGTTTTTATTCACATACATAGTGCATATTATATAAAATATAAGGTTTTAATCCTATAATTAAGTTGTGATATTTCTGCATTTTTTACATAATCTTAATATTTGTGCTTTCTTTTTTTATTTAAACATATATTTTTATCTTTAAAACTGTACATCAAATCAATGTGATGCATATTTACTTAATTAACTGAAATAGAATAAATGTAGAGACACTATCCATTGGCAGCACTCTATATTCTAAACTAAAAGGCCGAAACCATCTTATTTTCAGACGCCTCGAAGGATCATCAGGAATTGAAGAGGAAGAAAGGATGGAAACCGATGGATTAGAGTATGAATGGAGTTTTTCCTGGAATGATTGATACCTGGCTCGGACTAAATCAGTAACCTATAGAATATTAAGGACTTTATTATGATGAGTTTAATGGTGACAAAGTAAGGAGCATTGAGGGTTTTACGAAGGATTACGGGTTGTAAGAATTGGATACAAGAAGAATTCGATGTTTTAGTATAGAACCAGAATAGTTCTACTCCGTAAGTCTATTTTGGTCTTATGATAGTCATGTAGATGAGCCTTTTATAGTTAGAGAAAGATTTGACCGCTTATCTGGAAGGATTGAAGTAGACGAAAAAGGCGAATTCTTATGTTTAACTCAAGAATCATCTATAAAATATGACAGATCCTATTTTGCCAAATTATGGAGCTGGGGAAGCCTAGTTGGGCTGGCCATATCGCACGGGTGCAAGAGGAAGAACTGCCCATAAGAGCTTTGGAAACGATGGGTTAATGGAGTGGCGGCAGACGCACGGAACCTGCTGAAAGAGGAAAGCTGGAGAGCGCCAGCACCTAATCGGGGAGAATAGCGGAGGCTCATTGCGGGGGCCACAGTCCACTTAAGGTTGTAATGTCACATAGATGGATAGATAAATAATATATATTTACGAGATATATCCGAAAACATCACAACCAGAATAAAACAACATTACTAATATAATAATGAAAAATTATATAATGCATTATGTTGATTATAATAAAACAAAAACTCTAAAAATGGGAAAAAAAAAGTTATATAATAAGGAAGTAGTGTACTATAGAATATATCCTTAAAACAGCATTGCCAATTCATAACAACTAAAAGTGTTTTGTACTATAAATTTGGACCTCATAACGTTCCCTGGCTTGAAAAGGATTAACTAAAAATGGAAATACGTCATTTTACGTAAACATTTTTAAATTATATACAATAACGTTAACTGGGGTTCTCAAAATGAAACGTTTGCAAGGATTCCAGGACTGAACTGTAAATATATATATATATGTTTTTTTGTTGTTGATTTTTTATGTTCTCTACTGTAATGTATTGAGGATACTGAGGGGAGTTCATAATTAAATAATTTTAATTAATGATAACGAACCTTTGTCGGCAAAACATCAAAAGGTGTTTACCTAGCCCCCTAGATTTCCCATCGGTATGGGCCCCCCAGCGGTACCATAAACCTCTGGTAGTTTTCCCCCAGCGGCGGCCAACAAGAATATTAAGAAGGGTGGTCAAAAGATAAAAATAAGATCACAAGGACTGTACCGCCAACCGGGGTACTTCCCATGTCAGCCCACCCGAGGTGACGAGGATGGGAGAGAAGATTCGTAAGGCAGTCTTATTCGAACCGGGAGTGTAGTCAAGTTTGATCCTCAAGAGGAGTGAGTCGGGTTCCACCTACAAGAAGAGGAGGTGGCCGTCGGGGTTCGGAGAGCAGCTGGAGGATGATGCCAAGAAAGGGGACCTAAGACTGATTTCACATTCGCCAGCCGGTTAAGTGTTTCAAAGGTATATCGTTATTTGTAATATTGTATGGCAAAGGTAGTAAAATGTCCCTCAGTATTCTCAATCAGAGTTCTAGGCAATGGGTTAATATAACTTATATGTGTAAATTAATAATTATAGTAATGTATTAATTGAATCTTATTTACTTTAATCTTACCCTGCATGCCACCTATTGGATTGGTAAACACGATACCTTTGGAAAGGAGATCCATGGTATCATTAAATATAGTTTATATATTGACTAAATATAGTAAGTAAGCTAGTTTTTGAAGCTACCGCTGCCTTAGAAAAGCAGCCGGTCAAAAAACATAGCACTACATAGCGTCAATGGATTCTTATCGCTCTTTATCCTAATTAATTATTAGGTTAACCATAGATTATTCATTCCAAAAGATATTTTCGGGGATATACCTTAATATCACTTAATAAATCGTATTCTTATGTAACTTCCACATATTAATGGTTTTATCCAAGAGCGGAATTTTTTCTTAAATTAATTTATTGCAGTATAATTTATATTTAAGCCGTTTGGGTAACAAAGGTTTTGTTTTTTAATCTTATAATAACAAAATTATTTTTGTTTTTCATGTTTTTTAATTAAAAATAGGTAAAGGTGGATTTTCATCAATTCATTTTAAGCAGGGGAACCCGTGGCTGAGTGGCTAGCACGCTAGTCACCCAAGCTAAAGGTTGTGAGTTCGAATCCCAGTCCTGCAGGGGCTTTTTTAAGCATGTAATTAAATGCTCACTCTCAGCCTCTCCTTCAGCCAATTGGCAGCCCCTCACAAAACTAGGCGTAGGGAGTGATGTTTCTACCCTGTAAGAAATCAAGAAACGCTAGTGTATTCTCCAAGCAGATTACACCGCGCGGCTAAGAGCTTACATGGCCTGTCGCCCAAAATTGTACATGGCCTTTCGTGAAAATTATTTATCAGGTTTACGTAAAACACTCATTGTTTATTGATATGTAGGTAATCCGTTTAATTTAAGCAAGGCCGAAATGTCGTAAACAACTTCATTTAATAATCATCAAAGGCTGCTGAAGAAAATTGAACTATTTGAAATCTAATTTCCTTAGGCAGTTTTGCCGTAATTAAATTGCTATCAAGTCAAGACATTTCCAATATAATCTTAATTAATACAGCTTGGAATATAAATGCTGAAGGCGATAGTTTTTCCTTCTTCTTTTAATATGTTCTTTGCCTGTCTTTGCTCTTTTGTTTTTCTATTCTTTTTCAACCGTTCTTTATTTTTTTGTACTTCTTTGATCCTCAGGGCAGTTAATTATGTTTTCTTAATAAAGGTAGCTCAGTGTACGGCTTCATTATTTTAAGTAGAAAGAGAATAAAATAAAAAAAAAGAAGGAAGGAAACGAGGAATATTAGGTCACGGACAGGATGCCTTATTAAAAAGTATTTCCCTCGTTATACAAACTCTACTCAAACAGACATTGGCATTATTACACATTCATGGCCATTTTACAGTAGGCTGCAACTGGATTATAATCCCAGGTAATACAATATAGGGGATTTAATTTCTCACCACCCTTTTGACTGGAATTTTTTCGCTGGTTAAATTAAATTTTAAGTAAGATCTCCCACAAAAGAAAACGATTTTCTCTACGAAATCCTCACAACACTACCGCCTTTAGTAGGACCCGAAAATTAATCCAACCTCTCTGGAAATTGGAAGATTCATCAAAAGAATTATTTGTTGTGTATTTTCATTAAAAAAATTTAATTATGTTGGATGACGGAAGCTATTTCACAAGAGAACAGCAGGTTAAAAAAAAAAAACAGTACGTCTTCATTATTAGAATAGTTATAATTCGTTTAAACTTCATTACAAAGAAAAAAAAAGTATTTATAAGATGTATTGTAATAAGATTGATTATGATTCTTAACTATTTCTTTTTAATAGGCTTTAATTAAATTAAATTAAAAATTGTTATTCTATTCTATTCTTACAATCCTATTCTGGGACAAGGTCCCTTAAGAACAATTGATATGTACAATTAATACATACAATGTGTCTGGCCTAAAGACTAAAGGATTGTAATTAATTCTTATTATTCCTTTATTTAAATTAAGTCACCTTTGAGGATTCTACTATATTGACAAATTTATTAAAAATAATATTCGTAGGTTATTAAATATTTATTTATATAAATTTATTTATCATATAAATATTGTTTAGTTTTCAGTAAAATATTAAAGTAATATGTTTTATTTTATTATTTTTACACATTTTCTTATTATCCAGTCATAATTCACTAATTGATCCTTGTATTATCCTTATCCTTGTAGATGTGTTTTGTATACAGTTGTAAATATCAATAAATATGTTTAAAAACAAAAAAAAAGTTTTTCATAGTACTTCTGAGTGTAAAATCAGAATGTGTTGCTTCAGACGCAAACCATTACAAAAAATGTCGAATAGTAGTAAGTGAAACTTCGTTTCCCAAAGTCCAAACATAAATTTCTAGATTAATAACAATCATGACCATGCCTTGTGATTTTTTTATGTTCATCAATATGAGTTTATATAGCGATTACGCGTTTCGATTTACGTTTATCTTTGACTGACCGTTGAGTGAATGAATACAATTTCGATTATATATTTTATCTAATTTTATGTTGGAGTAAATAATGATATTACGTTAAAGTCGTTTTTTCTCATATATCCCATAGAAAAAAACTATTCTTGTCTTATCTATTAATTCTTTCTTTTTTAGTACGCGGATGCATTAGTTCATCTCTTAAACCACGTATCATTGAATACGATAGAATAGACAAATATTTTATTATGGGACTTAGTCCCTTAAGAATAACGTTACAAAAATGTAACAGATAAAAATATTACATCTGGCCAGGATAAATTAAATAGATTTAATTATTTACAAGCTTACAAATTTACATTAAGTTAAAGAGTTTATATATATATATATATATATATATATATATATATATATATAGGATAGCTCGAAGGCTTTGTTAGTTCCGTGGGATGGAATATAAAGGTCGAAATAACGCGATCTTGTTTCTAGCTGATGATGTAAATTGAAGGGTCAGTGGTTTAGGAAATATGCAAGGATTTTATTGTTTGGTAGAGGAATTAATGAAGCAAGAAATTGCTGTCTACGTGTTGAGGGAAGAAGCCACTTCAGCTCATCGTAGAAGTGGGTCACAGGAGATCATTTCGAGGTACTGAAAAAAACTATGTTCAGAAACAATTCTTGAAACAATTTATTTTGTTTTCAAGTTCCATAGAGAGACCACTGTTATCCACAGAGAGGGGTGAAATTAATAACCAAATCAAAAGCTTACACGAGGATTGTGAAAGAAAGTGACTTGAGTGATGGAAAAATTTAAGAGCGTTTATAGAACTTCCAAAAATGTGGGGTTTTTAGGATAGGTTTTTTTGCCAAAGGTAATTCCTGGGTTTTCAACAGAAGGAATAAATGAAGCGAGGTTATCATTTAAGAATAAGGTTAGAAAGGTGGTGTTGGATCTCAGGAGGGGATCGGAACCAATCATAATAGCCTGTGTTGTCATAGCGTTTAAGTTATGTTTATTTAGGTTTGGCACTGATTTCATCTACGTCTTCCTGAATAGCGGCAAACGCTGTTAATAACTTGGAAGAAAAGAAGGAAAAATTAACTTGTAAATCATCGGCATATAGGTGGAGGGAGCAGTGAATTATTGAATTAGGGAGGTCATTGATGTAAAAATTAAAAACGAGCCCAGTGCGACACCTGCCGAAAGGTCATGGAAAGATGGTTAGGAATGTAAATGGCTTGAGTTCATTTGGAAAGGAATGATTGAAACCAGCGAACAACACTAATGGAGAAGGAAAGTGCTTTAATCTAAGAAAAAAGATTATAATGGTACAGGGAGTCAAATACATTTGAAATGTCTTAAAACGAATGAAAGTATTAAAACGATTAGTTCCATTACGGCCAAGGCAGTATGTATGTCACCAGTGATTTTGGTGAGAGGAGATTGTTTGGAGAAACCTGAACGAAAATCAGATTAGAGAGGATCCAAGTATTTTGGATATTTCGGGGAATTCGGATTATTATCTCGACAGGTTGTGAAAGAATAGAAAATGTTGATAATCTTTAGGGAGAACAGGATTACTGGTTTTGTTAATGGGCTGGAGTATATGTTATATGAACTCCTTTATATGTTAGGAGTAATATTGGTTTAGAAGATAAAACTCAGATGGCCAGAAACATTAATTAAATCTTGGGTGAAGGCTCCATTAATGAGTGCACTTTTCAACAGTCGTATAAAATATTTAAGAAGATAAAAGGGAAATAATGTCGTGGAATTTCTTTCTTTCTTGATGGCAATGTGGTAGAAAACCCCAGAACACTGTTCGAGAACTTGCAGGAAAACTTAACCTCATCAGATCGGCAGTCGATGACCACTTCAAAGCGCTTAAAAAGATTGAAAATTGGGTTAAACGTTAATTAACATTAAATGACCTCCAAAAAAAAATCAACGTTGTAATGTTTGCGTTACGTTCCTTTACCAAAACGAAAAAAAGATTTTTTTTTTTCTGTCCAGAATAGTAACTTGTAATAAAAAAAAGTGGTGGTTACCGTTCGGTGGATTTCATTTGGTTTGATACACTACAGCTTTTTAAATACTAGAGAAAACATCAAATCGGAGTCACATTGTAACCATATTAATGCTATAAATCAGTAATTGGCAATAATAAAGCCTTCTTTAGTCAATTGAAAGGGGACCATTATGTTGTATGTCAATCTCCGGCCACATGTCTGACGTATAACCTTACAACTGTTAAAGTTCGGATATTTGCCACATCCGCCTTTTTATTCGGATATATCACCTTCATATTTTCATTTTAAACAGAAACCTAGGCTGAGTGTCTAGCGCACTAGTCTCCCAAGGCCAAAGGTCGTGGGTTCGAATCTCAGTCCCGGAGGGACTTTTTCAAGTTTTTTTTAATCACAGCCTCTCCCCAGGGTATGTGAGACCCGCCAGCCAACTGGTGGCCACTCAAAAAAATAGGCGCAGGGAGTGGTGACCCTACCATATAATATTAAGAAACGCGGGTGTATTCTCCCACCTGATTACAATGCGAAGACTAGGGTCTACACGTTAAAAAATTACGCCTCCGGAAAAAAAATAAAACCTGGATCCCTAATTACACGATATAAATTTAATAGTAGATAGGAATAAGAAATGCATTTTTGGAGTTTATCAATTCTTTTAACACTGGTTTAGAAATATATTGATAGTATTTTAAACTATTTCGGTTAAATAAACTACTAGTAAATCTTAATTTTTTCTGGATAACATAATAATAACGGTTAGTAAAATTCAGTAAATTAAGGTAAATTGTATAACGGATTTGATTTAATTACAGATCAGAAACTGTATTTAGCATTAAAATAAATAATGAAATAAATGGATGTTTTATCATGTAAAAAATTCAATAAGTATATTCATGTAATAAATCCATTATACAGTAATAGGATAACTATAGGTGGTTAATAAATTCGTTACAGAGATAAAATGGGTCAGTAGAGAGTGAAAAGAGGCACTAATGGTGAAGTAAAGCTTTGACATACAAAGGAAAACATCCAACGGCCGGAGATATTTCCATTTTATTTGCCGTTCCTTAGAGAGAAAGAGAGGAGACTACCAACACTGATAGAGCCGGGTCCGATACATAAAACAACTCACTCCCTCACTCGGCTTGTTATTCTAAAAATAACACGTACTATATTCTCCTCTTCGAAATAAGGCTATACCTGAGAAACACCAGTAACGATACTGTTTACACTCCGCTTCAACTTGCTTTGGGACAGGCGATATACCGCGATTATCCTTAGGCATTTTCTTATTATTCTAATAATTTGTCGACTGATCAGTTCATTGCAATTAATTTGAGTATTCATTTATTTTTTGAAGAATCTTATAATTACGATATACTTTAAATTTATATCAAATCCTACAGATATATAGAGGGAGCGAATAATTATTAAGCGCGACCAACTCTGAATTATAAACTTTTTTTTTTCAGATTCTGCTTCACTAAGCTTAAATGCCTAGTAAACACGACTATGGAATAATAATTTTTAAAAAATCCTAGATTTATGAAAGGTGAAATAGAGAATTTCGTAATAAGAAAATGCATCCTTCACATGCAAAAACATTAATATAGATTTGATATTTTCTTGGTATTAGAGTGCAAACATTCCTTAATTTTTTCCTACACGTATGTTTCAAACCATTTTACATTTTAGCGAATTAAATTGATGTATTACTAAACTAGCTGTTGCCTGCTACTTCATCTGAGTCAATTTCTATTATTATAATCGTTATTAAGAAGTATTTAAAATAATATATTTTAAAGTACTTTACCATGAATGAAATTTTAAGCTTTATTTTCTAGTGGAACAAAAACCTAATTTATATTACCATACTTAGGCCTATTTGGACATATGGAATTGAACTATGGGGATCCACCAAGCCATCAAATTCCTCTCGCATCCAATCCTTGCAATCCAAAATCCTCCGAAAGATCCTAAATGCCCCTTACTTTGTCACCAATAAAATAATCCACAAAGACCTGAATATCCCATTAGTTGTAGACTTAGCCCGAATTAGATATACTTCCTATCACTCCAAATTACCACTCCACCCAAACCCACTTGTCCGCAATATCTCATCTCATTCTATTCCTGATAATCCTCCGAGACGGTTGAAACGACGATGGCCTCGAGACCTTCTTGTCTGAAAAATCTTTGAAGTGCTACCAATGGGTAGATTCTTCTCACGCCTATCATGTCCATATCTCCTGTGTGAACAGTCACATTTACTTGATGTATTTTTTGTGTTAATACAGTTGTAAATATCTCTATAATAAATAAATAAAATTTTCTAGTGGCAGAAGAACAACCGCAACCCGATCTTGACGTAAATCGATTCCTACGTGTTTAAATATTTGTCCCTGTGATTTATTAATTGTCAAGGCAAAATGTAAATTAACAGTAAATTGATTTTTTTTTCTCTTTATATCTTTATTTATACCTGTCAGAAGATGTCTGACAATCAGCAAATGTGTTGGACAAATGTATGATCAGACATGGTAGGCATGGGGAAGTAAAGTGCTAAGCAGCATCCCTTCCAAGGCATTAATTTAGCAGAGGATGTCCCTCATCCAGCTTCGTTATAGCCTTCTTCTGACCGGCATTTCAGCTACTGACATGTCGTTAATCAGTATATCGTTGTGTCCGTTAAGTTTAATGTGAAAACTAGTGTTCGAGTTATTTAAAAATTAAAAGATAAATCATTTGGAATCATTGGGATGCGAGGTTAATTTCACCCGTTTTTTATTTTCAGATTTTCCACTGATTCTTTACTCTTATTGGTTACAGCGTGATGTTATATAGCCTAAAGCCTTCCTCGATAAATGGACTATCCAACAAAAAAAGAATTTTTCACTTCGAACCAGTACTTTCTGAGATTAGCCCGTTAAAAAAAAAAAAAAACTTCGGCTTTATAATATTAGTATAAATACTGCTGTAAATTTCAAATATGGAAAATACATTTTTCCAAGAAACTTCCATGAATTACTCTCTCTGTTAGTCGAATCGCACGTCTATTTAAAATATAAATAAAATTCTTTACAGATATATATATGGTGACCTGGTTATTTATTAAATTTGTAAACCTTCATCAACTTGGAATTTATTAAACCATTGATTAATAAATGTATTCATGAGGTTTTCATAGCTGGCTACATCAAAAACCTTTTAAAGTAGGAGCCAATATCATTGAGAAAGATACTAAAAAGCACTGAGCTGAAGGACCCCTACTTGTAAAATCGTTCTCTGATCTCAAAAAGATTTGAAAACTTTTCCCATCGGCCCCTTATCCTCTGTAAATGGTTCACTCTTTACAGGTACTAAGATGCCAATGAATTTCTGCTTGATTACGGTCTGGTAAAGTTTATTTAGAAGTTTTAGGTTTTGCTATTGAAGTTGTTCAAGGAAGGTAAAATGATAGTTTGCACATCGGTTGAAGAGGAATAAATAAAAAAAATAAAATAGTGAACATCAATGTTTGTGATGTTCTTTCTAACTATAAACTAAAAACCCTTCTGAAAAGTTATTTAAATATCTATAGACTGAATTTAATGAGTTATATTTGTATTGTAAGCTTAAATTCTTAGAAAATATTCTATAATCAAAATACATATATGTGCTTTATTAGATCAGGAGAAATATTAAAATATTAAAATTAAAAAAGTATTAGAAGAAAGAGGTAGGAAAAAGGTGAAAACACTTTTGAATGTTTTTCCTTATTAACTATTATTCTTTTTTAACGTATTGACTCACGATGTGATTCTTCGTCACGGCTGTTGTCCACAAAGTACAGAAGCTGAATTAGTACCAATACTTTGTGTAGAGAAAGTCTGATTAAGGTCCGCAACGTGGATCAAAACGTTAAAAAGTATATTTCGTTTATTAATATTTTTTGAGATATATTACAATTTTTTTTTAATACGAGCAATAGTAATAGTGATAAAAGACTACATTCATGCAGAATTTAGAGTGAAACAATGACATAGACAAGTTACATAAAAATAGCAAATATGTAAATACTTATATTAGCAAACAAAAATACTAACCCATAATTTAAATAAATATAAAGTTAGCAAATAAATGACATACATAAATAAATTCATCATACACACAATCAAACCAATGTACAATATTAAAAAAAAAAAACCCTGCAAATTATCAAATAATTTCCAAATAACTACATTAGGTTATGACTGTTTAGAGGCAATTAACTAATATGCAAAGCAATAAATATTTCAAAGGGAAAAGGTCTATCGTCACTGCTAATTTCAAAGCGCCTTTCCTGTGCTATTTTTAAACTGAATTCAATTATTCTTTTTGTAGACACGAATTCAATGTTCTATATTAATTCTACAAATAGGCAAATTTGCAATTTTTTTTTTCTTTATTCGTCGTGGTTTCCTGATCCTTAAACTTCATAAAAAATTATCTATCTTAAAAAAAAACTGAGCTATTGGCGTATTTGTCGGTGAAATTTCAATTTTTTTTTCTTTCTTTTTTAAAAATAATTTTTCGTGGTTTCTTGGTTAGAAACAGTAATAACTTTTTTTCTCTATCTTCAAAAGTAACTGAGTTATTTAATTAAATAATTTTTAATCTATTTTCATATTTTTTTTACCGCCACTCGAACCATCTCTTCCTTCATATTTATTTCCCTGTCAAATAGTAATTATTCAATAAAAAAGTATAAATTTAACTTAACCTTAGTATTTCACAAGCATAAAATACCATACTAGTGACACAGTGTAAATGGATAATCTTACCTAACCTTTCAGGGCTAAAATTGATTTGCGAATATTGTAATTGAATTAAAATTGTATTTGAGAACATATATATTTAAAATTGACAAGGTCACTTATGATTTATTTTAAATACTTTCAATATGTGTTATTCTAAATACTCACAATATTGTTTTTCATATCTTATTTTCATACAAAGTTGATATCGTTATTTTACAAAAAATATACAAACCCACAATATTTAGTCAAGTATGTTTAATAAAATCAAAAAAGAATAATCTTTTCAAATAACAAATAACAATTTTTTGGCATCATATAACCCTCCCACCCTTGACTCCACCTTTTTCTAAACATTAATCAAAATGAGTGTTTAGTAAAAGCACTTGAGTTCTTTGTATTTATCAGTATATAGTGCATAACATATTAGGAAGAGGAGAACTGAATTTTGAACAGTCCAAAAAATTGGACCATTCCTATCCTGTAAGGTACTGTTGTAAAAAAGACCATTTTTTTTTTTCGATACTTGGTTTTTACGTATATTAAAATTTTAAACATTACATTTTGAGGAGAACGGTTTAAAATTAGCATAAAATTATCGTTAAGCGAATATAGTTGCAAAGAAAATGCTATACAAAAAGTTAAAACGAATTAAGTTGCATATTTTAGAGGTCACAAACATAGTACTGTTTATAGCTTAAGTAGTAAATACTTCTACAGGACAAAAGTAAAAAAAAAAATATTTCACTCGCGAACTTTGCCTAGAGAATAAGAAAAATATCCAGTCCTATATCTCTTATAGGACATATTTCATAAAATAGATGAAACGTGAACCTCAAGATTTCAGTATGATTAACCAATTAATGTACTCAGAAATACGTTTTCTATAGGAACGTTTTCTATAGGAATCTTTGAAGTAATCGAGGCGTATTATACTGAAAAAAATAAATAAATTAAGTCAAATTATAGAAGGCTTCCTCATTTCTCAGAGTTGTAATATTTTTAATGATAGTAATTGTAGCTAAGACTCGCTACAGCTTCTTGAGTTATGCCTATTTTGTAAGCATATGATTTAAACAGTTAACAAGTTTTTGCTCATTGGTGCGTTATTGAAATAGACTTCAATAACTCATATGGATTAAAGTGGGTTTGAGGAAAAAAAAAAGATTCAAGATCAAGTCTATCGCAGTTTAAGACGACAGGGGATCGTGAAGCAAGGATCTAGACTACCAAGAAGGACCTTGTATCTTAGCGGCTGACAAGTTTAGCAACTTCTACATTGTGAGGACCAACAAAGTACCAGTACTTGTCATCTAATAGAGGAGACATCCCAAGCAAACTTACCTACATTTTAAGACTTTACAAACTTGCTACTTCATCACCAACTCTGAAAATGAGCATTTTGGAAGGAGCGGCTATATACAGATCTTAACATCTTAAATCACTTGTACGAATTATGGAGTTTTACTCGCTTGCGCATTGTAAAGAATCATGATTTCGTATTATAATTATAATAATTAATTTTATATTATTAATATCAAGTTCTGTTTAATAGGTATACAAAGACATTTCAACTGCTGAGTTCAAAAATTATCAATAATTAAGCTTTAAATAATGTTTTCAATCTATATTGTGAAGAAATTTACAATACATAACCACTAAGCATAGGTATTTATATACAAGCTTGAGATTGGGCAGGGTCACTTAATAATAACAACAATATTTGTAGCCTAAAATTGATGAGCGTGTTTGTGTTTTTTTCTTTTGTTAATAATGCTGAGCTTTGTTTTGGAAACAAACGGAGATTCACCTGAAAGTGTGATCCTCAAGACTCTTAGGTCGCGTTTATACTGCATGCGTTTTCATAGAATTTAATAGAAACCCGCTGACACTTCAGCTCCCAAAACACGTGCAGTATAAACACTCCCTAAGAAACATATGCAACCAAGGTAAAAAAAAAAAAAAAAAATCTAATACCCATAGTTACTGAAAACAAAAATATTAAAAACTTAAATTAATAAGTGTAGATTCAGACAATAATTATATATTAATCTTAAAGGACTCATTACAAACGGCTAATGATAAACCAAACTTTCCCAGATACTTTTATTAAAGTACCTAAATCTTGTCTATTTTTCAGGTAGACCTTCTTCTGATTGTTAGCATATGCTTAATGTTAATTATTTAATTAAGTTATTTAATATTATATTTATTAATTATTTAATATTACAGTATGTAAAGGGGCTTAAATAAGTATATTTGAAGATTACCCTTTTCGGACAATAAAAAAATGTATAAAGAATGATGATAAAAAGGCCATAATTGAAATAATAATAAACATAAAAGCACCAATAAGATAGATAATATAATAAGATAATATTTAAATAGAAAATAAAATTAAGGCGCATTGACTTTACTATACTCCAACTCTGGGCAGCTAAGGCGGTACGTATTCGGTCCAGGTAAGGCGCTATGTAAGCCCTATCTCGCAGGTGTAGGTATGCATGTCTTTCAGAGATCGTTAAATACTATTTTTCAAGAAAGTTAAAAAAATTAATGGTTTGAAAAAAATATATTCATAGATATGTAAAAAACTATATCTATAAAGATTTCAATCATTTATTTATTTATTCATAGAAGTTTTTTTTGGCATTACAATTGTATTTGCTATCTGCTTTTTTAGCAATAAGCAAATATGCTAACAAAAGATATAACAAACTACATGGATAGATAAAAAAAAACTAATAACTTTCAATATTTCAGGTCTCTTGGCCAGCGCCTCGATAGTCTTCTGGACGGATTATATGGGTTTGAGGCAGTTGATAGGTTTTGAGTCAGCGGGTTTGAATTTAGGGTCAGTCTGTCATGGAATTTATTGTAGCGATTAGTGGCAGTTGCAATGAGGAATGGAATGTCTAGGTCAGTATGTAGTGTCTCGTTAGATACGTAAAAAGGGGCATATATAATTTTCCTAAGTAATTTTGATTGAAATGATTGAATAATTTTGATGTTTGACTTTTTTGCTGTTCCCCATAACTCAATGCCATAAGTCCAAATTGGTTTTATAAGTACTTTATAAATAGTTAATTTGTTCGTCAATGGTAATTTCGAACGTTTGTCTAGAAACCTTGAAAGAAATCCATATCGTTGATTTAGTTCTTTTCTTTTTCGTTTGAGGTGGTATGCCCATGTTAGTCGTTTGTCAAGGTAAAGTCCTAAATAACGTACTGTGTCAGAAACTGGTATTGGAATAGTATCGTAAAAGACCTGGGGGCAATCATAAGTCCTGAAAATGTGCCTCCTCATGGTACGGGCTGGATGACATAGTTTGAGTTAGGAATAAGACTTGGTGAACTAAAACGAAACCCTCAAGGGCTTACAACCTTAGTTTAACCTTGCTGGACGAAAATTCAGCCTCAATTTATGTATCATATCATGGAGTCTATAAATAGATGAAAAAGAGAGGTGTGGAGGAAAGAAGTGGTTGAAAGAGAGGAAGGCTCAGCACTCCGTGAGGATGAAGTAAGCGGGGAAGAGAAGAAATAAAAATATGAAAGACTAAGTGATGTATTCGTCAACCAGAGCTGGCCTAAATTGAAATAAAAAAATATTTAAAAAACATAATACAACTAGTAAAAGTCTTGTGAAGAAACTACTCATCGGTATTTTCACAAGAAAATTAACTGATAAAGTTACATTACAACTAATTGTTTGCATAACATATTATGAAAAGAACAAATAAGGAAGATGGTTGGGTGAGTGGTCATAAAAAAATAAAAAAAACACATAACAAGTTATACTTTTTTTTAATTGTGTGCCAACGTTTCGGCCTACAATGTGGGGCTTGATCAGAGTGACTCAGAGAAGGTTTCCCAAAAAGCATTTTTTGATCACCACAACCCCAACCATGTTCCTCATTTATTATTCTCAACGGTCAACTAAACTCTATTACTATGATATAAAAAGAAGTTTTTTGAATTTGTAAATACAGCTTAAAAAGTATAAATGTTTGAAAAATTTATTGTTTAAAAAAAAGGTTATTATGCATTTTTTATTATTAAGTTAATTTTAGAGTTCTATTATCATAGAAAATTATCATAACTATCTTCATGTCATGACTATCATCTCCCTAAAAGGAGCTATACTAGGAATAATGCAATTAATTCGCTATAATGTCAACATCACTAAGTAGCCCAAATGGGAAGAAAGAAGTCGAGGACAGGAGGAGAAGAGGCTACTTATCTTCTGGAACAAGAAGTTGAGATTAATGAGCTGGCATGCTAGCAAATTGGGGGCGGGGGCAGCCACCCCCTCAGATATCCACCCCCTGTTACTTACACCCATTAGTTGGGAACAGATTCTCCGCCAATCAAGCTACTTATCGATGATCGACGGTGTATCAACAGTTCTAGATAGATCGATTTTATTTAGTCTAAATTATAGACAAATTTTAAACGTAATGTAATTGAAAAATATTTTATTGTATATAATCCCAATGTAAAGCTCATAAAATCTAATCATTTAATTCATGACTACCTAAACTTATAATAAAAACCAAAATTGTATTGTGTTTACATGATGGCAAAGAAAAATATAGGATTTCTCCTCAAGAAAATAATAATTTAACTAAAAACATGAGAAGTGGAACTCAGTTGAATTATGTTTTAGTTAAAATATTAATATCTTCAAATATTAACCAGCATCTGTCAACAACGACATGACTATCAGCAAATAGGTCAAGTAGTATTTTAGTAGTATTAAAATAAAATAAAAATAAACGATTCGGAGCACTTCCCATCTTCCTTCTGATTTCAAATACCCTACGGTAGGGGGGGGGGGGAGAGATTGAGCCGTGTATTCCCTTTAGAAATTGAATTATTGGACTCCCTTATTATTTTAAAATAAAATGAATTAGTGATTATTGATTCTCATGATTGGTACATATAGATTCAATGATACATATAAAAATAAAATCTGTTATTACTAAAATTCTTACATTCTATAATAATATTTTAAAAGATATGATTCCATTACAAATAATTTGTACAAAATTAATTAATTATATATATATATATATATATATATATATACATATATATATATATATATATATATATATATATATATATATATATATATATATATATTTAATTAGTTCTCGACTGTTGATAATTTAAGTTTTTCTCTGTTCTTCAGGTTTAAGTCAATTTTTGACAAATTAGACCTTAAATCAAATATTGTATACGAAATTCCATGTGAAGACAAATGCAGATTATTAAATTTTGAAGATCTGAACAATATTAAAAAGGAGAGTTTATCAACACAAATATAGCCGGACTTCAATTACAAAAACCTAATAAAACCGATCCAACTGCCCTCACCACTCATTTCAGAAAAACGGGACATACATTCCAATTTCATTCACCCAAAATTATACATTATGAAAAAAAAAAGCTTCTAACAAAAGTTTAAAGAAATTATTACCGTACAAAAACATATAAAAATCCCCCCAATAAATAAAAAATCTGATGTCTAAAACCTTAATGCATGTTACACTTATTTAATAAACACATATCAAAAAAACGTCTGAATAATAAAACTAAATACAAAATAAAATAAAAACAAATAAAAAAAAGGAGAAAACCCCGTACTCCTGATGTCATACATTTGGAAAATCCTCCATACCTCAACTATTCCCTAGCATCCTTATTTTAGTGTTCTTTCAATGTTTATAGTAAACACATGTGTCTTTCTAAGACACTATTTTATCTCAAATTGTATGAAAATTTCAAATAATATCTTTAATGTAAATCATAATCGAAATATCTAAAATATCTATTTAACTTCTGTATGTCTATTCATTGCTTTATGTATTATTTTCTGTCTCTCTAGCAATAACATCATCCATTAATTATTCTATAAAAATATCAATGTTTTGTTTTTTGTTTTTCCACTGTTAAGGCATGAATGTGAGGACAATAAAGTCTCGAAACATTGTATTAATAAAGTTGTTTATTTATTGAATGAAATCTAAGAACAGTAGAAAACTTATAGATATTAGGTATTATATATATATATATATATATATATATATATATATATATATATATATATTTATATATTAGCCACCTAAACCATTTGTTGTTTTTTGATCAATTATTGAGAAAAAAAAAATATAGCTCATTTTTCTACCTGTTATTTTTTAAAGGGCCTGCAGAAGTATATGATTTGAACAACTAATTTATCTTTTTTTTTTTTTAATGAAAACATTACAGATATATATATATATATATATATATATATATGTTATTTTAATTTACTAACCTATACATATGGACCTAAAAAGATATTAATCCATATTAATATTCATGATCATTCACTGGATTAGGGTATATTTATTGATATGGCGAAAACAATTGAAGGAACTACTATGAGCTAAGAAGTGGTATGTTTCCGGCTTCCTTCTTCTCCTTTTAGTGGATTACTTGGGCTAACTTCTTAATCCCTTTCCCTCTAGAAGAGCTCATAGATTGAAAGTTCAACTTTACCTTCCAGGTAGCAAACTTTTCTAAATAAATAATTCTTTTCTCTTTTCTTTTCTTACACCCGTTAAGGCTTTGTAAAAGAAAACCTTTATATATGTCTAAGTAAGCTTGGAAAAATGACGTTTTTTAGATTTGATAAAGTCAGAAATTCACAATGGTGAAGTTAGAATAATTAAATGAGTGATTCAGTTATTAACCGCAAATGTAACCGTCTTGATAAGAGAAACTTTATAATTACCTCTCTCTGAATCTTAAGGACTGAAAGAGCCGGTCCTTGTTAAAATTGTGTTACTATATTAATCTCAATATTCTCCTTTTGATTGCTTTGAATTACTAAAGGTCGCCATTGAATTCGGCGGTAAATTAATTTAAACAGGTTTAATAACTAACTTTTCTTCAATGTCTCCATTTACAATTAGTTTAAAACAAATTAACGCTTCTCAAAATTGATTATATTTTTTCTTATATGTTTTGCTAAAATAATATTCTTTGTCTATGTACTACAGCTTAAAAATTTACATTTTAGGCAAAAGGATAAATAAAATATAAAATTTAATTGTTAAATTAATTACCTTTAACTGTTTGTTTTTTGTAATTAGGATTTTTTTTTCTTCAAATTTTGTTTTGTTTTGTTTCTCCTTAATTCAGGTTATGAGTCGGTCGGGTGTACTGAACTTTCTATTACATATTTTAAATATTTACCATTTAAAGCCTAAATTTATATTACCTAAATTGTTGTTCGTTAAATTTATTTCTATTTTACAGGCTTATTTACTCACACTGTTTTCTTTATATGTTTTATATGATCTGTATTGTTTTAATAACAAATTTATTTATAACTCTTAAGTTATGGTTTGATCTATTAGTATATAGATCTATTAGTATATACTCAAACTTAAATATGGATGAGCAAGTTTTACTTTCACTTGCCTACATACGTAATATATAGTTAGGGAAAGTATTGCTATCGTGAATATTTTCGAATTCCATTTTTCAACGAAAATACACGTTTTAGGGCCCCAAATAACCAAACCCCGCCAAAAGGTCAATCTGGGTGTGTGTGTGAGTGTGGTAACTCCCGGGCGAAAACGAAAAGTCCTATGAAACAAAAATTTCATATTTAAGACTACTATACGCCCCAGATGTCAAAGCATCGTTTTCACTAAAATCGGCTGAAAGGAGCCCTACTTTATACAATGTCTTTCGCACCATTTTAAGATTTTCTCAAAAAGGGCTCTAACGATTTTGATTAAACCCTCTATATCGATTTAAAATTTAATTTGATGTAGGTTTCATTCTGATTTATATAGTCTGAAAGCGCTTAAATGCCGATATTTTAAATTTTCGTCCTCTAATGGACCTTTAATTTTGTGGATCATAAAAAATTAACAATATATTTTTTGTATCAACGATAAAAAAAACGAATTCGATCTCTAACTAAAGGAAAAAACTGCAAAAATATTTTGTAATGCAAGTTACATATTACAGTAAACATAAGAACAGTAATAAAATGTGTAAAATACTTATATATATATTATATATTAAAGCTAAAGATTTTAGAACAAATATTATCTTATACACAAGCTTGTAAAAGTTAATAGAGAGTGATGAAAAGCCTAAAAAACCTACTGATTATTATTTCCGATAATAATAGATTTTTTTAATAAAAACATGTTTCTAAAGAAATTCAATTTACTTAATTAGTACTTTATTAGTTTCAGTAATTTTCATCTCTAGCTGTATTTAAAAATTCTTTAATCGATTACAACAAGGAAGGTAAGTGAAAGTAGTGTATTGCCCGCATCATTTTTTTTTTTTTTAAATTATTCGTAAAGAATGAAAATATGATTTATATTCCATAACAAAGAAAGAGTACAAGATAATGATGGTAACATTTGTTTTAATTCGAAAACATCAAGTAGTTTTTTTTTGTAACTGATATAGAGAAAGAAAAATACATTTATTTGTTGTTATTAAAGAAAAAATTGCTATAGCAGTTATGTTTAGCTGATTAAAGAGAAGAAAAGAGTTGTTTAAAAGTTAAGATAAGGAATGGAATGAAAAATTAAATCGCATTGCAGTACATTCTTGTTAGAGTGATTTTCAACTAAAGAACCACACCATTTAACTAACCTTAGTTGCAGGAGTTTCTTGATTTTTTTTTGTGAGCAAAAGGAGGGAGCTTGTGATTTCGAGCCATAGGTGATTAACTCTGGTTTAAGGGGTTCCTTCTTCTGGCTGCCATGTCAACCACACGTCTCTGAGGGGCTCTCTCAAAAGAACGCTCAGGACAGATTGTCACCGAAGAATTTCGAGCGGTATTGCGCAAATTAAGGCAAAGTTAGAGAGGTAAAAATAGTCATTAAATATAAAAAGATCTACTATTTTTATTTTATTTTTTTAACGTAATACGTTTCCGATAGTAAACAACCACGAAAAACTACACTATGTCCAACAATACATCATGAGTAAAACAAGGATAGTTGTAAAAATAAGTCAAAACATGGAAAAATAGATTATCAACAAAAATATAGTATGCACAACACACGACTTTTACTTACCTCTTTTTTTAAATTCAATTAACGAACTTTTAAGTAATGTTTTTTTTCTCTTTTTTTGTTTTTCTCTTTATATCTTTATTCACACCTGTAAGATGATGTCTGACAATCAGCAAATGTGTTGGACAAAAGTAAGATGAGACATGATAGGCATGGGAAAGAAAAGTGCCCAGCAGCACCCTTCCAAGGCTTTAATCTAGCTGAGGAGGTCCTTCACCCAGCTTCGTTTTAGCCGTCTTCTGACCGGAATTTCAGCTAATGACCTGTCGTTAATCAGTCTATTGTCGTGTCCGTTAAGTTTAATGTGAAAACGAGAATAGAGTGTTCGTATAAGTTGGTCAACTGTTGGTTGCTGTAAGTCCGTATGTAGGGTTCTGTTGTTTACGTACCAAGGAGCTGTTGTTATGCGTCTTAAAATTTGGATTGAAATGATTGTAGTTTTTGTATGTGAGTCTTTTTTGCTGATCCAAAAATATGTGAAGCGTAAGTCCATATTTGAAAAAAGTGAGTGTAGTATTTTCAGTCGGTAGTTGAGAGTCTGTCTTTTCATCTTGACATGTGGGCCCCAAGTCATTCTTCGATCGAGTGTCAGTCCTAGGTAATGTACAGAGTTTGTCCGAGGAATTTGGTTGTTGTCGATAAAAATTGGTGGATAAGTGTTTTGTCGTAGTGTAAACGTTACTTGTTTTGATTTGTCGAGATTTAAACGAATTTTCCAAAGATTGTACCAATTTTGTAGTAGCATTAAGTGATTTTGTAGAGTCAGTGAGGCCAGTATGGGATCGCCGTTTGATGTTAGAAATGCAGTATCGTCCGCGTAAGTAGCAGTCAATGTGGTGGGGTGAGTTGGTATGTCATGTGTATATTACAATATATAGGATAGGAGCAAGTATCGATCCTGGTCAGATTGAAGAAGTTTCTGAGCCCGGCCGAACAGAGAGTGTATAATAAGATAGTACGTGTAAGGTAGTACGTTCTTAAGTTTAAAGAGAAGCCCCTCGTGCCAGACTTTATCAAACGCTTGGGCAACATCCAAAAATACCCCAGTTGCGTATTGCTTTTTTTCTAGTGCACCTGCAATGAAGTCAGTAACTCTGTGTAATTGATGTGTCGTTGAGTGTGACATGCGAAAACCGAATTGATAGTCAGGTATTATTTTTTGCTCAGTCAGTATGTCAACCACTCTTTTATCAATTAATTATTGTTATATAATTAATTAATTATATAAAGTAATGTTAGAGTTTAAAAAAAAGGGGCCTAGAATAATTACATTAATATTCAATAGAAACACGTATTACATGAAATAATCTATTATATTACTCACAACATTAACATATTTTAACCCGCTTTCCGTCATTCTGGATTGCCTGATACAACATTGTTCTTAAGATAATATTTTTTCTAAGATCGAAAGGTGTCCAACGGATACATTAGAGTAAGAAATTTTAAAATATCGTCATTTTATATCATAAGACTATATACAGGGCATACTATTTCAATTACAATACATTAAAACTCGGGGGACCCTAAACTATATATGGTTGCACATTATTCGTAGATGATCTATCGAAAAAAAAAAAAAAATAATTTAAGGAAAAACTTTTTTTTCTTCGTGTTCTATAATTAGTGTTATTTATTATTTTTTTTTTTTATCGGTTCCTTCTTTTCTGAACTACAGGAACCGATATGGCTTTTTGAGCCGAGTATCCTTTTCATAACTGATTCCTGAATTCAATAGCTTACACCATCATTGTTTTGGATAAACGATTTAAATATAATAATATGTGTTGTGCTAGTCTGATTTCCTTGGTGTACCAAATTATTTAAATTATTAATGTAATAAAGCAGTGAACTTGACATCACCAAAAGGGAACTCGTACAGCTCGGAGCTATTCATCTACACACTACTGGATTCAATGAACGACCTTACCAATACAAAATTCCAATAAACGCTTTAATAACGGGAGAACCCCTAAATGGAGATTAAACCCTACGCTAAAGCAGTTAGGGCATACCTGCGGCCGCATATCCGTGATGTAGGAGTATTTAGTTTTAATTCCTGCTTATCAGCACGGGAACAGAGAAACGCTGACTACCATTTACATACGGTCGTTACAAGCACCCCAGGTCCCTGCCATACTTTAAATTAATTCCACATTGGACTCGGCCCATTGCCACTACCAACCTGTTTGCTTTATTCTGTTTGGCTTTATAAATGAGTCCAACATTAGGCTCTTAGAACATGTCCAATGTCGTTTGTATAGTGCGAACGTATTAACCAGAACAGTGCGACAAATCTGAGTAGGTGTTAATTGATATTTGCTTCCATTCTAAAGCAATGGTTCCCACCAATTTTTTTTTTTTTTTTTTTTTTTGGCGGATTCTTTCATTTAATCAGTACCATTAATAGCATCCTCTAAATTAAAATAAATATATGTATATATAATGACTCACGCCTATATATAAACCCCTCATCCAATTTAAAAAAAAAAAAAAAAAAACACACTCCCACGTCAAGGAAAGAGAAAATTACAGTCATTTCCAGAAGGCATTAAATTCATATTTAATTTATTTCATTCTTCAAATCCCACCAAAACCTTATCCATTACCCCAATCCTCTAGCTCAATCCCTTACCACCTCCACGCACCCTTAATTTCCCCCTAGAAGGTAGAAACGGCAGTGGCCCCGCGACCTCTTGTAAATATGTATATATTGGAGCTTTAGCACTGTCTAGATTCTCCACTTAATGTGGTGCATGTGGGACGGGTTATACATGAGGAATGAGTGATTTCTAGACTTTGTTTCATTATATTGATTCATTATTGTTTATATATATTTTATTATAATTTTATATCTGTGTAAATATTGTATGAATGTTATCTTTCACCAATATTATCACAATAATCAATAACCAAATTAGAACAGATTGTATTATGACACAATAAAAAATTGTTGAAAAAAATACTTCAATCAAATCGTTTAAGCATGATATAAGATTTTTTTTCCACGACTTTAAAAACTATATTAACATTATAAAATATTGGAATCCAAAGATGTTTCAGATAAATAAATGAATATAAATTATAAAATAAATATTTAGAATAGGTAATTTTCCTGTATTAAAGGATGATAAAAAAAAAAATATATATATATATATATATATATATATATATACATATGTCATATGATCATAAAAATACAAAATTTAGACTAATTAATCATATCATATTGTAAAACCAAATAAAAGAAATAATTGATACTATGTTTGAAATGTGAAAGATAAATAGGTTGGATCAAATTTTACAAAGAAGCAAATAAAAATCATGATAATACATAGGCTTACTACACATATAAAATGTAGAGGAATAAAAAAAAAAAATCTAAGAATCAGAATTAAATAATGCAGCTTCAAATGTAATTTAAATTCTACAGAATGGATTCGAATCCATGACGTTTAAGTATTTAATTTTAGCAAATAATATCCATTTTTACGGTTGTCAAATTATTATTAGTTTTAATTAAAATTAAGGATACTATGTTTAAGATTGAAAAAAATCAAAAACAAGTTTTTGATCTCGTGACACTGGTGCTAAAACCGATTTGAGTCGAAAACATAACGATATCCTGCTAATCGTTTGCTAAGCGGTTTAAGATTGTAAAACGATCGTGTAATGTAAGGGAGGGGTTGACCCAGTTAATTGGATGTGATGGCGCTCCGAGCCTCAAACGATCTTGCAAATGGAGCCCCATCTGTACAACTAGTCTTACATAGCTGAATCATTTATGTAATACATGTTATAGCAACATTAACAGATTCGTTTTGTTTCCATACAGTTAGTTTGTTTCTATACTAGGCATTAACTGGTCTGATAAAAACTTTCATTTATATCAATTAATACAACTAATACATGCATCAATTAAGGATAAATGGAAAAACGAAGAAAACTGTTGTGTCAATTTTTTTTTTTTATGTATTCTATAATTAAGTATTTCAACCTTAACATTAAAAAAAAAAAATCACATATTTGTTTTACTGATATTAATATTCAGGAATCAAGGCAAGTTAAGGAATTCTATGTCACATTACATTGGCTCAAAACTGAAGAGATAATAATAATTTTACACTTTTATAGTTATACAAATATATGACGATTTTTCTAGTTATGAGATAATAACGTGTCAAATCATGAAATAAAATAATACTATGCTATATAAAAATGAATTTTATTTTCAATTTACATTACTTAACCCGTAGACAATACTGGAATCACACGCGACTAGTGAAACTGTGTTTCGTGGTGTTAACAACATTCGTTGAATATTTGTTCAACCTATCCCAAAAATAAAAGAGTTAAAATAGAACAGTTTTCTAAATGTTTGCGGAATATTGGTAAAAACGATTAGAGAGACAAGTTTCGGTTCGTATATTTAAAAATGGCTGGTGTTAAAATTTTTTAATTCAAGATTTTTTTTCGTCATGCTTGATAAATTCACTGACCTAAATTTTGATCTATCTAACATTATAATAATAATTAATTACTTTTTATATACCTATTATTATTATACCTAGTAGTGATTTAGTTATAATCTTAATATGTATTATACGTATAGACCTCGTTCTTTAAATCCGTATATTACTCTATTAATTTACTAACTTGTTGTTATATTAGGAAAGAAAATATGAATATAATATATGTTTTTTCAACAATATAACAAAAAGTCAGTTAATTATTAGAGTAATATATGGATTTAAAGAACAATTTTGAAACCTAGAAACCATATAATACAGAGCCTAACAGAAACAACTATAAAACAGATTTATACCCAAAAAAGAGTCATTCATATTCACATATATTGAAAATTAGTATTTAGATAATTTGAATTGATAATTAGACGTATAATTCATTTTAAGAGCACTGTACGACTAAATAAATCGTAATATTTTAACTTTCTGTTTCCAAAGAGATTAATTGACATTGAGCACTATAGCATTATTTTAAAAAATAATTTTACCAGCAGACTCAGATCCATAGAAACAATCATATTGGGTTGTAAAATAAGTTCATAGCGTTTTTTATTGATGATTTCAATAATACTTCAAATTCTTGTAAATATTTTAAATTAATTATATATGACCCATTTTGATCTATTAAATTTTGCCATATTTCGGGTCGCCCTTACTTAGCTTCACTGAAGCTCTTTCTAAAACGAATCCTGCCTTTATTAGAATCTCACAACCTTCCTTCCCACCAGTTTGGTTTCCGTTCTCATCATTCCACTGTTCAACAAGGACTCCGAGTTGTAGACCATATTTCCTCAGCCCTCGAATGCAAAGAGTATTGTTCTGTTGCGTTTCTGGATATAGCGCAAGCTTTTGACCGGGTATGGCACGCTGGATTACTCTTCAAGCTTAAAACGCATTTACCCCAGTCTCTCTACCTCATTCTAAGATCCTATCTCTCAAACCGCTCCTTTCAAGTACGCTGTGGTGTAGAATTTTATCCCGTTGAGGCCGGTGTTCCTCAGGCAGCGTCCTGGCACCCGTTCTCTACATCCTTTACACCGCTGATATTCCTAATCATCCTGATACCTTTCTGGCAACATTTGCAGACGACACCGCCATCCTATCATCCAGTTCCGATCCCGAAACAGCATCCTTAATCCTGCAAAGACACCTTTGTCTTAAAGAAGACTGGTGTGGTAATTGGCGCATAAATGTGAACGAGGCCAAATGCAAACACGTAACCTTCACTCTTCGGCGAAACTCCTGTCCGCCAGTTTACTTGAATTCCATTCCTATTCCTCCTTCAGATACAGTCCGCTACCTTGGCTTACTACTAGACAAAAGACTGACGTGGAACCCACATACAAGACTTAAAAGAAAAGAACTCAATCGACGATTCGGACAGTTATACAGACTATTAAACAGAAAATCTGAACTTACAGTTGACAACAAATTATTAATTTATAAGACAATACTGAAGCCCATCTGGACCTACGGACTTGAACTGTGGGGGACAGCTAAACGTTCTAACATCAAACGCATTCAATCCTTTCAATCCAAAGTCCTCCGAATAATAGTAAATGCTCTTTATTATGTATCCAACTATACCTTGCACCACGACCTTAATGTTCCATTTATTTCAGAACTAATTCCATCCAAATTTTCCAAATTCCATCAGAACCTCATTCATCATCCTAATCCTTTAGCACGATCCCTATCCAGCTCCACTCATCCATATAACCCACCTAGAAGGTTTAAACGGCAGTGGCCCCGAGATATATTGTAAATATGTATGCTGGAGTTCTGACACTGGTCAGATTCTCCTCTCAAGTGCGGTGTGATTGTGGCTATGGCGCCCTCACTTAGCTTCCGCTGGCTCTCACCAGTGATGCGGCTGAGAGGGAGGCGCTGGGATCCTTTGGACTCTGCACGTCCTTCCACAAATGGGGGGACAAGCCCCGTCCGGTGTTCCCTAGCTGACTGTAAATATTGTACATAGGTATGAATGTGACATTTTTTGTTTTTTGATTATTTATTTATTAACTTAATTTATTTGTATTTATTTTATCTACAAATTTTGTTATTGTATATGTTTATTTAGTTTAGTTTCATTTTATGTAATTTGACATTTCTTTTGTTTATATTGTAAATATTGTATGAATGGGATCCTTTAGCAATATTATTATTGTCCAGTGTGACAAACTGTAATACATATGAATAAATAAAAAATATTTCGGGTATTTTTTTTTTGGATTTGGCCATCATCCACAGTTTAAGAACGACCCAAAAGTCTTCCAAGTCAAAATTTCTGGTTTTGAACGGAGCAAACTACTTACGAACGGTGCTTTTCCTAAGGCATCATCACTATAATCAAAGAAAAATTTTCTAACCGTCTATGCAGCGGATTTTCGTTTACGGAAATGAAAAATTTTTTTTGAGCAAGCAAAGTACTACTTAAAGATAAGACATCTCGGTTAAACCTGATACATAAAAGTCCATTATTTAATCCTTTTTTAGAATATGTTATTGAACAAATAAACATGATTTTATAAACACAAAGAGGATTAAACTGATAAATTGAAAAACGCTACGAACCTATTCTACAAACCATATATCACATAGATAATACAATATTATTAAATATAATAAAACTTTTATAAACAATAACAGCCACAAAGGAGGCCACAGCCCCGCTGATCAGAAGGTAAGGGAACTCTATTTGGAGAAGACCACAGGCCACACGCCCTTCACTAATTAATATAATGAATTCCTCCTCTTAATTACATATTTTAATAGCCGCAAAATCGTTTATATCCACACCAACCCCCTGGTTACAGTCCCTCTATTCAACAAGATGTAAATCAATAAAAATATACCCCGAGAAAAGGAATTCAACGGACTGGCCTTTATTAACAAGCTACATTATATTCAAAAGTATTATTCGTTTTTATTGCTCAGTGGTTTTTGACTTGACCTCTGAAAAAAACGGTTTGAAAGAAAAGTAGTTATAATTATAATTATCAGCCTCCAATTTGATATTAAACTTCGACCTTCACCTTTAATGTTGTACGCCATATATATATATATATATATTGCATAGGAAGGGATTTTAGGCGTAGGGAGTGATAACGCTATGCTACAAAATGTATCGAGAAACGTGAGTTTAATCGCCCAGTAGATTACACCACGAGGCCCAGGGCCTACACTGCCTGTAGCGCCACTGGAAGAAGAAGAAGTTAGGGATTCATTATTGATCCTTGTATTAACTCTTTCAAAATCGGTGAAGAGGATATGTTGTGAAATGAGGCAGTAAGTTCAATGTGGTTTGAACTTGCATTGTTTAAAGAGAAACCATATTGTAAGACTTCATCAGATATCCTCAATGTTATAATTTATATTAAAGTGAAACGAATAACCTGCAAATGAACTGTATAGTACGTGTTTACTAAGTTTAAATTAAAACCGCTCCCATTTAATGTCCGTTGTAACAAAAGCAAGCGGACATTAAGGAACAAGAATAATGTTTTTTCGCCCTCGAGTTCCGGAAGGTGGTGGGAAATGTGCTCCATTCTGACAAGGATTAATTAGCAAGGGTTGCACGGAGTGACGATAAGGCTGACCTAATGAAACACAAACAGCTAACGCCAAACTAATGCCTGTCACATGTATGCTCCATGGCTAGCCTTCATCAAATCTCCCTACAACCCTTCTAAATTTAAATTAAAGTCGCAAACCCTAAATTCCTCCCAAAAAAGTTTGTTTGATCCATTTATCAAGTTTTCCCTTGACTATTTTTTGTTTTGTATAAACTGGTGGACACAATAGTCTGACTCCCTCATTACTCATCACAAGAGACCGGATTTTTCTGCAGTAAAAATCTCGAAATTTTCAAAATAGTGCAGCAAAGCCCCATAATACAATATTGAGAGTATATGCGCCTATAATGTCCGAAAAAATTAATTTACCTAAATCTATATGAAATAGGAATTTAACCTTTAAAAGTGTTTGTCTTGAGAAATTACTTCCCTGTAGTTAGAAATAAACATCAACGAATCACATAATTAAAAGATGTGTGTGTGTGTGTGTGTGTGTTTAGTAACTCCCGGGCGGAAACGGTTAGTCCTATGAAACTGAAATTTCATATTTAAGACAACTTTACGCTCGAGATGTGACAATACTTTTTTCGTCAAAATGAGCTTATCAGAAGAGGCACTTTATACTATGCATTTTGCACCTTTTTTCGATTTTCTCAAAAACGGTTGCGACGATTTTGATTAAACTCGCTATATCGATGAAAAATTTAATGGGCTTTAATATCATGTAGGTTTTATTCTAATTAAAATGGTTTGACAGTTCTTAAATGCCGATAATTTAAATTTTCTTCGCCCTAAAGTACCTTTAATTTTGTAGATTCAATAAAAATAACTATATTATCTTGATTAAAACTGATGGAAAACAGGTAAATATATAAATTGAATGAATTCGATACCAAACTAAAGAAGAAAACAGGAAAAATATTTTGTTAATGCAATTTTTCGTTTTTGAACATAAGAGCAGTAATATACATGTATGATATACCGTTGGAAAGCTAAAGATTTTAGAAAAAATATTATCTCATACACAAGCTTTTAAAAGTTAATAGAGACTGATGAAATGAACATAAAACTAACTGATTATTTAAGATAATAATATAATAGATTTTCTAATAAAACACATGTTTCTATATAAGTAAATTCAATTTAATTAATTCCTTAATAGTTTCACGTATTTTTATCTCTAACTGTTTTTGAAAATTCTTTCATTGATATTAAAAATGGAGGTAAGTGAATGTCGTGTGTTGCCCGCACCAGATTTTTTTTTATTACTAAATGAAATTATCTAAATCACTCACTAGTTTAGTTTAATTGATTATCAATCAAATATTTATCTGGTTCGTATTTTCAATAGTTATTTAGAATTCACAAAATATGTAATAAATCAATCTAGAATAATTGTCCACGGTTTTTCTATATCTGTTTTTTCTACATCAATATATACTTGTCTCCAGCTTACAGCAAAATAAATAATAAATTTTATAAATTTCACTCTAAATTATAACAAGGAAGAATTTGTTGTTAACTGTTATACAATAAGCGTCCGTTTGGGGTTTTTCTTTTTTACATCCTATGGATTCTGACTGATCACAAGCAATCCAAAACAGTTTTTTACATCAGATCTAAGCTTAGGGTAATTAGATAACCAGATATTAAAGTACGACGGGACACTTGTTATCCTTTCGGCATTATTCAAACATTGACATTCAAACAAATCGCATTTCAAACTAAATACTGAGAGAAAAAACAAAACAAAAAACTGTGCCTGTGAAGTGTCTTGGGCTCAGTACATTTAGAGATTCGTACTGTATCAAGGCCAATGGCAGTGCAAGGAGATGATTCGGCCGAGATCACGCTCAGCCGCCAGGTTTTTTCCCCATTTTCGGGTACCCACTTTATAGAGGCTGGGTGTGACCCAGGAGGGTCTCCATACCAGATGATGTTAAACATTAAAAAATAAAACACATTGTTAGTCGGAAGTGTTTGTTAAGTTAATTCAGTCGTAATCGTAATATTACCTGTCATTTTTTTCTCTTCTTAACTAAAAAATTAATTGTGAATTTAACCACAGAAAGATGATAACATAAAATTGTTTATACTTATTAGTATAGTTATGTATTTTCATTACCGAAGATTTGGTTCGATCAAGTGTGATATTAAGTTTTAATTATCAAATGCAACCGAAAAGTGCAAAAAATCGAATTTAATGCAATAAAAATTAAAAACGCGCAATTTAACGCAAAAAGGGCAAACTCATGAAAATCCGGTCTCTACTTATTAGTAAGATGTTATCCAAACATTGGTACCTACTAATTTCGTGGAGAAATCTTTTAGATTATTTAGTTCCATAACAAAACATTTCATTTTTAAAGCTGTTGGGAAAATGGGTGTAGAACCAAAAGTAATGGGCTAATTCATATTTTTAATGAACCAAATTATCAGTAATTTCTTTTCTTTTAATTTATTTATAAGGATATATTAAAATTTGTCTCAATTGACAATAATAATATTTCTTTAAAATCACATTTATAGAATATTTACAATATAAATAAAAGGAAAGTCCAATTACATACAGTAAATCTAAAATAAATAAAGGTATCAAATAACAAAATTTATGAATTAAATAAATACTAGATTGACAAATAAATGAACTAAACATGAACACACTCATACTTATAGACTATATTCACAATCTGCTAGGAAACCCGGACGGGGTTGAAGGACAAGCAGAATCCGAGGGATCCCAGCTCCTATCTCTCAGCCGCCACACTGGTTAGAGCCAGCATTATAAATTAGTAATATTTTAGTTGTGGTTCCTTACCAACGAATAAGTTAAAAAGGTACCGTCTAAGGTGACCTAGAGGATCTGAGATCCTAGAACTTACTATTTGTGAAAGACACGAAGAGGAAGATCTCAAAATCCTTCACTAACAATTTAAAACCATCTTTTTGTGTTCTTCTTATTCGTATATTCGATGTCTGCCGTAGCAAGTCCCCCTTTAGAGAGATTATTATTTTCTCAGCTCTATTATTTTCATAAATTATTTATGGAGGCTGTTTTTTTTTTTTTAGCAAATGCCAGTAAATCTTTTTATTTAAAAAAAAAATCTCATCACCCTCATTGTAAGTATAATAAAAACTAACAATAAAATCTTTTCCTTTCTAGGTTATAAGAAACTAACCGTTGAGATTGTTTTCTAAAAAAGTATCTGATTGCAAAAGTGAACATATGATTATTCTTATGCAGCATATAATTATTTTAAGGGAGCGGTGTGGTTAATGGATAGAGCACTAGTCAATGATTTCCCAAGTCTCTGGTTCGAATCCCGGCTGTGGGGAGATTCCGCGGAATAGAGACTCTTCTGGGCCACTCACACCCTCTATAATGTGTGTACCCTTAATGGAGAAAAAACTGGTAGCCTAATCACCCCATTGCATGGCCTGGAAGCAGTACGAATCTCTAAATGTGCTCAACCCTAGACTATTCAGGGGTCGTAGAGGTACAGTTTTTTTTTAAATTATTATTCTACCTGACTTAAATATATTTGTAATCAAATTTTCATTGGATACCTAAGTCAGAAGTTATGTGATAAATTGATGATATTTAGCCATATGCTAATACATATATATTGATAAAAAAATATAACATTTACTTAAACGTCCTCGATTCATTTAAGGGAGATTTAAAAAAAACAAAACAATTTAAGTACTGATAAGTACATTTTTAAAAAAATACTTTATTCAAATTAAAAAGTAAGATTTTTTTACCAAAAAAAAAACAACTAATGATATAAGCTATAAAAATACTTAACTTCACTAAAATTAACATAAAAATATTAATATCGATTAATAATAGCTATTTATAACAGTTTAAGGCTAAAATATATCAAAACCTCTCCTCTACCGGTTGGGAGTGGGCTATGGCTAAAGAGAAGACGAACCCTGTCAGATTCAGGTAAGACAACAGAAATTGCTTCGATCAAACAGGACAAGCTGGTTTACTAAAACAATATGCGATCCCAAGCAACAACATGTGACATCTTAGAAGGAAGCTTTTTTTTTCTACTATGGAATCCTAACATAAAATATAGCTCTTAATACTTTTAATGCCTGCGTAGGACGTGGCATAATATAATAAAGCTGGTCACGTCACACAACTATTAATTTAAACCCTAACATACAGAATAAAATAAAATTAAAATAAAAAATAAACTTTATTCACATATTTACATTTTGACAAAATGTTAACAATGATTTTGGATGAGTCATCCTTACAATCAGAAAATATTTTTTTTTTTTTTTTATTATAGTACATTAGCCTAATGGCAAACATATGGTGAAAAATTGAGGTTACTTTGCGATTGTAGGAAAAATTATACAAAAAACCTACGCATAAAAACTACACATAAAATAATTGAGAATACATAAAATATTTAAAGATACATAAAATAATTGAAAATACATAAAATAATTGAAAATACATGAAATAATTGAAAATACATAAATTAATAACATACAGAATGTTTTTCGTTTTTCAATTACGTATATATGAATATTACTATTACAGTAAGTATTGCGATTAAAATTTTGAATTTCGAATATTCAACATAATTATACGTTAATCAAATAAACATGTTATACAAAATCTTGTATACATCTGTGTTTCATCTTAACACTATAATAACATATACAAATAATATATTCCACTAGATATCGGAACTTTTTTTTTAAAAACAAATAATAAAAACATGTTTTTACTTTTACTTGCTTATATATGAAATTTATAGTACTTAAAAGTATTGCGACCATCAACATTTTCGAATTCCAGTTGTCACACGCTTTAGGGTCCGAACATAAAATTTAATGAATTTTAATATCATGTAGATTTCATTGTAACTGGAATAGTCTGGAAGCACTAAAATGCCGATATTTAAAATATATGTTTTGTTGCTCTAATGTACCTTTCATCTTGTATAATTTAAAAAACTACCATATTATCTTTTTCGATTCAATGAAAAACAAGTTGAAGGAATTAGATGACTAAAGAAAGGAGAAAGCTCAATGATTGTTGTAAATAACAATTTCTTGATTATTATTTAATCTAATATATATAATTTATTGGAAATAATTGCTATTGTTTAAATGTTTTTGATATGTTACTTCGTATAAAATTTGTGGTATTGATTTCAACAACGGAGGTATGTGCATAACGTGTCCTGTCAGCACCTGTCTTTTAAACTGTCACATTAAAACATGTTTTCTATTATTTTAAAACGTCATTTAATTGAGCCCCCGTTATCAATGAATAAATATTCATAAATATCATATAGGTTTTATCTTTAAACACTCTTATAGGGCTTAAATATTGGGTTCAAGCTTTATTTTAGCAAAATGTTTTCTTAAGTATCCTCTTTTTTTATTTTATGTGATTAAATATTTTACATGGACATAAGTAGTAATCAATTAATAACCATAAAATAATTTGATGATCAACTCATAGGAGGAGAATAAAAATATTTAATTACCTTGCAAACATACTTCTGGAAACAGAGGAGGAGTATTAAATATGTATAAGATATTGTTAGAAATTATTTTGAATTCAGAAAAAATATTTTATTAGAAATCATACTGTCAAAGCAAATATTTTAAAACACATGAACATACTTTCTTAAAAATAATTTCTTATTTCAGTTCGTTTTATAAAAACGTTTCTATGGAAACTATATGTAATCGTTTGAAATTTTCCTCAAGCATCAGTGTGTAAAATAGCTCTTAATAAAGAAGTGTCTAATAGTAAGTGGGAGTTTTAAGCGCAACTTATACAATGACCAATAATATTTTTAATAGTTATTAATTGCAAGTTCATATAATAAGTATTAAAACGATAACAAGCAAAATATCGGTGTATTTAAAAGTTAATAACGACCAAGAATAGATCACTAAAGCTATTAAACGATCCTTTTTTCATGACTATTCCTAAGGACTTACTTGGCATCGGTTGGAATCCTGCGTGGTTAACTGGAGCTCTTAGGACCTAATGAGATTCTTTTCATCTTTTAAAGGAATTCTAGAACAAAGGACCCGAGGTAAGATTGGTGCCAAAATGAGGTAGTCCATAATTAATGAAATACATTATGGATGAGATTGCCTCTACAGTAGCTAGACATTTCTCGAGCTGGTATCTACACTTTCTCTTGTAAAGACTAAATTGGTCACTGACTGCTATCGGATTATAATTTATTTAACGTTCTTTCAAAGGGAAAATCTAACTACAGTATCTTCCTAATAATGCTGTCTTTATTAGCGACTGAATAGTTTGTCATAAAATATTATGAATCAATGCTTCATTAATATTTCTATCACTGAAATATTAAATTAATGTTATTGCTTTTTTTTCGGATGATTTTCATTATTTATTAGATTTCTTATTAAAATGAAAATTAACCAAAAAGGTAAATTATACCTGTAGAGAGGTTTATTCTTATTTTATTCAAACTTAAAAAAAGTGTTCTAATACTATTAATACTAATAACTATTAAGTTCTGATATATTAATGAAGTCCATGCTGCGAAGTATCATTTTCTCTATAATGCATACAAGTTTCCTCAATTATTTTTTTTTTAACTTTTGAGGTTTTTTTTTTTTTTTTTTTTTATTCAGATATATTACAATTTGTTTCTATATGAACATTAGTAATAGTGATATATGAACCCATTCACACAATATATACAATGATGCAGTCAAATAAATAAAATATAATATATATACAAAATAAGAAAACAAACAACAACCTATAACTGAGATAAATACAAATAAATGATATATATAGAATTAAATAATAATAAATATAAAAACAAAACAAAACAAAACATTAACCTATAATTGAGATAAATAAATTTGCAAATAAACAAACATCTTTCAAACAAACATAACTATATACAAAATATACAAGTGCTATAGAGGGACCCCAGACTGGGCTTTTCCCTCCACTTGTGGGTCTTTAGAAACTTGTTTTTAAGTTAGTGATCACATTTCATACCAACAAATTAAGGATGTATAAACAATATATATATATATATATATATATATATATATATATATATATATTATATATATATATATATAGAGGAGAGAGAGAGAGAGAGAGAGAGAGAGAGAGAATTTTTTAAAATTATATTTTCAGAAATTTGATTTCTACTATCGTGGTGTAGTTTTTGTTACGTAATATCTACTTATATTATTATACTTATAGCACCGAATTAATGAAGAAATTGCACGGTATTAGAGGTAGAACATTGGGCTGATATATTTTTTCTTCCAAAAAATTTTATTATTTTTTTTCATAACATCAACGGTTTGGAATCTCCCTCCCACTCCCAGAACTCTACAATTAAAAAACTATTCCAAATCTCATAAAAAAAACTCATGTAAAGTGAATTATCCATACTACATGTATAAATAACTAGGTGTCCATTTTAACAAAATCTAAATTAATGTACCAAGAATTAAAAAAATTAATAAGAGGTATATCAACTACAATTAACAATGTTACAAAGTTTATAGTTAAGATAATAAATACTCCGAAAAAACAGATACTATTCCGAATTGAAAAACCAGGTAATTTCTGATTATTTATTAGCTTAACTATAAACTGTATAACATTGTTTATAGTATTTGAGATACCTGTTATTCATTTTTAAATTTTTTGTGCAATGATTTAGATTTTATTAAAATGCAAACCTAGTTTTTAATAGTGTTTTCAATAACTTTGATAATTTACTCTACAAGAATTTTCCATAAGATTTGGAATTATTCATGTTTTTAACTTGTTAAGTCCTGGACATCCAACCCTACAGTATCCTTTAATAATATTCCGTCAGTCCCGGTTGAACAGATTCACTATTTAGGACTCCTGCTTGTGCATGCCTTACATGGAATCAGCATACAAGATTGAAAAGATAAGGAACTGTTGAACGTTTTCAGCTACTCCAAAACTTACTAGACAGACGTTCTAATCATTCACTTAACTACAAAAGACTCATTTACATGACCATCATAAGGCCTATCTGGACGTACGTAGTTCAGCTTTGAGGCTCTACCAAACCATCAAATTCTTCCCGTATTCACTCCTTACAATCCAACCTCCTTCGAAAAATCCTCAATGCTCCTTTGTCACCAACAAACTCATCCATAAAAACCTTAATGTCCCACGTGTTTTGAACCTTAAACTCCATAGGATTTGATGGAATACCCATCAAATGATTAAAAATATGCCTTCCCAAAATCCTGCCAGTTCGTCTATTCATATATAATTTTTCCTTCAAAATTCTATATTTCCAACTACTTGGAAAAAAACAATAAACCATCCTATTAATAAAACCCCTAATCCTATATCCCCTAAAGACTATCGCCCAATTTCCATTCTATCTAAACTTTCAAAGCCTTTAGAAAGAATAGTCCAATCCCAATTATCTAATTACCTTGAAAAGTATAAACTTCTTGATCCTCTCCGATCCGGATTCCGACCTGGCTTTTCCCCACTATCCGCTCTCCTTAAAATCACCAGCGACATACATACTGCTATGAATGAAAAGAAACTTACTGTACTAGTACTACTAGACTTTTTAAAAGCTTTTGACTCCATGGACCACTCCATCCTTTTCTCCAAACTTCAATCCCTATCCTTTTCCAACAGCACTATTCATTGGTTTCACTCATTTCTTTCTGATAGAACCCAAGCTGCCAATATTCCTAATCATCCTCTATCTTCCTTTCTTGCCCTTTCGGCAGGTGTGGCCCAGGGTTTAAGTATATCTCCTCTCCTTTTTAATTCCTATATCAATGACCTTTCCAACTCTATCCATGCTCCTACCCACAGAACCAAAACATTTGATCGTTCCTTTATTGTTCGCTCTACTGCACTCTGGAATTCTTTACCATCCCATATCCGCCATGCCACTTCTTTATCCTCATTCAAATCTTAACTTTTCCTTTACATGCTGTCATCCCGAATAGACGGTCAGCAAATATGATATGTCAATTTCATCTAGAAATCTGCATTGAATGAAAGAAGATTATTGTTTACCGTCCAAATTTTAATTTATTTTGAATTTGATTTTGTTAAAATTAGATTTTATTTTCTCAGAAGACAATATTTATAAGATATTATATATGTATATATATATATATATATATATATATATATATATATATATATATATATATATATTATTTATTTATTTATTTTTTTATTTATTTTTTTTTTAGTAATTTGTTTGTTTTTTTACGTATAGCTTTTCTTCTCATTGTAAATAACTGTAATTGTAAATAATCGTTGTAATTAATAAAAACTCATGTTTATTTTGTCTGTTGGCCAGACATGTTTTATATTTCTATTGTACATAAATGTTATTCTTAGGGGACCTAGTCCCAGAATAATTTTTTTTTCTATTCTATTCTATGTGTCTGATTTGACCCTACGAGGTATCTATACTTCCATGACAAACTACACTACCTTGCTTTCTCTTCCATTCCTGAAAATTCTCCGAGGCGTCTGAAAAGAAGATGACCTCGAGTCCTTCTAGTTTAGATTACCTATTGGAGTGCTGCCAATGGACATATTCTCTTCATTCCTTTTCGTGTATATTATCTATACATATATTATCAGCTAATTTACTTGATGTATTTACTAATACTGTTGTAAATTTCAGTAAATAAAAAATATAAAAAAATAAAAAAGAGTTCTGAGGGTTGGAGAGAGATCCCGAAACGTTGTTCTTATGAAAAATAATAAAACTTTTTGGAGGAAATAATATATTAGCCCAAGTTTCTTTCTTTAATATATACTAATAATGAATGTTTTTTAGAGTTTTATATGAATATTCCTGATAGATATAACCATCCATCCAAGAAAAAAATTAAACATCCTTTTAAAAGCTAAAGACATAATGCTATTACCAACTGAAGTAAAACTGAGCCCATAACCTGGTTGGAACTATTATGTACATGGTAAAGCCAATTTTAGAATACAAGCTTCATATTTCAAGACCCACTTCACATTTAAAGGCTCAAAGCTGGACAAAACAAGGCTCATTTGTTTTCTTTCATGCACATTTGAATAGATTTTACTACACTTAGCTCTGGATAAAAAAGAGAGGGAAAAAATAAAGGAAAAGAGGAAAAACTCTACACGGATAAGTAAGCTATAAGTTTCCATTAAGCTGCCGTAGCAATATAAGGAGAAAGTTTATAATTGGCCACATTCATTCTCCTCAAGCGGAGCGGAGAAGAAATTAAAAAACATTGTATCTCTCTCTAAAATGTGCACTTAAATACTGCAAAGGCTATAACCGTACTTTGAAGAAGTACTAAAACTACTGTCCAAATCCTTTTTTTCCACTTTTTTTTTTTTTTTTTTTTTTTTTTTTTTTTTTTGTATTCGGAAAATAACATAACATTCTTTATCGTTTATTAAATGACTTCTTGATGATAACAGAAATGTTTATTTACTCTGTTAGTTTATTAAAAGTATAAATATTAATTAATATTCACTAGTTTTCTTCTTTTTTTTTTTAATTGTTTAAATGTAAGGCTTAATCACTATTATTATTGTCTAAATCAGGTTTTATAAAGCAAATATTAACACATTAACTGAAATACGCAATATATAATTTTAGCCCATAAGAATTTATTATTTGTAACACTATAGATGGCAAACATAATTTGAGGACATTGTTGTCTGTCTACCCACGTTTAGTACTGTGTTACTGATTTTGTGAATAATATATTATAAGTGATCAACTGCAGTGAAAAGATTCGATAAAATAATATAATCATAATTTACTGAGATAATACTTCGATTGTTATAGAAATTTCCCATATCTGGAATTCATGAATTTTTCAAAGTGTAACATAATTCAATAAATAATAGTTATTTTTGATAATTATAACGTAATAAGCTTTATTTATCTTAAGAGGAAATAAATTCAAAATTGAATAATTCGTAATTTATTAAATGGTAATAGGTTTCAAAGACTGTTTTTAATTTTGGATTACTCACTATCTGAAACTTTTACGTAATTATAATAATTAAAATGTAAATATTATTGTAACTGAGATAAAGGAAAATCAATTATTAATATTTTTTATTATGTGTAGTAACCTGAAATGCATTCGGTACAGTTCTGCTAGTTGTTTTCGAATCGTCCGTTTTGTTTTGTTCTTTCGTTCGTAGTTACTATGTAATATAAATTATAATAGCATAAGTACATAATCATAAATAATCTGATGTGGTCAATTCAAACAAATACCTTATTCATATAACAAAATAAAAATTCAACAGGATTACGGAAAATGGTATGTAAAAAGTTTAAATACGTTTATAACATAACAACTTGAGTTGTTTCAAATTAATTAAAGGTATTAAATAAACAGAATAAACGTTTAACTTTAATTACAAATAGTTTGTGAAACTTTTAAATGTTGGTGACACAATATCTTTTTTAGATTAAATTTATTTTATTGTAACTGGGAGAAAGGAAATCAACCATTGATATTTTGAATTATTTGCAGTTAGGAAAAATGCATTCAGTTGAGTTCTGCTCGTTTTGTTCTTTAAGTTGGAGTTCGTAGTTACTATGTAATAGAAATTATAACAAAACTATGATTTAATAGGATTTTGAAAAATAGTGTGTAGAAAGTTTTAACACTTTTATCAAATAAAAAATTGAGTTGTTTCAAATAATTAGAGGTATCAATAAATTGAATAAATGTTTATCTTTAATTACAAATACTTTGTAAGACTTTTGAATAATGGCGACATAACATTTTAAATGCACTTTATAAATATATAGGATAAGAGGTTTGTTTTCTTGATATTTTACGATCCAAATGAATACAAGAGTTTAAAAGTATAATATTCTTGAATTAAATAGCTTAAGGAAAGTATTACATGCAATTATTTATATATTTATTATCACCTGCCCCGAAAGTAACAATTAAACCAGTGGAATAATTCTTCAAGATTTTTTTTTTAATTTCCAGAATCACGTACTGATTCCACTGGCAGATACGTAGTGAAACTTTGGATTATTAAGTAAATGAAGACAATTCACATGATCTGAATATTTCTGCTATGTTTATAAATTACCCTAATATCCAAAACGAAAGGGGCTGTGACCCTGGAGACATTCTGGCCGAGCAAAGAAAATCGGAGGAAGCAGGAACGGGCAGCTATTTCCGCTTTCCCTTCCGAGCGATTCAACCTTTTCCACGTTCCGAAACCTTTAGCCTTAACGCATTTTTCCAATAAAAGCATTCTTTCGCCCTCCGCTAGCCCCAAGCCACGCCGGCGGAGCACACACGTACAACCAACAAAACCGAATATTACGGATATCATGCTCACTGAGTGACGTCAACCGGGAAAATGCTTTTATTATATATCTTTTCCCCTATGTCAAACGATCTCATTGATAGCAGCTTAACTGAATGATTACGTTTTCAAGAAAGAACTACATATATTGGGTATTTTACTTTTCACAATGTATTTACAGATCTGTCAATAATCAAGATAAAGGAAATTTAAACTTTTGTTTATAGCTTGCCCAAGGAAAACAAATTGGCTTATTTTTATAGTTATTCCAAAAAAAAATATTATTTTTCTATTCATATCCTCCATAAAAAAATAAATAAAAACTTGGTTATCAGTTCCTAGTGTTTTAGTTTAATAGTGTTTTTTAGTTTAATAGTGTTTTTTTCATTTTTTGTTACCTTTCTCTTATGTGTATTATCAATTTATGAATCTCCATCTGTTTTGTTATTTCATAACTTATTAATTAATTTTAGATGATATTTTCGGTTCAACCTGCTGAAATTTTAAAGCCAAAGAAAATAACATTGTTATATTGAATCCTTCTGTTATATTGTTATACTGAAGTCTTGAAAGACCAGGCAATTATCATTTGTTTTATATTTTTTTGTTATTCTAAGGGGACTACGCGTCCCAGAATGAAATTAATATTCATTTCGTTTTCATTCCAAACCTGGGATATATATTAGTTTTTATTTAGAAATAGAAAATAATCTTTATTCTGGGACATAGTCCCTTAAGAACAACAAATATGTACAATTAAAGTATACAGTGTATCTGGTCAAAAGACCAAATGATCATGATTAATTCTTATTTACAATGGTGTAAGAAGTAATAAAATAAAAAAAAGAATATATCTATACAATAAAACAAAAGAGTAAAATAAATAAACTTCTTCAGATGCATACTTTTGCTGAACAAAACTAAATTTAAAAAGATTAATAAATTAAGTAAGGTATGATCAATAAATAATATTTCCTTTTTACATTCAAAATCTGATTTTTGATATAAAACCTCATTGCTGTTGAGCGTCTGTTTGGGAATATAGGAGGTATTGGAACAGTTGAGACTTGAATTAGCATTTTGAGATATTTTAGCAATTGAGATAGATATGAAGCATGGCGGATATGAGTAGGTAGGGAATTCCAGAGATTTGCAGAGCGGACAAGAAAGGAATGATCAAAAGTTGTTGTTCTATGGGTAAGAATGTAAAGGTCAGAATGGTGGGACCTTGTTTCGAGGGAGTGGATTGACGATTTAAATTGTAGAAGACTATGGATATAAGTAGGGAGCTTGGTGTTAATGGTTTGGTAAAGGAATGATCCTAGGAAATATTGTCTACGAATTGGAGGGAGGAGCCACTTTAACTCGCCGTATAAATGGGTCACATGAGACCGCTTCGGAGTGTTGAAGACAAATCTTAAAAATATGTTCATAATTCGCTTGTTTATTTATGTTGTTTATCTATTGTATCAGGAGAGCCCGTGGCTGAGTGGGTTAAGCACTATTCTCCCACACCAAAGGTTATGAGTTCGAATCCCACTCCTGGAGGAACTTTTCAAGAATTTAATGTATGGGGATTCACTCACAACCTCTCCCCGGGTTCGCGAGACCCGTCAGCCAACTGATGGCAACTCACAAAATTAGTTCATTAATGTTATTTTTAAGGGACATTGTCCCAGAATAAAGTTTCTTGTTCTATTATATTATATTCAATGCTGTGTCCCTTTCTTAGTGGATTTCAGGTACTGCTTAAGTAAAATTTTGGTACTTTCATCACTATTTTTTTCGCTGTGTTAATAATTTGAGGTTTGAATAACAGGAAAACTCGTTTAAATTGATAATCTGTTATTATGTAACATAGTCCATTACATCCAGTTGAATACTAGGAATACTATCAATACCGTTAATATCTGGAGGCAACATATTTGAGATAACAAAGAGGCCAGTTGGGTAACGAAACTGGGCAGTAAACGGTATTAGCTAGGTGGAGGATCCGGCGGATGGAATCCCGGGCCTCTGATAATGATTTAGGAGGCAGTGCCCAAAACAGGCCACTGATAGCCCTCCCGGTTCCGTTCCGGCGATAAAGTCCGTGTCATACATATCGTCCCGTCGCACGTGCTCCTCCCATAAGTCACCGTCCCTCCCCACCACCGCTCCTCTACCGGAAAAAAAATCTATTGATACATGGCCTGCATCCTTCATGCATCTCTGATATATTTTTTTTTTTTTTTTTGTTTTAGAAGTAATAGAGATTGACCACTGAGCATTGTTTATGAAAGGAAGCGTTGAGTTGTCTCTGGTTCGTCCAAACACTCCTATCGCTTACCTCAGTTGTTAAAATCAATATAAAAACTATTAAATAAAGTTATAGTTTAAAAAAAAAATTAAAGAGTTATATTTACTTTTGTTGAAAATTTTGTATTTTTATGATCATATGGTATTTTTCATTATTAATTTTTTTACTTTCAATTACTTATATATCAAATATATAGTAAGGAAAAGTACTGAGATTTTTTAATGTAAATACACGTTTTAGGGTCCCATGAGTCTAAATAAAAAAAGATGAATGTGTGGTAATTCTAGTACGAAATCGAAAAGTCGTACGAAACTGAAATTTTATATTTGATACAGTTGTATGTTACAGCAACTTTTTCATTATACCATGCATTTTTCACTTAAAACAATCTTGTTTATTTTATTGATTTTTAATAAAATACTTTTTAGTGTATAAAATTTCTGACTGAAAATAAGATTAAATATCATTAAAGAATGATAATCATTCCAGCTTTCAGAATTAAAAAGTAAACAAAAAAATTACAATAAATAAATTATTTTATTAAATAGAAAGTAAAATACCAAGGTTAAAAAAACCAACAGAAGTGGAAAATAATATAAATGTATCATCTTACCAATTTATAATTTTATACGTATATAATGAATTGATTATAATGACGTATAATCAAACAAACAGGTGAGTTTTGGCCGCCTTGCTTATAAGTTATCTACTTCTCTCTTTAAAAGAAATTAACATTTTCAATTCATATGAAACCGAAAAATATTGAAGGGTTCACATATGCCTTTACTTTTCATAAAAAATATAAAGTAAAAATATAAAAATTAATTACCATTTTTCAAATGGAAACGGTGGATTACTTGATCTATAAGGAATATAGTTTTAATTTTATTTATAAATGATTGGATGAATTGTACAGCAAGTTAAAATTCACAGAATAAGTGTTATGCCATAGCTAATCGTTGTATCGGCTTAGATAGCAGAAGTTGGGAACACAATAAGGGCCGAGAACGTAAAGGGATGAATAGAGAAAGTTTGTCAACCATGGCTTCATCTGCCCTTCAGTTATTCCCGTCCCAGCCCTTTCTCATTGAAATAGACGAATGGCGTCGAGGATTATTATTTTAAGGATTTGAGATGGAAGATATACTTTGAATTTGAGATATAATTTGAAAAACAAATTTTAGTGTTGCAAACGAAAACATTAAAAAAAAAATAGTTTAGAAGCTTCTCGAGCCACGATGTTTAAACCATTAACAATTGTCGTCTGTATACTTGCTTCCACTAAACTCAACATCACAAATTTATTAGATTTACTTAATAACACAGTTATTTTTAGAATTATTAAAATATTCTTAATCAGCAGAGTATTATGTCAAAAAAAGGTTAATTGTCAATCAATACTTTACCTAATAGACATACCAATTAGCTCCGAAACTTCCACAGCAACGTATGCAGATATATATTATATATATATACCGACACAATCAGATATCTTAGCACTAGTTTCGACTGAAGAATAGGGCTCACTAACAGACTAAAATCTAAAATTTTTACACTCACTTCTTTCGAGACGTTCAAAATTATAACTTAAACAGAACTTGAACACAAAGTTAAAAAAATAAAATAAAATAATTCTTTCCAAAATATTTCAAAAAATCCAGTCTACTTTTTATATTCATATTTAATATCAATCCGAAAATGAATTTGTTGGATGATATGATTTAATTGTTATGTTTGAATATTCGTTTTCACCTTTTACAGATAATTGTAAGAAGAAACAGACATTCTTTATATAGAAACTAATCATAGTAAAATCCATTTTTTTTTCAATATATAGGTTAATACTGTAAAAATAACTACATTTTCATTTTTGTTTCCAGGTTGAAAATGTTGCTGGCAGTGTTCACAATAGTCTTCAGCAGCCATGCACTCGGCTTTGATATACGTGAGTAAAATATCTCTACATAAAATGGCTAAATCTATCGTTTTTAGTATGAGTAATCTTATTATTCAAAGTTAAATTTTAGTTTATTCCATTCTCACAATTTCAGCTATTGTTTATATCCTGTATAAACACGGAAAATGTTTTGACATTAACACTTTCGACGCTAATAACATTATTTTTACTATCCAGTTAAAAAATATATATAAATAAAATCCAACGATCGTTACGTACCTATATCCATTATATAGGATCAATAGATATCTTAAATGGATTTTAACAATTAACTAACAATCTTGTTTTGACCGCACTAGAATTTTTAGTTTGTTGTTAAAACAAAAGTAATAAGAACAATATTTCTTCATTATGCGTAATAAAATATATATTAAAATTTTTTAATCTATTAGAGAAAAGTAGCGCTGGGATAAGGTCAAGGAGAAAATCTACTGGTATCTTGATCTACTATTTCGGAGGCGGGTTAGAATCTGATGGGGGAGGAGACATTGCCAAGCTGATAGCATTGTTTCCTTATCAAACGTGTTCTAGTTTAATGAACATAGAATGGACCGTTTACTTAATGGAATCGTAGAGTCATTAGATAGCATAAGTCAGATTTTGAATGCTAAAACCTTCTCAGCACAAGTTATTATAATTAGTTCATTTCTTTCCTATAAATAAATCTAATCATTTATCTTAAAAATAAATAAATCTCGAAGTTATATTGCCTACAAGTTTTATAACTTTTATTATGGCAACATAATTCAGATACATATTATTTTTATAAGTAATTTATCCAACGATTGCATAAATACTTGCTTTATGATGAAACTTATTAGATAAGAAATCTGATGCTCACAACACGCGACTTTCACGTACCTTTGTTGTTAAAATCAATTTAACAATATTTAAATAAATTTAGAAGAAAAAAGCGTTAAAGAATAAAAATTAGTTTCGATGAAAAAATGTGTTTCAGATTTGATAATCTAACAATATAAATTACTATCTAAGCTTTTTTTGTTTTTCTGCACTACCCTTTACAGCTTTCTGTAACGGATAACATTTTATTAAAAAAAAATAATAAGCTTTCCCACGGTATGTTATACTAAATTTAACTGTTATTATTTTAGAAAAATTAAAAATCTAGTGTAAGAAACACACGAATTTTACTTACCTCTAGTGTTAAAATCAATTTCAACATTTTTAAATAATGTTAGAGATAAAATAAATAGGTAAGTGAAAGTGAAAATATCATTATCTTAATTTTCGATAAGAAGACTTGTTTTATTAAATAATCTATTATATTATTATTATGTTCAACCAACAGTTAATTTTATACTTTTTTCATCACTGTGTATTACCTCGTACAACTTCGTGTATGATATAACATTTTTTTTCTAAATTCTGTATCATTCCAAACGGTATATTTAACATTTGTATTACTATTCTTATGTTTAGAAAAAAAAAAGTTGTACACTTCATTTTTAATTGGATATTGAATTCGTTAACTTGTATATTTGTCCGGTTTTTTTCAATGCTAACTAGCAAATACAATAATTTTTTTTCGAATTTACAAAATTAAAAGTATTTAAAAAAAGAAATAAATCCAAAAATTCGGCATTTAAACACTTTCAGGCGATTAAAATCAGAATTAAATCTATATCATATTAAAGCCTATTTAATTTTAAATTTATTTAGTATGTTTAATTTAAATCGTTGCAAATGCACGATATAAAGGGACTCTTCTGGTTCGCCGAGTTTGATGAAAAGTTACTGTAATATCTCGGGCGTATATTTTTATTTTTACGTATAATTTTTGTGCGACTTGGTTATTAGGACTCAGCGGACCCTAAGAAGTTGAAATCGGGAATTCAAAAAATTTTTCAATCGCAATACTTTCTCTTACATATATATTTCATATTTATGTGAAAGTAAAAATCATACAAGGAGTTCTTCTGTAGATTGCAATCGTTTGCTCCTAGTAGAAAGAGTAGTCTGTTTAATTGGCCCTATCGAGTCTTAAGTGTCTGATTTGTGGGTTCCATGTTTGTGACTATTTAGTTTAAAATACTTTTATTTTTTTATTATTTAAGAAGAGATCTTAATTACAGAAATTAAAATTTTCCCCTGATTATCAAATAGAATTATCAACACCTAAAAAAAATTTCTAATAACTAGATTAGCGCCATAATACTAACGAAATATCAAACGTTTAAAGACTTCAATTCCGATTTCAGGAATAGCTTTGGCTTAATTAGAGAATAGGGCAAAGATGGCTCAATTACAGAATGAGAATGATAGGTTGCTGACTGGAAAACTGGAGCTGGCCGTGGAAGTGGAGCTGGATCTAATGGTTAGGAGGAAGAGTTGCCATGAGGGCAGCTGATTGGCCTATAATTGGAAGGGGGGAGGTTAATGCCACTATTGACCCGCGCCCATTTCGTCTTCATTAGCTAGGCCAACTCTTTACTTCTTCTTCCTCTTTTCCTGGATTTCTCAAGTGCCTGGATTATTCAACCAATTCTGGGAACTTGGGGCGAGAGGTTACTTTATTAATACGGGGATTTACGCCAAGTGAGGATTGAAAATACAGATATTACATATCAAGTGCTAAATATTGTAAACAAAAGCTAGTTTCGTTATTAGTTCTAAAAATACATAAAAATCCTTTTTACTTTCTCTAACATATATATGGAATATAGGTATATTAAGGAGAAACATTGCTATTTTAATACTTTTTTTATTTAAAATATTCACAGAAAATACTCGTTGGTTTCGAGTCAAAATGACTAAGTCTCCTAAAAGGAGTATGTGGTCAGTCTTGATAAAAAACGAGAAGTTCATTTAACTAAAATTTCCCCTCCCGTTTTGTAATTGTATACATAAAGGCACAAAAGCACTTATAATGTTTGTTAAAAGTGCATGCAGCGCACCTAGGAATATGCCATAGAATACCTTGGGGTTATAGAAGGAAAAATATTCTGTGACAAATGTACATATCGCATTTTATATGTTATGTAAATAAATAATAAAACCAGAGGGTATGAAAAATCTGTCCGTTTTAGCCTACTTCAACAGTATTGAATCAACGCTTACTAGACAAACGTTCAAACCTTCCTCTTAACTACAAAAGGCTCATCTACATGACTATTATAAGACCAATTTTGACTTACGGAATAGAGCTTTGCGGCTCTACTAAACCATCAAATTATACCCACGTCCAATCATTACAATCCACAACCCATCGTAAAATCCTCAACACTCCTTACTTTGCCACGAATAAACTTATCCAATAAGGACCTTCTCCATTCTCACTCTAACCCACTAGTTTCAATCCTTTCTTTCTTCCTCTTCGATTCCGGATAATCCTGAAAAGGAAATGGCCCCGGGAGTGCTTCCAATGAGAAACTTCTCTACATGCATATCATGTCATTGTATTACATAACTATCAAATTTACTTAATTTTTTTTTTGTTAATACAGTTGTAAATACAAATCAATTGTTAAAAAAAAAAAAAACTTTTTCATCAAAATATGCATCCAGAAGAGCCAATTTATACCATGCATTTTGCTCCTTTTTATGATTATCTTAAAAATGGCATTAACGTTTTTGATTTAACTCGCTATATTGATGTAAAATTTAAAAAGGCCTTAATATCATTTAGGTATCGTCCTGATTGAAATAGGTTGCTAGTGCTTAAATATTTTAGTTTTTGAAGATTTGAACTAAAGGAAAAAAGGGCAAACATATTTTTATAAGTTATTTTGGTTATTTGAACATAAGAATAGTAATGTAGATGTTTGGTATAGCTTTGTAAAACTAAAGATTTTAGATTAATTATTCTAGAGTCGAGATATATCGTTGATTCAGAAGAAATCTGGTCTATTTACAATCTTTCTTCTTTCTAATTAATTTATATTTAAATACCGATCAAAAGATGTGTTGAACAGTGAATAAAAATCCATATTAAATAAACTATTATCTACCTCAGACAAACATATTTATTATTACACACTATATCAAATAATTTTAGGAGTTGAAAGAATACAAAATTGTAAAAGGGTCACCAGTGTGTAGCGTCATGCATAACAACCTTCTGTACCCAAAGTTGTACCTGAAAGGTGGCTCTAGAAATTTTTCATGGGAGTAAAAAATCCTTGGTGTTACCGTCCTGCATTCTCGATACTGAGTGATGTCAGGTTCTTGTTTAAGATCTCTATACTTATTAAACCAGGCTGATCTCGGGAGCTTGGGCTTGAATGATGAATATTGGACGAGTCTGTGTAAGCGAAATTTGGTGGTATCGGCATCGAACCTTCGGGTTCGCTAAGCCTATTATTATTATTATTATTATACTTATTAAACCAGGATAGGAAGAAATTAAAATTCCCACGGAGCATCTTCCAATTAGCCGTTGCAGAATTAGGTGAGTTTACATAAATAAAAAAATAAAAATTGTAAAAAAACAAAACAACAACACCTGAGTAGATTCAATCAGGGTTCAGTATTTAATAAGGTCCGTACTGGAGTTAGTTAGGGGAACGAACTAAACCGAACTAGTTTTTTTTCCCAAGAGGGTCTTTCGATTCCAAAGTCAATCAAACGCTAGACAATTGTCAAGAAATATATACAATTGTCTCTTGAAAATAGTATAAAAAAGAAGTACTTTTTTGACAAGTTTATTTTTTAACTCTTTAAACTTCTTATATTTTTTAAATTAGGTAGTGAAGATGGAATATTTAGAGGCAAATCTTTCACGTATCAATCAGTAAATCTGTTCGTCGTGAAAGGGAGTTGTATTAATATGGACTGGTCATCAGCATATCAGGAAAATTAGATTTATTTTTTCTGGGTGGTGTAAAAAGGTTATACTACAAAAACTGATGTAGTAGTAGTAACTTAATATTTTATAACTTGAATAGAATAGAGGAATGATAACATTTACATATTTTAACAAAATATGTAATATGATTAGGTTTTGACCGATTGGCTCATGAATACTGTCGGACTGAACGCTTAATCGATACCCAACCTAGTTTCACTACTTGAGCTATGGTGTTGGGGTTGGAGTTTCTGTTATCTTAACATAAATCAAGACTAACAGCAACATAATACCATCCGCCATTATTCCATCACTTGTTCAGTATTGCTGTCTCAAGTGACGAGACGTAATCATCAATAGCCAAATCAAACACTTCTAAATGAAAAAAAAATCCTCTATAATCAGTTTGATATTTAAAAAAAAAATATGGAGCGAGAAACACACAACTTTCACTTACCTCCGTTGTTAAAATCAGTTTGAGAATTTTGAAATGCAATTAGAGATGAAAATAAATTGGTAAAAGATTAATTAATTTGTGTTTAGATAGAAACATATGTTAGTAACATACAGTATCATGATAGATACGTGTACGATGTAATTATTAATACAGTGATGTATCCCTTGATTTTAGGTTCCATTTTTGGTTCAGGTTGACGTTTCATATAGTGGACCTCAGACTGGTGAATGTGCTAAAATCCCCGTAGAGCTTAATCAATTCTATTCCTAAAAACTGTACAAGTGAAAAGTCCGTCTTTCGGGTTAACTACATGGTATTTATGATTTTCCCACATATTCGGGAACCCACCTGATAGAAGCTGGATATGCACCAGGAGGTTCTCCCTAACCCAGGGGTATTCCACAGCGGTAATTTTTTTTTTCCGTTACCTTGGAGATCATTCACCGCTGCAATTAGGGGAGCCCGTGGCTGAGTGGCTAGCGCGCTAGTCTCTCATGCGACAGGTTCTGAGTTCGAATCCCAGTCCCGGCGGGGCTTTTATAAGGATGTAAAAATGGGGATTCGCTCACAGCCTCTCCCCCGGATATGTGAGACCCGTCAGCCAAAGGGTGGCCACTCACAAAGTCAGTCGTAGGGAGTGATGACCCTACACTAAAAAAGAATTGCATCGTGAAACGTGAGTGTAAACTCCCAGGAGTTTACACCACGAGGCCCAGGGCCTACACGGCCTGTCGCGCCACTGGAAGGAAGAATTAGCCTATTACACCTCTGCCTATCTTGGGCAATGGCCCTCCAATTCACCGCGTTGTACTCCGTGGCCTAGTTCCGACCACCATCACATTCATAGTTTTGAAGAGAGGTGCTTCTGGACACATGCCCTGCCCGTCGTAACCTCTTTGCCTTTATGTCATGGGATGATCCACTGCTTCGTTTCCTCTATCAATTCTGGTTTTCCCTCACGTCTCCACAGCCTTAGGTCCTCATCCAATTTAGGTCCCGTAATTGTTGAAACTGAACAGCGGTAATTATAAAAATATATAAATATCCTATCACAACGGGGTTCGAACTAGGAATCCGGAGATCAGTAGTCTCGTAAACTATCTGAAAATATATAAAGGGGACTAAGCTACTTGGAACTAAATAAAGGAACAAACTAAACTAAGGAAGCTGCAGGTAAAAGGTGAGTTTTCATTTTTTCGAATTCTTTAAAGAGACAGTGAAAAATTATAGGTATTCATTCGATAGGTGACGGGATGGCTGGATAGCTGCTATTAACGCGTGCTGCCTTGGAAGCCAAGTGGCCAGAATCAAAGCAGAAAATAATTTCTAGTTCACATCACGGTGTCAATGGGCTTTTTATTTAGCATTAATCCCCCTCCTTTCTCTCGTGGGACCGTATAGCTAACAAAGGCATAGCAGGAGTAGACAAAAAAATATAAATAAAAGAATTACCAAAGATAATAAAAAGATGATACAAAGCATATTAGACCATGTCTATGGTTTGTGTGCACAATGTAAACACCTGCAATTGTTTTGATCGTTTGACTATGATTTTAAGTACCTGAAGAATAATTTGTTTTACAACATGAAAATAATCATTTCTTAAACCTAAATAACAGATTTTGTTCTTGTGGTAGAAAGCTGCACTCAAGAATGGGATTGATGCACATTTATGTTTTCGACGAGTATAACGGTATTTAAAGATGATGTTAAACGTCTAAAATGTATTGAATAATTATGGTTATACCTGCTTCTACTGGTATGTGATTATAAATTTAACAGAATAAAATTAATTTATATTATTAAATAATAACTTTAAGCGTTGTGCCTTAAAATAGTTGAATGTGTAACTGATTGACCAATTGCAATGATAAACGTCTTATATTTATTCTTACCATAAACGCATACATTTAAATTCAAAACAGCACACAATATTCACAAGCAAAGCCGCTAGCCGGGTTTCCGCTAAAATTATTATCTACGACAATCATTTAGTTTTATCCGCTTATCACTACTCTTTCCAACGATATGTGACACAACTATATTATTGTTCTTATGCTCAAAAGTGCAAGTTACATAAAATAATCTTTTTTGTCCTTTAGTTTGATATCGATTTCGTTCAACCTACATATTTATCCATGTTTAATCAATACTAACTAGACGATATGGGTAATTATTTAATTTTAATTTTGACATTTAAGCCGTTTCAGACAATTTTAATCAGAGTAAAACCTATATGATATAATTGTCCATACAATTTTTCATCGATATAACGAGTTTAATCAGAATCGTTATAGCCGTTTTTGAGAAAATCGTAAAAAGGTGCAAATTGCATGATATAAATTATTACTTCTGGTCAGCTGATTTGAGGTAAAAGTTGCTGCAACATCTCAGGCTAATAATTGCATTAAATATGAAATTTTAGTATGAATTTAATTTCTGTTTATGTCCTAGACTTACCACACATATACACAGCTCTTTATGTGGGACTTGGTGATTTGGACTCGGGGGACTCTTAAACCTGTATTTTCGTTGAAAACTGGAATTTGAAAATTTCCATGATCGCAACTCTTTCCCTTACTATATATTTCATATATAATTAATTAAAAGTAAAAATAATATGCAAACTCAAAAATTACCCAAATTTAAATTGTTTCGACTGTTTATAAGTGATTGACATTGTTTATATAAATTTTAGTATAACATTATTGTGAGAAGAAAAAAATTTATATTTAAAATTCATAGTATATTGCCTTTAATGTCAGTTACATTTTAAAAACTAACCAAGTCTATTTATAAAATTGTTATCCTTCATTCCAAACAGGTGAATCTATTACGGGGTAGGCATTTAAAAAAGAGAAGAGAAATGATATACTTTTGCTGCTAATGTAACCCTTATGAATATATTTATGTCGTTTTTCAGACAGCACTCAACAGCAACCAAGCAAAGAATACTTATATACACAGAACGCAGATTTTAATATTCTGCAGCCAGTCAAGTCTCGCTATCCCGAAAGCATGGTAAATCTGAAACCTGGCATACAGTCTAGGCGAGTTAAAAGCAGTAAAGTGGATCTGTCATTTTTATTCATATATGTTATCATATTTTATATATCATGTATGTTACTATATTTTACATATCAGTTCTTGTATGCTTCATAAATTTTCAGCTTAACACAGTAATTAATTTATCTAGAAAAATAAAAGAGTAATGTAGAAAAAAAATGATATAAAATAGAATAAAAACTTTTATTCTGGGACTTAGTCCCTTATGAACAACACAAAATTCACAAGCAAAAATAGCACATCTGGCCAGAAAGCATTAGATAGATTTAATTATTTACATAGGTCACGAGATAAAGAAAGAAATTTAAATAAATGTATATACATAAACATATCTATGTATAAAAGAAAAGAAAAAGCATAAAGTAAAGTAAATAAATACAGTAAATGAAAAAAAAAACTAATTTTGAACACAAAAAAGAAAAAGAAATATACACATATATAAAATTTAAAAAAATAAAATAAATACGTTATATATATTTAGTTAATATAATGATTCAATTATAATAAAAAATCTTATATAAAATTAAAGATCAACAAGCGTAATTCCCAAGACCAGCCGCCACGCCGGTCACAAGGGCTGCTGGAGTTTCACCTGGGCGAACCGGAACGCCACGGATTTCCACAGACCTACAAAGCAGACTTTGTTCTGTTTTATTAAGACGCACTTCTAGTTCGCTGACTCTATTTTTTTTAACAATTTTTTTTCGGAAGTTAAATCTTCTAAATGCCTTGCTTGACTATCTAAATGTTTTTCGATCTTAGTAAGTTTTTCATTTAACTCCAAGCTGAGGTCACCATATTTATCTAAAGACGATTTTATACATTTTATTTCTTCGTTAACTTCGGAGCGGAGGCGGTTAACTGCAGCGAGAATACCGGCTAACGATGGCCCCGCAATCTTCGGTACCGGCTCGGCAGCCTCCTGCACCGGCTCGGTCATCTTCGATGATCGGTCCGTAATCTTCGTCAGGGATCTAGTAGGGCTGGGCGATTTCTCTTTGCTAGAGCCGGCAGGCTTTCTTCCTGAATCGCATCTATTACATAGCCAATGTTTTTTTTTGAGCCTTGAGAGCTTCAATTTCTTTACGTTGAGGCTGCAACATCTGCCACGAAAAATCAATTGACATGTGCTATAGCTCTGATTGTTTTTATCATCTCTAGTGATGGTGGTGTCACAGACCGAACACATTACCATTTTGCTTAATTAGTGAGATATAATAAAGAAAAATAAATAGATAAAAACAGTGACTCACTGATATTTTCGACAGAAAATCCTCTAAGGCTTAAGGATTAACTCAACTTATACTGTTTTTTTCGTTTTAATTGTTAAATAATGGACGAAAGTGATTACAAATAAACTTGTTAATAAACTCGTTGACTAATTGATGAATTTTATTGAACTATCATCGAATAATAAATAAAATTAGAAGAAAGAGATAAAAATTAATACACAGAGAGATAGAACACAGATGTTGCCTAGATGCCTTCACTGGCCAGACTGTTTATTTGTTATATTTGTTTATTGACTAATATATTTGTTTTTGAAAAATTTGGCATTCTTTACTAAGTGCATTTTTTATAAATATCAACGCATCAGAATATCCACTTTACACTATGCATTTTGCACATTCTCAAGAATTTCTTAACTTATATACTGATTTGGATGGAACTCCCTAAATCGATGTAAAATGCAACGGCAACAATATCATGTAGGTTTTATTCTGATTGAAATAGTCTTACAGGGCTTTAATGTCGATCTTTCAAATTTTCTTCCTGAAGAAAACCTCACATTTTATAGATTCGAAAAATATTATACTCATCATCTTATTAACATTGATAAAAAATTGCTAAATATACTAATTGAAAGAATTTGATAACCAACTAATTAGGAAAAGAGGAAAAAATATTTTTAGGAAATATTTTTTCACAAAGAAGAAGAGTAATAAATATGTATAATATATACGTTTGAAGCCTAAAGATTATAGAAAAACTGTTATATTTTATACAAATTTGTAGAAAATAATTAAGGAAATAAACTAAAGAAGTGATTATTGCTCATAATATTTATTAGACAACTTAATCGGAAACACATGTTCTATCGAAACAAAGAAATTTTCGTAAAACCATTTTTAAGCATAATTTTATTTAAAAGTTCTTAAACGGATTGTAACAATAGTAGTAAGTGAAATTCGCGTGTTGCAGTTTTTTTTTTGTATCTATAATAATGTTGTGGTGCTTATGAAAATATTTTATTAATGTTGTGCTAAAATATGTAATACAATAATACAATTTTTTTTTTAATTTTCTGCATTTTAGTAAATGATGTGTTATTATAAATTATTGGAACTTCAAGTCAACTTTCTTCTTAAACTAGAAATTTGGGTTTTAACGATCATCTCAGCTCCTTTGGACCCAATCTTTACAATAATAGAGAAAAAAACAGTTGAATTCATACAAATATGTCAATTTATGAATATTACATATCAATGTGAAGTTCACAGAAATATTTTCTATAGTATTGAAAAATCATTTTAAATTCTTTCTAAGTATTTATTTATTCATGAATCACTATATTATCTATTGGTATAAGGGCCTATAAATTATTTTTAAAAATTAACATATTATTTACACAGTGTATACAGCTGATATCCCAACCCATCGTAACACATTCCTTTCTGCCTATGCCGATGACACTTGCGTGTTATCGGTTAATAACAATCCTACAATTGTCTCCTTAAGGTATGTTGTAAGAATTGGAGAATTAAAATAAATTCCAATAAATCCCAACACATTACCTTTACCCTTTGTCGAAAACCTATGACATCCTTTAGTGGTATTCCACTTTTTCCGGCTTGAACAGATCCGCTATTTAGGACTCCTGCTTGACAAACGACTCAAAAAGAATCCGCATACAAGACTGAAAAGACAAGAAACTGCACGACGATTTCGGCTACTCCAACACTTACTAGACCGACGCTCTAGCCTTTCACGTAACTACGAAAGACTCATTTACAAGACAATCATAAGCTCAATCTGGACCTACGGAGTTGATCTTTGGGGCTCTACTAAACCATCAAACTCTTAGCGTATTAAATCCTTACAATCCGAAATCATTCGCAAAATCCTTAACGCTCCCTACATTGTGACGAATAAAATCATCCACAATGAGCTTAATGTTCCTTATGTTGCTTATTAGGCCCGCAGGTATCACTCCTTCCACCTCTTTCTAATCCATTAGTCTCAATCATTGCTTCCTCTTCAGTTCCTGATAATCCTCAGAGCCGTCTGAAAAGAAGATGGCCTCGAGACCTACTTGTTTAGACTCACTACTAAAGAGTGCTGCCAATGGGCAGTTACTCTTCTTGTTTATTTCATGTGTTTTATCATTTCAGCGGGTTTACTTGTATTTTTTTTTTACAGTTGTAAATTTCAATAAAACTATAATAAAAATATAAACATAAACAAAATATTATTTTTTTAAAAACATAGAAACCTCTTTTTTATAAAAACTATGACTTAAGCCCTTATGCCCAAAAACCAGTGCAATAAATAATTTTAGGGGTCATATTGAAAATATTTTATTGATGCTGTGCTACAATATACAATACAGATCAAATATTATTTTTTTAAATATTTTCTCTATTTCCGTAAGTGATATGAATGTTATTAACTTCTTGTCAACTGCCGTCTCAAAACTGTTAAGTTGAATTTTAAGGATCATCTCAGCACCTTTAGACCTAATTCCTACAATAATCAAGAACGAAAAATTGAGTAAATACAAATATGTCAGTTTATGAATATAATATTTCAGTTTGAAAAGACATATTAGTGTTTCTTTATTGATGAATCTCTATATTACCTAATTCTATTAGGTACTAGTAAAACACTAACTTAAACAAATTATTATTTATTTTAAAATATAGAATTTTTTTTTTTCATAAAAAATTATGAGTTCTTCTATTCTGCCTGAACACCAATGCGATATAAAATATTCGAAGTCATATTGAACATATTTTATTAATGCTGTGCTCCAATATCTAATACAGATCAAATATTATTTTTGAAAATATTTTCTATATTTTCGTAAATTAGGTGGCTCTAGGGCCCTCACTCTGTCTCTGCTATCAAGACTTGTGACGCAGCTGACTGAGAGGCGCTAAGATCTCCTGGCATTATTCCTCGACATACACTGGTGGGTCTCGGGGTTCGATTCGGAGATCCAAGGGGCATTTTGTAAATATCGTATATAGGTATGAATGTGGCCAAGGTCGTTATTATTATTTAATTTTATTATTTCCCTTTTAAATGATGTATTTTTTTCTTTATTTAATTCTTCTTGTATTTTTTTTTATTTTTGTTTACTTTGTACATTTGGGATAAATAATTTATTCTAGCTGTAATTCTTATTGCCCCAAAAGGTGGCGGATTGTATTATCTCTAAGAAATAGAGAATTTTAAAAATAAATAAATAGAGAAGAAATAAAGTAATTTTTTAGGTAGTAAAATAAGAACTGATTTTTAATTTCTTCCAAAGGGCCTTTTTATTTACAGTGTCATCAAAAATGTGTTGGAGTATATCGCTTATATTCATGATCCTAGTTTGTAAAATTTCTTTGTTTCATATTTTTCCCACTAATTTCTTCAATTTGTATTTTACAAAAAACTAATTAAAAACGTCAGTGAAGATAAAAGGACATATGCACTGCCTAGATCTTAGTCCTAACATTTCAGTTCGAAAACAAATAGACCGCAAAAAGGCTTAACTCATGGAATTTAAAGCTTAAAGATCAATTATCTCTATTTTTTTTTTTTTTAAATCATTTTAAATCCTCTCTCCTCAACGCTCCACACCTTTTTAGTAACAATCCCATCCATATTGACCTTAATATTCCATATGTTGCAGATTTGGCACGAACCAGATACCACCTCTCCTTCCACGAAAAACTCCATTCCCACTCTAACGCATTAGTTTCAATCCTTTTTTTCTCTTCAATATCTGATAATCTTCCGAGGTGTCTGAAAAGATGATGGCCTCGAGACCTAGTTTAGAATATTTTTGAGTGCAGCCGATGGGTTGTTCAAGTCTATATTCTTTAAGACCATTTACTAGTTGTGTTGTATAATGCCGTTGCACCATGATTTTCCTGAAGCTTAGGATGAACAACGGCTTAAGTTTTTTGAAAATAAGGTACTGCGTAAAATATTTGGTCAGAAGATTGATGAGGCCATTGGGGAGTTTAGATGGTGGCACGACGTGGAATTGTGGAGCTTGTACCCTGTGAATATAATGAGTTGACATCACAGAGGCTCAAATGGGCTAGTAAAGCTGTTGGGCTCTATGAGGAACGAATTCCGAGAAACTTGGTACTCGCGGAACCGACTGGTAGACGTCCGAAAGGTAGGTCGAAGCGTTGATGGGAGGATTGTGTTAAGGCTGATCCCGGGACTTGGGCTTGAGCGGTGATCGTTGGACGAATTTGTGTAGACAGTATTTGGTGGTATCGGCTTCGAACCTCCGGGTTCAGTAGGCTTATTATTATTATTATTCATATCCTTTCTAAGTATTTCTTTTATAATGTATCACTATATCATCTACTCGTATTAGTCGCTTTTTTATAGTAAAATACAACATTAAACAAAATACAATTTATTTAAAAACATGAAAACATATTTTCATAAAATACCAGTGGTATGCTATTGAAACTCTTTTAGAGCCAGTTTGTAGGTGAGCGACCTTTCAGAATCCTTTTAGCCTTGTTCTATCCAGGCAATGTATTCCTACGGAGAAGGGACAGGAGTGGCATAGAGTGGGGACAATGAGGAGAATATCCCGACCGTAGAAGGCGATTGAGTAGAGAGAGGAGAATGGGCAAGGATGAGCGGGAGTGGCTCACTGCAGAGTTTGCCCTTACCGCGCTGTTGACACTCTTGTTGACCGCTTTGTTGACTCTCAAGGATAATGGTTTTCCAACGTTCCACTGTCTCCGCCGCCACACACCAACAATGGGCAAACAGGACTTTTGAGGTCACCATTAAACATTTGCTCAAACGCTCTTTCTATATTTGCTCGAGCATGATTTAATCTCTTACGTTTTAAAAAGTAATCTGTTGCGTTTCATTAATATTTTTTTTTTAACAACATGACAGGAGTGTTTACATAAACATTATCAATTATTCCGCTTACCATCGAACCATTGATGGCTAGCTGATTCAAACGAATTAAAGTTTTTATTGAGGATATACATAAGGGTAACTGTTAATTTTAATAAGTTGTAATTTGACTTTTAATTACACACATATATGTATATTTATATATATTTTTTTTTTATAGTTCAACCCTACCTCGCCTTTGAAGTTTATAAGGGGGTTTTTCGGCTCAGGAGGTGAGGGCGGGGGATAAACGCTGAAATAAAAGCCCCTTCAGCACCGAGATGTGAACTCTAATTATTATTTGGTTTCAAGTTCAGGTCTCTGTGGTTTGCCAGGCAACGGGCGTTCAAAGCAATGCGCGCTAACAAACTCAGCTACCCCGCCCCTCGTACATTTACCTATATAAAAGTATATAGTTGGGGAACATATCGCGATCGTGAAAATTTTCGAAATTATGTTTTCAACGGAAATACACGTTTTAGGGTCCCTTGAGTCCAAATAACCAAGATACAAAGAGAGGTCTGTGAGGTAACAAAAGCAGAAAGTCGTAGAAACTGAAACTTCATATTTGTGCATTCTATACGGCTCACAGGTTACACCATATAAATTTTATTATATTTCTACATCCTCAAAGTTGATTTGTGCTGTGATTCAATACAACGAAAGACAAGGGCTGTTCTGATCATATTTTTAACATTTCTACTTTTGGTTAATTGTTATATTGTGCTATTCTGGGATTTAGTTTTGTTTTTTTTGTTTCACTGTTATATATATATATATATATATATATATATATATATATATATATATATATATATATATATAAACCAAAATAAATGTTGAAATAATGTTATATTCTAAAGTATTTTTTATATTTTATATAAAATCTGGGATACATGTCATTTTATAATTATTTATTTATTTTTTTTTTTGTATTTACTTTACTAATGATTTATTTTTATTATTAAGTTTCATTTGTAACTCACCATTTCTTTCGTTATACCATAATTTATTTATTAATTTTAAAGAATACAATTTTTCCCTTATATAATTTTAATTAATATAAAATACTTTTTTCTCTCTGACTTAAACATAAATGGAACGAAAGACCTAAATTAAAATTGTCTCTTAATGTCAGCAGATATTTAATAAAATACTGATCAAATAAACAAAAGTGAATACTCAGTTAAAATGAATTAGAGCAAAACTAAAACCAGAGATGTGCTGAATAAAGAGGCAAACATAGGGAGTTGGCGATGGGTGAAGTCAAACAGAAACAATCCACAAAACAAACGTTATTCGACGAAGGCACTAATGCGTCCAGTGGTGGGACCATTTAAGCCGACGACGGACTGAGGTGGCCAATCTGGACAAGGGATGATGCAACAAGTACACGGGCAACATTTATCCAGCCAACCATCCCAGGATTATCACCATGCCACGCTGCGCCCGGCAATAACCATCGCCTCTCTTACCACCGTGTTTCGTGTAACCTCTACGCGCTCGGCTATTACAACCCATTTTCAGTTACATGCTTTGTTGAATATCATTGTTCACTTAATTCTTCCTACGTAAGCCAATTCAACACAATGAAAGCGGTTAGGAATTTCTATTCTACTACTGACAGAAAATTATCAAGGCGAATATTATTTTTAAAATATCTGGTGCGGGCAAAACAGGACCTTCACTTACGTCCCTTTTAAAAATCGATTAAAGAATTTACGAATACAGTTAGAGATAATAATGAATGAGACCATTAAAGAATTAATTAAATTAAATGTCTACAGAAACATGTGTTATATGGAAAAATCTGTCATATTTTTAACTAGAATAGTCAGTTAATTTTATCGACTCTTCATTACTATTTATTAACTTTACAACCTTCCGTGTAAGATAATATTTTTTCTATAATCATCAGCTTTCCAACGGTATATTATACATGTATATTACTGCTCTTATGTTGAAAAAAAAATTGAATTAAAATAAATATAACTTATAATTTACTTGTTTTTCATGATTTTTAACAAGATAATGTAGTTATTTTTATAATATATACAAAATTAAAGGTATTTTAGAGAAAGATAATTTAAAGTACCGGCATTTAAGTCCCGTCAGGCTATTTCATTCAGAGTGAAACCTACATCGTATTAAAGGCCATTAAACATTACATCGATACAGGGAGTTTATTCAAATTCGTTAGAGCCGTTTTTGAAAATATCGGAAATAGGTGCAAAATGCATGATATAAAGTAGCTCTCTGGTTAGCTGATTTTAATGAAGAAGCTGTTGTAACATCTTTCTAGTTGTCCTAAATATGAAATTTCAGTTTCATATGTCTTTTCGTTTTCGCGCTGGACTTACCACACACACACGGACGTACAGACACACAGACCTTTTTACGGGACTTGGTCATTTGGACTCAGGGAACCCTAAAACGTGTATTTCCGTTGAAAACTGGAATTCAAAAATTTTCACGATCGCAATACTTTTCCTTACTATATATTCCATAATTAATTTTTTAGGTTTATATTGGATTTATCAAGTGGCGATTTTTTTACTAATTCACTTATTATTAAACATTAACATGAATGTATTCTATTGGCTCTGCACAAATTGAATCAAAATTATAAATTGAAGTATCAGTTATTGAACATATTAGTCGATAACCTAATTACATTTTATCAGTCATACATGTTATTCAGTTTAAGTGAGTGAGCTGATACTGCTATTTAATATTTATTACAGTAGAATGTATCATTCTAAAAACTTATTATATTTATACTTTTTTCTAATTATTACCCAAAAGGACTCATTTTACCTGGATGCACAGACTAGAAGGGTCATCTAAAAAGTTTTTTTTTGGACCTCTTCAGGCTGTACGGGGATTTTCTTGGGTCAGGAGGTGAGGACGAGGGATTGATTCCAGATTCTATAACCGCTCTCCTGGCATTCAGAAAAGAACTCATAATTAATTCATCCCTAGTAGTCTAAGATCCGAACTTAATTCGATCTGCACCAAGCTGATAATAAAATTAAATATATTTTATAACAAATTTAGTATATTAGGAAATATGTTAAGAATGGGTTGCCTAAAAAAATCCTGAACAGACTATTTTTAATTATTTAAAAAAAAAATTATTATTAATTAAATGTTGCAACATCATGATAATAAGACAACTTTTACCCCGACTTAAAGTATCAAAGGTATAGAATGCGCCTAATCTTTTCCTGGACAAACTATCGGTTTTCAAGTAAAAGCGGATATGTCGATATCAGTTATCTGCACCGGATTGATAATAGAAAAAAAAATCAATATAAGCGTTATTTTATTGTAAACACATTGATATAGGGTTGCTTGCAAAAAAAAACTTGGTCCCAATCTGGGTTGCCGAATTTTAAAGAATAAATTTTAACGCGAGTGAAATACATGACAGAGAGATCCGAGTTTAGTATAGCGTGTAATAATAAAGGCAGGAGTGCTGCCATTGGGTAGTTCTTCTTCAAGTTTGTATCACGCTAATTAACTTTTGTCACATTTACTTGTTGTACCTTGAAGTACAGTTGTAAATTTCAATAAATGATGTTAAAAAAAAAAAAAAAAATAAAAAATAAAGGACCCAACATTGCAGCCGCACGTAATCGGACATTAAATATAAGAAATTTTGATATAACATATAAAATTACAGGACCATTTTTTACACAAATACCAAATACCAAATTACAGGATAAAAGTTTTCTTATTATCATGATGTTGCAACATTCAGTTAAAAATAATTTAAAAAAAAAATTAAAAATAGTCTTTCCAGGATTTTTTTTCAGACAACCCATTCTTAACATATTTTCTAATATACTAAATTTGTTATAAAATATGTATCATTTTATTATCAGCTCGGTGCAGATCGTTTCGAGTTTTACTATAGTTTTGTTTTTGTCGGAGTGGCATGGTATACTTTTGGTTATCACATAAATAGACCGCGCGCGTTCAGGGCAACTCGCTTTAAACCACTCTACCACTCTGCTCACTCACCGCCTGACAGTAATTTTCCTTCGTCTATCCAGTTTAGTTTAAAGAGAAGGCATAACGTTATATGCCTCTTGCTCTCTTCCTTCTAGTTTTCCAAATGAAAGGATATCTGTTCTAATTAGGGGGTTCTTGTCATTATAGTGAATGGATTTAGACATCCTCAAACAAGACTCGAACGACAAGAAACTGTTCGAAGATATCGATTACTACAACACTTACTAGACAAATGTTCAAAACTTCCAATATATCACAAAAGACTCATTTATATTACCATTATCGGACCTATTTGGACATATGGAATCGAGCTTTGGGACTCTACGAAACCATCTAATTCCTCCCGCATCTATTTCTTACAATCCAAAATCCTTCGCAAAATCCCTGAATGCCCCTTATTTTGTCACAAATCAACTTCTCCATGATGACCTCAACATCCCATTTGTTGCAGACATAGCCCGTGATAGATACTCCTCTTTTGATTCTGAACTCCCTGCCCATAGAAGCCCACTTGTCCGTAATTTATATTCCTTAGATATCCCTGATAAGCCTCCAAGGCGACAGAAAAGAAGGTGGTTGCCTCGGGACCTACAGCCTTAAAATAGTTAGTGAAGTGCCACTTTTTAGTTCTTTCTCAAGACATTTTCATGGATTTTTTTGTCATTCTACGTATTTACTAATTGTGTTCTTTAATACAGTTCTAAATTACAATAAATAAATATTTTAAAAATAAGATTTAGACAAAAATTGTGTTAAGAACCACTAATTTAGAAGTTAATTTCATTTCAGTGGGTTATGAAACTTTGGAATTAGTGACTGGCAATATGTTACATGTAAAGCAGTTTTATCTTTTTCCAGTTCCAATTGATTTTAATTCTTTCCTTTCAGGATTTTTAATTAAACAATATATCACGTTTACAAAATTTCAATTTTCTCATGTAAATCAAACAAATACGCGCCTATAAAAAGGTGTATCAAATTTCCTCATTTCAGAGAAACATTATTTGAAATATCATTCCCCAATGAGAACCCTAACGATGCAATTTCTCGCTGATTGTAACATCAATAACAGTTCAAAGAGAGACGTTATGTGAAGCTGGGCGGAAAACGGCCCTACAAAGGGACGGGACATGTGGAGTAATAACCCTTTCAGAGCTAACTGCAGGAGGTTAGCCATTCAGCCCGGGGACGAGTGCTCCTTGACGAAGCCCCTGACAAACGAGGGCCATCAAGTAGATTGGAATTAATATTTCAGTGCTAGCATTGCCAGGTAGCTGGCCTGGGAATCGTTCCCTCAGGACTCTGACTATGCTCGCCTCGTGTAACCGATAGAGCACCGACAGCGCCTCAACTTCTTTCAAAATTAAATAACAAAACATTTATACATTTTCATGTATATCATGTTCCTAGTAATAGCCTTATGCATTATTGAATGTCTTATTACTTTCACATACCTTTATATAAAACTAGGTGACTCGGCAAACGTTGTTTTGCCATATAAATTATTTCTAGGAGATTTATATTGTATACAAAAATAACTAATTTATTGTAAGTGTGTAAGGAAGTGGTATATGAGTGAAAGAGGCATGGAGTGCTGTGAACGATGAGGGAATATAAAAATAACAAAACACCAAACATTCATTTTTTTAAAATTTATTCCTTAAAATTATATATATCATCAATTAATTACGCCAGAAACACTAACGAACAATATCATTCCCTTATTGCTATAGCGGGAACAATATTTTTTGTCAGCCCATCTTCACACAAACAAACTCGATGGTTGTTAACCCATCGTATGATTGTCCGTGTGAAAAACATGAGTTACACTTAGATAGTAAAATGATAATTCTAAAGGTTGCTACTACGCTTGATACATAAACAATAATAATGACCGTAAACTGTAGAGGGGGTGAGAGAAGGCTTATTGTTTGAGAGAAAGAGCACTCAGTGTTGTTTGCTGGCTGAGAAGTGACGCCGGTAGAACCTTGGGAGGGAAAACTTACTAAGTGATAATGAATCAGTTACCAAGTGGGATGAAAAATGATTAAATTGCTAAAATGGCTATTAAAAAAAAGGGGTTGGTGATAGATAGGTGAAAATTTAGGGTTGTGTGTATTTTTTAATACAACATTATTAAAAATTAATTTTTTGTCAAAAATAAAAAAAATAATATTTGGGGCGGACAACTCTTATTACTTTGGGGTATGAAAAATAGATTGTAGCAGATTCTCAGACCTATTGAATACGCATATAAATTTTGATACCAATCGGTCAAACCTTTAGGGAGGAGTTTGGTAACTAACATTGAGACACGAGAATATTATATTTATAGTAGAAAATGCATTGCGATCGTGCAAATTTTCGAATTACAGTTTTCAACGGAAATACACGTTTAGGGTTCTCTAAGTCAAAATAACCAAGTCCCGCATAAAGGTTTGTGTGCATGTGTCCGTGTGTGCGTGTATCCGTGTCCGTGTGTGTGTGTGCGTGTGGTAGGTCTAGCGCCAAAATAAAAAGTCGTACGAAACTGAAATTTCATATTTAAGACAACTATACGCCCGAGATGTTACAGCAACTGTTTCTTTAAATCGGCTGTTCAAACTATGTATTTTATACCTACATTTTGCACCTTTTTACAATGTTCTCAAAAACGGCTCCAACTGATTTTGATCAAACTCCCTGTATCGATGTAATATTTATTGGGCTTTGGGGGAAGATGTAGATTTCGTTCTGATTAAAATAGTCTGACGGAGCTTAAATGCCGGTAGTTTAAATTTTCTTTAACTGAACTGCCTTCAATTTTTTATACTTGAATAAATTAACCATACTATATTTTTATTATAGATAAAAAACGGATAAATATATAAGTTGAGGGAATACAATATCCAACGAAAGGAGAAAAGAGCAAACATATTTTTTTATACAATTTTTGGAATTTTGAACATAAAAACAGCAATATATATGTATATTATGCTGTTGGAAAGCTAAAGATTTTAGGAAAAATATTATGTTATACCCAAAATTGTAAAATTTAAATGGAGAGTGATGAAAAGCCAAAAAAAAAAACTAAGCGATTGTCATAGATAATGTAATGATTATTTATTAAACCACATGTTTCTATTGAAACTAAACGTAATTAATTATTTTTCATCTCTAAATGTTTTTAGTTTTTAATGTGTTTAATATCGAAGGTAAGTGAAAGTCGTGCGTTGCGCGCCCCAGATTTTTTTTATATTACACTTTTGGGAAAGCAAATAGCTCCTGCGACATACTGCTGATTCTTTACGCGTACGAGCTCGTAATCCTAGTTACACTGATGCCAAAAAGATAATAGATATTTTGAATGGGTACTGTTTAATAAAAGGGCTACAGGTAAATACTCGAAAAAGAAAAATATTATGTTTTCACCAAGAGTAGTGTAAAAAGATAGGCAAGTTATGCAATGAAAATAGTGGACTAGAAAGAGTCACCGAGTATTTAGGAGTGCCATTTTCGGAAACTGTATCACTTTAATTCAATAAGTTTAAAACTGTAATAGGCTCTGTTAGCACACTTTGTGAAAAAGCAAAACTAAGAACGGGGGTAAATAAAATCAAAATGAATAATGCAATAGCAATGAGCATCTTTTTCAAAAAAGTGCAAACATGGGGCTTAGATATTTAGACAGCCTGGCATAATCAACTTTTATTATGATTAAACAAAAAAAAAGTTGGTATTACTGTTTGAATTTAAAACTTCATTATCATTAAATGAGTTACCCTTCTAACTATTTTCATGTACGACGAATAAAATTATTATTTAGTGTCAGATCATGTTATTTTGGCCTTGGAGGCGTAAAATCCTGAAGTCAACAACGCCTGCATATAATATATGTTAATATATTAACCTATACAAAGAAAAGCTATATAAGTAAAAAACTAAGATATGGTTACGAAATAACAACAGTAGCTTCATTAGAACAACAGTAAAAAGGAAAAAAAAATGTGTAATCAAAAATTTCCAAATATATATGTATTAATTAAGATAAAATACATTAAATTGAAGAATGATAAACAAAAATCAATTGTTGGTCAACAACAATCATTGTTGGTGACGCCTTCTCAGCTCATAAAATCACCCTGAAGAAGGCCTATAATTTAGGCCGAAACGTCGGCACAAATAAGTTAAGTTTACGCTTAATTGTGTGTTAAATTAACTGCACCCTGAACCAACGTCTCTCATATATACACACAGTCAACCATTGTCACTTCATGAAAAATTATATTGAATAAAAAATTGCTTATTTTAGATGAAGAAAAAATAAAATTTAAGAGATAAGAATATTTTATTTATTTATATAATATTTACAGTACTCTAGATACAAATATGGTTTGTATCATGATTTCAGTGGACCTTTTTTTTTATAATAACAGAGTTTCAATCATCCTTTAAAATTACACATGATAATACAATATTTTGTTTAAGACAATAGGAAAGGCAACACGAAAAAAAAATCTACACAATAAATGAATTTAAACGGTTTTTTTTTTTTTATTATTTTATTATATACTTAACATTTTGAGTTTTTTGACACTAAAAACTAAAAATGATGTTCGGATCTTACAGCTATTAAATTGATGAGGAGTTATTTATCATAGATAGATGTAGAAGAGGTATAAGAAAATGGGGAGCATATAGAGTAATTACTCCAAGGAAATATCAAAGAAAGAGATAGGTAGGAATTCAAAAATAATAAAACATTATAACATTCAATTTTTAAAAAACTTATTTACAGTTGAATTAAAGCCTAGTCATTATATTACTTTCACTTACGTATATATGAGATATATAGTAAGAGAAAGTATTGCGATCGTAAAAATTTTCGAATTCCAGTTTTCAACGGAAAAATGCGTTTTAGGGTCCCCTGAGTCCAAATAACCAAGTCCCGCAAAAAGATCTAGGTGTGTGTATGTAGTAGCTCTCCGCGCGTAAACGAAAAGTCCTCTGAAACTAAAATTTCATATTTAAGGCAACTATACGCCGAGATGTTACAGCAACTTTTTCATCAAACCAGAAGAGTCACTTTATACTATACATTTTGCACTTTTTTACGATTTTCGTAAAAACATCTCTAACGATTTTGATTAAACTTGCTATATCGATGTAAAATTTAATGAGCTTTTATATGATGTAGGTTTCAATCTCATTGAAAATAGTCTGACAGGGCTTTAATGTCAATAGTTTAAATTTTCTTCAATTTTGTACATTTGAAAAAATTAACCATTTCATGTTGTTTTCATTGATTAAAAACCACTTAATATATAAGTTGAATGAATTTGATAATAAACTGAAAGATAAAAGCGTAAAAGTATTTTTTAATGTCATTTTTTTTTTAAAGATAATTACCGTATTTTATATGTATAATATACCGTTGTAAAGCTAAACATTTTAGAAGAATGTAATTTAACAGTTTAAAAATGTAATAGAGAGTGATGAAAAGCGGATAAAATTAACTGATTGTTTTAGATAATAACATGATAGATTACTTAATAAAACACATGTTTCTATTGAAAATAAATTTAATTGATTCTATAAACTAATTTCATCTCTAACTGTCTTTAAAAAGTCTTAAATTTATTTTAATAAGGGTGGTATGTGAAATTCGTGTGTTGCGCCCACCAGATTTTTTATTACTTTCAATTTAATAGTACCATAAGTATATTTAATAGTAACTTATAAGAGTACCATACCATAAAAAAAAATACGTGTAATATGACGAACCTGACAAACTGAAACCTAAATTCATATATTCCAATCTTAAAATATAAGGCCTCATTTTTCGTTTGATATTTCTGTTTTATCCTCGGGATAGACATCGTAGCATAAGCTCGTCCGCTTTTAGTATCCATTTTCTGCTTGAAGAACATAAATTCATTTTAAGTGATTTAAGGTCGCTGGAGTTCAAGAGGATAAACTTTCCCTGTATATCATGGGGAATTTATTTTGTACATAATGCCCCTTTTTTACTGGAGTGGATACACCCATTTTTCCAGTCTACTTCATTCATGAGTGGTGAGCACTCACTGTTTCGTAGTATCAGACTTTTACGTCGAATTTTCCCAATCTATTTTCCTTCTGAAGTAATATATGATACAGAATGTTGTAACTCGTTATTTTTAAGTGTAATAGAAATAATATGGTGCGCGCAACACACGACTTTCACTCACCTTCGTTGTTAAAATCAATTTAAGAATTTTTAAATACATTAAGGGATGAAAAAAATCTGGTGATCGCAACACACGACATTCCCTTACCTCGACTGTTGGAATCAATTTAAAAAGTTTTAAATGAACTTAAATTTTAAAGTAAATTTATATTAAAAAATATTTAGTGTCGTTAGAATTATATAATTTACTTTAAATAATATAGCAGATGAAGAAATTCCCATTTGGATCTGCTGCTCAACTTCGCTGAGTACCGGATCAACCATGAAGACAATGTTAAAGGAAAAATAGAGAGAGATACTGCCAAATAGAAATATATAGACATTACTCATTTCGAAATTGGTTCATGGACATATATCAAACTTATTTTAATTTCAATACAAGTTATAATTATCTATTTTATCCAACCTCTAGTGGTGTGGAATAATTTTTTTTTTTTTTTTGTTTTTTTTTAGTAATTTCCTCAACCCTACAGTAGCCTTTAAGGGATTTCTCTTCTTTCTTTCCTTTTTTATATCTTGTGTATTTATTATACATACTTTTTATACATGAATGTATATAAGTCTAGGTAGTGTTTAATTTTTCTTTTTGCACATTTGTAAATAAAAAATAATAAAAGTTTTCTTGACCATACATAAATATTAATATCTACTGTTCATTTTAGTTATTGTTAAGGGACATAGTCCCAGAATAAAGTTTTATTATTATTATTAATAAATCCAGCCTTGCCTCAATGTATGTGGTGATGCAGGATTTCCAGTGAGTCCATACTTCTCCAAAAATGATCCAGTATTTACTGTGATGGTTCCCCTGCTTCCGAACCAAAGTCCCCGGGACTGTAAACTCTTCACGAAATTTTTCTTGCAGGTATGGAATAAATTTCGTATAAATGTTTTCTTTCTCCTCTTGAATTTGTTAGCCTTGTCCCTGGTCATATGTCTCATATGTGATAGTGGGATCTGCTTCCTTTTCTGCAGTACTAAATACCAAGATATCCTCAAATCTTGTTGACCCGTCAGTAAAATAGGAAATCACCTGTTGAAAACATTTGTATTTTTTCCATTCCAAAAAATCTGCCATCTCCTTCTTTATGCGGTTGTGCATTGTTACGTATAAATATCAATCATCATTTTATGTCCTATTTGTTACATTACATTACCTTTTACAACTTTGAATATAAGATAATATTTTTTTTTTTAATTTAGCTTTCTAACGGTATATTATACATCTATGTTATTGTTCTTATCAATTCCCAATAGATTTCATACATAACTGTTTTGTCTATCTGTTTTAACTATTTAGATTAATTACTAAAATAAATAAATAACAAAAAAAAACTTCAGATTATAACGTATGCATGATATTCACAGTTATTAGTTGATTATATTTTTGTGAAATACGTTCATAAGAGTCAAAAAGGCATTTTAGTTTTATATAAGGTACTAAAATTAAATTGGTGTCATATTTTAAATCTCTTTCCCTTTCTTATTGTATTCTATTTTAAAATAACAAGCTCTTTATTGAGTTTTAATTTTTTTTCTATAATGCGTTATTTATATATGTTTTGCTAGTATATAACTTATAACTGCATATATTTTCCTCTCCTGTGCGAATATGTTTTTTCTTCGTATCGTTGACCCCTGGCCGCGCGGTGTTGTCTCTTACGAGATTACATTAGCGAATCTCGATAATATTTTATACTGTGGTGTCATCACTCCCTACGCCTATTTTTTTTGAATAGCCAAGAAGTGGCTAACGGGTTTCATAAACCCGGGAGAGAATCTTTGAGTGGAACCCCATTTAATTATAAGCTTGAAAAAAGGACTAGGATTGGAACCCACAATCTTTGGTGTGGGTAGACTTGCGCGCTTGCCTCACAACCACGGGTTCTCAAATGAATATGTACTTAACGTTATAATTTGGATATTTAGTTTATATTTTTTTTTGGAGGTGAATATCCGGAGCATTGCCTTTTCTTTTCCCTACATAACTGTTCATACCACTACTTTCACACTATACCTTCATTTGTGGATAGTATAAAGTGTAAAAAATTATCTGTTATAAGTAAAGCATTAAGTCTTGTAATCGCCAATGCATCATCTATTCATTGTTTGACCATTTCCCAAATCTAATATTCCGTCCAGCTGAGAATTCCATTTCAAGACATCCATCGAGGGCCATTTAATTGAGAAGACGGTCAGATTGGTAACGAACTTTGTTACACCTCCCCGGCCATTATCGGCGAAGGTATAATTGCATTTATAGAGGAGCCTTCTCTTTAGGGAGCTATTAAATTTATTAATTGACTTGTATCCAATTATTGGAGTTAGGAGGCCTCTTAGCCTCTGCCAGAGGCATTGTCTCCTAACCGGATCTGCCGCTGCGGTTCCATCTGGACCACTCTCCCTAACGAGATCTCTCGCCGCTGCCCATCCTCTGCCCACCGGTCTAGGTCTAGAGGAAGGCCCTATGTGGCTAGAGATGTACATAGAAAGGCTCTCTGGAGAAGGTCATAATAAAAAAGTATAAAAGTTTATAAATAACTAGTGATGTTAAATCTATAAGACGTCTGTTTATGTCTCTTGCTCATTTTTCAGCTTACGAAGCTAGTTCACGCCATATGTTATGGCCTGATAATGATTTTTATGCCTGTTTTATTTAATATAGAAAACTCCATAATTTTTATAATAAGATCATTGTTTGTATTTATCTTTATGTTATATTCGTTTTAAAATATACTTATTTTAATAGAATTAAAAGTTTTTTCCGCGTACGGGAAAATAAATATATGATAGAGACAATAGAATAAATTCGGACTTCAATTGTTTTTATTACGAATCGAGTCGAGTGTTGAGATAGCGTCTGAACGGTGAAGCTGTGCCGTACGTAGACCCAAATCTACTCTGAACGTTTACAAACGTATTTGTTCACTAGCTGCGTTCTTCTTATTCTCATCAATCTCCTCTGGACTTTGAAGAGCCGCCCAGCGGTCGATTTCTTCAATTCTCAACTCAACTAGACCTTGTTTACGTGACTATATATGACTATGTTTAACTTATTTTGTCAATTTAATTTAATTTTTATTTTTTTGACGCAGAACGGCCTTAGAGACCACTCAAATATCATTTTCTTCCACCTTTGCCCATACATTCCCTTCTCTTTCTCTCTTCCCACTTCTTCCTCATTCATTCAGACTGCAATCTTCTATGTTTCTCATTCCTTACTCTCCCCTTTCTCATCTCTTTAGCACCCATAAGGACCTTTATCTTCACCAATTTTTCCCTATATTCATCTCTATTGACACATTCCTGATTTGAGATTCAAAACCTCACAGTGAGGCTTCCTTATCTGCTTAATGTACCCACTGGCCCCATTATATCCCCACATTTCTTCAATACTTCTTATTTTATTGGAACATTAAATTTCTTTAATTTAATTTCTTGTATTTTTTTAAATCTGTTTAATTAGGTTCATTTTGTTTCTCGGGTTTTTATAAATATTTTTCATTATGTTAATTTTGTTTTATATATTTTTTTACATCTGTTCAAGTATTTAATTAGGTTAAGTTTGTTTCTTATATTGTTTATAGGTGTTTTTAGTTTAATAAGTTTATTGTGATTTGTTGTTTACTTTTATTTATTTTTTTTTTTTAATCTTAATTTGAGTCCACTAAATTGCCAAAATCTAACCACCCTGAATTTGAGTTATCACTTGGAAGTACTGTTCTTCCATGTATAGCTCAGCCTATACAAAGCTTTTATTCGACACGATATATTTCCTTCTTTATTTCATTATCTCTAACCAAGTCTCTCTGGAATCTTGGAACCTGGAACAGCTGTCTAACAGCGGTGCGGGTATTTTTTTTTTTTTTTTTTTATTTATTTATTTTTTATTTTTTTTTTTGTAAGGGTCGAATGTAAAGCTGCAAATATCCTTGATCGATATCCCTTATCGATACAACAAGGATCCTCAAGCCTTGCTGCCCAGACATGTTGCATTTCCTGTAAAACTTGGCCTCGAGGTATTCAAAATCTTTCAAAACGAACTTTTTCAATTTTTTTTTATCTAACTCAGAATCTATAGATCGAAGAGAAATCACAATGAGTACAAAGTCTTAATTTCATTCTACATGAATCGTAATCTATTTATATATTGTTATGTAGTATTAGTGATCTACCTTCAAGTAATCTACCTGTTAATTTGAAACTCAAAAGACTTATCTGATGAATGTAGCTAAAGGGGAACTTAATTATTGAAAAGAGCGAAGAAAGTTATCGTCCAATTAGCCAAAATAGGATAAAAGCGACTTTCAATGAAAAAAAAAAATAAATAAATGATCCTTCTATACTCTGACTTTTCCTTTATTAGTGTAATAATTTTTTTATTATAATTATCTTTTGTTTTATTGCAAGTGAACATGAAGTAGGTATTTTCAGTTAATTAAAATATTTATCTTATTGAACTCAAACTTTATTACAACTAGAATCTATAAATCCTTCCTTTATGGGTTCCATCTGTACTTCACTAACATATTCAAGATCTTGAAAATGGAATTGATAGAAGATTGAAAGCGGAGATGGAAAAATCCTTAAGGAGCCTCGCTCGACTGGGAGGTGTCGCTTGTTGTCGAGGGCAGCTTTTAGCTAATGGTTTGGCATTAACAGGGACTTACATAACACAGCCACCCGTTAATGGATTAATGATCCTCCAATCCTTAATGGATCAGGTCTACCGAAAGGTGGCAGAGTATCTAAATTGCATTATAACCAGATTTTATCATCAACAAGGCTTGTAACATCCATGATCTTTAATGGGTATTCCGTCAAGATTCCTACTAAACTACCAATCTATCTGTTATCTATTATATTGATCTGTTTTCATCGTGAATTTTAAATTATTGAAAGTCTCAAAGCTAGAACTAAAATGCTGTAAAATTCACTTTTATTTAAAACGTTTACAGTCTGAAAGAATATTTGTTTATATTTTATTTTAAGTGAAAACGGTTGGTGTAAAGTAATTGAAAACTTCATACTTATATAAAAATATATTTCTACTGCGTGCTGATGTTTCAACTTAAATTTTAGGTCTTTGTCTGAATTTTTAGAGTGACTACAAAGGAAGGTTTTCAGTTTCGATTTCCAGAACTACAATCACAAACACTTTATTAAAGGACCTTGAAGCGATTAGCTAGTAGCCAAGAGGATAGGACTAACCTAAAATTTAACTTACATTTCGAGCAATTGAAAAGATTTGTTATTATTCATATTCATTTATTAACCACCTTGAGTTTAACAAACATTCAGTAATAATTCACACCTGCTATGTTTTATCATTCATAAAACATTTAAGAAACAGAATGGTGACTTTGAATTAAAAAAAAAATGAGTAAAAAGTCTTTAAAGTATTAAATCCGGCATTACCTTCGAATTAGTAAAATTTGTTCTTTTCCTGCGTAACCCACCCTTCCTCCCTAATATGGACAGTTAGCATTATGCCATTTCGGACAGATTCCTGCATCTGGATCAGTAGCAATCTTTAAAAGTGTCCTTTTCAGTGTGATAATTCAAGTTACCAATGAAATATATGACTTCATATTTTTTTTTTAAAGGAGAATCGAGTCAAAAATGGTGGTTTTCTTACATTTTGAATCTTATCATAGTTACAAGAAACGTCAATTGTTAGGAATCCTTTCAAAGAGAATGGCGACTTAAAATATTACAAAAATAATTAAAAATGTATTTAAAATATTAAAATCGGGCATTTCTTTTAAAATAGTAAAAAATAGTCCTCTTGGTTAGTACTACCCAATGAGCTCCTTCATTGGTTTATTCATATGTTGACCAATTTCATACTGATTTGAGAGTTGTTATTTCTCCATTATTTAGACAAATCTTTACATAGATCACTTTCAGCCCCCTTCTGAAGGCGCTATCTACGTAAATTGATATATATTTTCTCGAAGTTCATTATATTTGTTTTTACTTATGTAGCCCACTCTTAATTTATTAACAGTAACAAATGACAATTTCTATTTCGTAATACATTTTTTATTCTATTTATTTATTTTATCTTGATATATTTATATTCAAACCTGTCATGTTTTATTATTATATTCATAAAAATCATATATTTATTATTCATAAAACATTCAAGGACTAGAATGGCGACTTTAACTTATAATAGAAAAAAATAAGTTAAAAACGTCATTAAAATCAGGCATATCCTTCGAAATGGTAAAATTTTTTGTTTTTTTTGTAAGTATTACTGAAAATTCATTACTATGACAGAAAATACATGACTCTCTTAGATGATAACTAAATGAAAATACTAAAATCGATCTGTATAAAAGCGCGAGTATAACTTATGACTTTAACGCTCCAAGACAATCGCTTCTACTATAAACGAGACCCATAGGTCTCTTTTAATAGTCATACTAACTAATGCCTAAAATTTAGACTGTGCTAGGGCATGCTATAAAATATGCTTTCTTATTTTGGCTTGATCACATATAATGACTGCACCACAAACGTTCTCGTATAATTCTTTCCATGGTGAAATATTCTTCCGTCATTTACGTTCCAGTATTATGTTTGTTTTTCTTATGATTAGTATTTCTTTATTTTATTTGTTTATCAACCTTAAGGGGCAGAGGTGTGATCAAAATAATTGCATTCCGTAGTAAAATTCCGGACATTTTTACGAATTCCATTATTATTGGTTTGGCGCTACAAAAAGTTGACGCGTCCAGGCCTCCTCAACCAGCAACCTCCAGAAGTCTCTGTCCTGTGCTGCAGCCATCCAGTTGTGGACTCCTAAGCTCCTCGCATCCGCGGCCACACAGTCACTCCATCGAAGGCGGGGGCGGCCAACTCTCCTCCGGCCAGGGACTATCTCCGTCAATAATCTTTTAGGAGTTCATGTTCCTCCATCCTGGCCACATGTCCAGCCCATCATAGGCGATGTCACTTGATTACGCTAACAACGTCAGGCTCTCCAAAGAGGATGTAAAATCTTCATTTTTCCTTCTCTCCACTCTCCCACCAACCAACACCGGTCCAAAAATCTTTCTGAGTATCTTTCGCTAATACGGCCAACCTCGATACACCTCCTTTGCCATGGTCCATGTCTCGCTTCATACGTAATACTCCGCTATTTATAATAGTTCTGTAGTCTGACATTTGATCTTTATCACCTCTCTGAGACAGCTTAAACCAGTAGACACTGCTGGGCATCCCCTGGCGCATCCTTTTTGGACGACAAACTTTCTGAGCGATCGCGATTGCCTTTTTCTTACGAATCATTAGGGTGCTAATTTTTTTCTTGGCGTATTCTGGTTGAATCGTTAGGCGATTCTTTTTCTCGTTTTCGAATAAGTATTTTTCGAATTATGTCTAATTGTGTAGAGTGTTCCTAGCATATTATTGCATTTTCGCAAGTGGTGTAGCTTCTTAGCGTCTTAAAAGTATCCGTGGCAGTCTGCAGTGCCCAATAATAATTCTGCATGCAATAATTACTCTCTTGAGTTCCACAACCTCGTTTTCCATTTTTGGCAGTTGGTTGATCGTTCGCAATTTGACGTTTCTCTTACAACTGTCTCCTACCTTTAGGTAGGTTATTTGTTTTCCTCTATTTATCAAGTCGTTTTTTCTGATGAAAATGATTTGAGCATCAGAAATTTAGTAATTTTAATTATTCGCTAGTTAATGTTCGAATGCCTAAAAGAAGTAAATTCATCTAAATCTACACTGCATTGTAAATTTAGGAACATTAAACTTGAGTTATTTTTACTTTTTATTTTAATTAGCGGTTTCCGATTTTCACAAATTAAAGTATACTCCTACAAGTTGTTCTCCATTTACAGTTAATTGAGTTTTTTTACTTATATTATAAATTGCGGTTTCGATTTAAAAAATTAAAAATAAATCCTCAAAATTGTTCTACCATTTACAGTTTAAATGTTTTAAAGAAAATACTAGGTTTATTTTATTACTTACATTGGGTAACTAATATGGTACTCTGTTTCCATCCAGAGAGTGTTCGCTCAATAAATCTTTCCGAGCATTTCTTCCTTGTATGGTCCTAGTAATTACATGATTGAACGTTGACCTTAGTCTTCGAGTGGGTAGAAGATCAAACAGGAATATTGGTTTCATCTAGCCATTAAGGGCTCCTTAAAATTGCAATGCATTAAAATAGTTTTCAGTTAAATATACCTGAAATCAAATATATATATACATTATTTAAAATAAAAAAAATTAAATCTAAGTATTTAAGTTCCTAAAAAAAAGGAAAAAGTAGATGAAGAGATAATGATGTAATTTTATTTTATTTGCATTTCAATGCAGAATTTGGCAACTTTCACCGACAATGCCATCTAGAAATGATTTTAAAAGCTGGAAAAAAAATAAACTACATTAATTTGTTTTGAACTAAAAATTCACGTAGTCCATAATGAAATTTTTTTTAATCCTACCTTCCCCTCTCCCCTACAAAAAAGTATGTATATATGATTTTTTTTTCATAGGGAAGCCTTATATGTTATGTATTTGTGAGTGAATATAATATAGATTACAATAATAATAATAAAAAATCTGGTGCCCGCAACACACGAAAATCAGTTACCTTGGTAAATAAAATTAATTTATGAACTATGAACTAAGGATAGAGTTGAAAATATTTTAAGACATACAATAAATAGAAAACACTTCAATAGGTAGAGTTGAAAATATTTGAAAGAATTATATTCAGTTTCGTTAGAAAAATGAGTTTTAGATTAAATAATATATCAACATGAAAATGTTAAGTAAAATATTTACAAAAGTGTATGTCAAATTCCTCACTTTACATTACCTTTTAAAGCTTTGTAAGCAAGATGACCTTTTTTTTCCTAAAATCAGTAGATTTCCAACAGTATTTCATACCCATAGAACTATTTTCATAACCTATAGAGCTCATGTTCGGAAAAGAAAATATTTACCTAACCAAATATTTTTGCTATTTTCTCCCTTTTTAGATATCGAATTAGTTTTAATTATATATTTATCCGTTTTTTATGAATGCTAAAATGATGATATGGTTGTTTCATGATTGGTTGTTTAAAATTAAAAGTATTTTAGAGGAATAAAATTCCATAATCCGGCATTTAAGCCCCGTCAGACTATTTCAATCATAATGAAACCTACATCAAATTAAAGCCCGTTAAATTTTAGAAATAGAAATAGCGAGATTAATCAAAATCGTCAATGCCGATTTTCAGAAAATCGTAAAAAGGTGCAAAATACATGGTTTACAATACATCTTTCGGTCAGCCGATTTTAAAGGAGGAAGTTTTCTCTAATATAAAATTTCAGTCAAATATAAAACAGACTCTCTCTCTCACACACAGACTTTTTCGCGGGAATCGGTCGTTTGACCTAGGGCACTCAATAACGTGTATTTCCAGTGAAAACTCGAATTCGAAATTTTCACGATCGCTATACTTTCTCTTACTATATATTTCGTATATAGGTAAGTGGAAGTATTAAAGTTTTAAAATCACAAATCCTACAGAACCATCTATCAGCCATTGAAGAATTTTGTCAAAACTGGAGAATTAAAATAAATCCTAACAAATCCCATCAAATCACCTTCACACAACGTCGTAAACCTATGACTTCCTGCCCCACCGTATCCTTTAACGATATCCTACTTATTCCTGTTGAACAGATTCGGTACTTAGGACTCCACCTCGACAAAGGCCTAACATGGAATCCTCATACTAGACTGAAACGACAGGAAACTGCTCGTAGATACAGATTACTACAACACTTAATCGACAAACGCTCAAAACTTCCTACTTACTACATAAAACTCATTTATATAACAATTATCAGGCCTATTTGGACCTGTGGCATTGAGCTATGGGGGTCTACTAAACCATCGAATTCCTCTCGCATCCGATCCTTACAGTCCAAAATCCTTTGTAAAATCCTCAATGCGCCTTACTTTGTTACTAATAAAATCATCCATAAATACCTAAATATCCCATTTGTTGAAGACTTGGCCCGATATAGATATAACTCATTTCATTCCAAACTTCCTGCCCCTCAAACCCACTTATCCGTGACCTCTCCTCCATATCTATTCCCCACAAGCCACCGAGGCTCCTTAAAAGAAGATGGACTAGAGACCTCCTAACATAAATTAGACATTGGAGTGCTACCAATGGGTAGTTTCTTCTCAGGACTATCATGTGTTTTAATCATATATAAAGCCTATTTACTGGTTGTATTTATTTAATACAGTTGTAAATTTCTTTAAATAAAAAAAAAAAAAAGTTTTTCAAAAAATATATATTTTTCTTTCGGGGACAACCTTTTTTTTATCCCTGATGCTGTCAAATATTAAAATATATATTCCTTTTTTTTATTATTGTTTTAAGTGAAATATACAGCATTTCAGCATTTTCACTGGCATTAAAAAATCTCCCTTAAGTGCTGTATGGGTTTTGGAGCTACTATCGAAACAAAATATATGTACATAACGGCCTACGAATTATATTCCAGATAGAGTATTTTTATGTGTCTGACAAATTGGGACCGAAATACATACAAATTCACTTAGCTCTGACTTGTAAATAAACAGGGACAACTGAAACAGTTTTAATTTATCAAAACTCTAAATATTAATATTTATTTTTGTTTGAATAAAGCTGCGGAGCAGAGATTGTGAGACAACACAGTGAGATTGAAAATATAAAATGAGTGCGTTAAAAGTATAGAGAGAAAAATTAATCTACAACTTAGAAGTAGTTAAACTTCTCAATTGAATGCCAACCGTTGATAAAAAATAGTTACAATTAAAATGAAAATACGATAACGAGGGTAAAGCAAGCAAAAAACTCAAATAAATTAGGAGAAAGAACTGACTATATAAATTATTTTCAAGTTCCTTTAAGACAACTATTATGAAACCATTACCAGTCCGAAGTAATAAGTAACTTAGTACTGGAACTCCTTTCATGTTATGACTTCATAAAGTTTAATGCTAATTTAAGATAATGCTTCTACTTTAGTATCCTCTCTCTTTCTTTTTATGTACAGGAAAATTTAAAATCCTCCTTTGTCTCAACTATAAACACTTTTTTCAATTGAACTGACCATTTTCTTTGTTCTTGCAAGGAAGAAAATGTTTAGCTGATTCGTTACCATATTTGAAACTTAAACTGTTATTTAAATGTTGTTGTTATTACCAGAGTACATTCTTTTCCTATGGAGTTATGCAATGAAACCTAAAAACATTTAAGATTTTAACTTCTTTCTGAAGATAATTTAAAAATGATATAAAAAGAATTAAAAAGAATCTCCTCCTTTTTGGTATATTTTTTTTTTAACTGAAGCTTTGCAATCGACCAATATAGGGGTAGCTGAAGTGTATAGCTATTTGGGATTAACGCTTCCCCGGTTTCCCGAGTTCAGTATACTGCACTAATACTCCCAGAACAGTACACCTTACATTTTTTTTTTTTTTTTTTTTTTTTTTTTTTATTGAGAAATATTACAATCTGTTTCAGAATGAACAATAGTAATAGAGATATAGGACCACATTCATACAATATATACAGAAAATAACGATAAAGTCAAATTACATAAAATAGAAAAAAAAAATCATTTATATGTACAATAAAATATAACAAAATAAAAAAAACAAAAAAAAAACAACAACAACCTATAATTGAAATAAATACAAAGTTGGCAAATAAATAAAAATCATACAAACAAACATAACTATATACAATATTTACAACTGCTAAGGGGACCCCAGACTGGGCTTTTCCCTCCACTTGTGGAGGAAAAAAGCGGAATCCAAGAGATCCCAGCGCCTCTCTCTCAGCCGCATCACTGGTCTTAGCCAGTAGAGGCTGAGTTAGGGCGCAATAGCCACAAACATACAGTACATGAGTGGAGGATCTGACCAGTGTCAGAACTCCAGTATAAATGTTATAGAACGTCGCGGGGCCACTGCCGTTTCAATCTTCGTGGAGGATTGTAGGGGTGGGTGGAGCTGGAGAGGGATTGAGCTAAAGGATTAGGATGATGAAGGAGGTTCCGATGAAAATTAGAAAATTTGGATGGTACCAGATCTAAAATGAATGGAATATTGAGGTCGTGGTGTAAGGTACAGTTGGAAACATAATAGGGAGCATTAACTATTGTTCGGAGGACTTTGGATTGGAAGGATTGGATGCGTTTGATGTTAGAGTATTTAGCTGTCCCCCACAGCTCAAGTCCGTAGGTCCATATAGGTTTTAGTACTGTCTTGTATATTAGTAATTTGTTGTCAACTGTAAGATGAGATTTTCTGTTTAATAGTCTGTATAACTGGCCGAATCTGCGGTTGAGTTCTTTTCTTTTAAGTCTTGTATGTGGGTTCCACGTTAGTCTTTTGTCTAGTAAAAAGCCCAGATACCGGACTGTGTCTGAGGAAGGAAGCGGTATGGAATTGAGTTTAACTGTTGGGCAGGATTTGCGTCGAAGGGTGAAGGTGACGTGTGTGCATTTTCTTTCGTTCACCTTAATACGCCAAGCATTACACCAGTCTTCGACAAGGGAAAGGTGCCTTTGGAGATTTAGCGATGCTGCTTCAGGATCGGAATCGGATGATAAAATGGCTGTGTCATCAGCAAATGTTGCCAGAAAGGTATCGGGATCGGTAGGGATATCGGCGGTATAGAGGATGTAGAGGACGGGTCCTAAGACGCTGCCTTGAGGAACACCGGCCTTAACAGTATAATGTTTGGAAAACTCTAAACCACAGCGAACTCGGAAGGAGCGGTTTGATAAATAGGACCGGAGGACTAGGTATAAGGATTGGGGTAAATGGGTTTTGAGCTTAAAGAGCAATCCCGGGTGCCACACCCGGTCAAAAGCTTGCGCTATGTCCAGAAAGGCACCCGAACAATACTCCTTGCACTCAAGGGCGGAGGAAATGTGGTCTACAACTCGGAGTCCTTGCTGAACCGTGGAATGTTGAGGACGGAATCCAAACTGGTGTGAAGGAAAATTGTGAAATTTGGCTAGGATTCGTTTTAATAGGAGTTTTTCGAAGATTTTGGAGAGGATCGGAAGAAGGCTAATAGGTCTGTAGGATGACGTACAGTTGGAGGGTTTACCTGGTTTTAGGAAAAGGATGATAGTCGAGTGTTTCCACAACAGAGGGAAATAGGTAGTGCGTAGGATACAGTTATAGATATATGTAAGGAATGTAATGGCTTTAGGTGGAAGTTGTCTTAGAATTTGAGGAGTGAGGAGATCGTATCCAGGGGATTTACGGAGAGGAAGCTTTTTAAGAAGATATTTGACCTCAGAGGGATTGATTGCTTTAGGTGGTAAGGAAATTGGTATCGGTGACGTAAGGAACTCTTCAACTATAGCGGTATGGGTTGGATTGAGATCAGAATGAGGAGTGAATACCTTGGAAAGGTGTAGTGCAAATTCCTGGGCCCTATCTTTGTCAGAAGCAGCCCAGGAATTATCACTACGCCGGAGAGGATGGGATATCAGGGGAGATTTTAGGATTCTCTTCGTGACATTCCACAAGGAATTGTCACGAGTCGAGAGAGAGGAGAGGTAGGAATTGTAGGATTGAGAACGGAAGATCGCCAACTCCCGCTTTAATTGTCTACAATAAAAGTTATAGGAGTGGCGATCTGCTGGGTGGCGGGTGCGTTGCCATAATGTTCTGGCTCGGCGTTTGGTGTGGATTAGGTCTAGGAGGTGTTGTGGTAAATGGTTTTTGTAAGGATTTATTTGGGAGTGCTTGGGAACGGAGGCAGTCCAGGCGGCTTGTTGAATCGAGGTTGTAAAGGAATAGACGGCATCGTCAAGGTCAGTTTGGGTTTTGAGAGTCACTCTGAGGTCAATATCATTGGTGAGGATTTCGCGGAAGAGGTTCCAGTTGATAGGGCCTCTGATGAATGACGGTGGGACAGGTTTAGGCATAGGTGTTAAGGATACATTTGGGATCAGTGGACTATGGTCAGAGGATAGTTCATCAAGGCGAGTTACGGAATAGTTCAGGGAGCCTAATCCGCTGTGGATGAAGAAGTCGAGGATGTCTGGATTACGGTTAGGATCTGTTGGCCAGTAGGTAGGAGAATTGGGAGGTAGGAGATTAAGGCGTCGGGAGTTGAGTGCAGCCTGCAATGTCCGTCCACGAGTATTTGTGGTCCTGGAACCCCATTGTTGGTGCTTGGCGTTTAGGTCTGCACCCAGAATAAAGTGATTCCCCAATGAGTTGAGGAAGGATCCAAATTGGGTAATGGAAATAGAATGTTTAGGAGGGCAGTATGCTGATGCGATGACGAGCGGAAAGGAAAAGGTCTTGATTATAACAGAGGTGGCATGTAGGAAGTCGTGGGCGGGAAGTGGGTGTAAGTGATGGGAGGGGGATCGGTGGACAATGACTGCAGTACCGGCATGGGCTTTGCCGTCTGGATGGTCTGTCCGGTATATTGTGTATTCAGGTATTTTTAAGTACATTTTAGTGGTTAGTCTAGTTTCAGTAATGAGTGCAACATCAACGTTTTTGTCTTGCAGTAAGGCTGTAAGTTCGTCAGTGTGAGTTCTAACACCATTCGCATTCCAAAGGAGAATGGATAAGGAATTAGGTGAGGTCATTTATGGTTTTTGTAAGGCAGGAATGAGATTTGATACAAGGTTCGTAAGGAGTGATATTAGAGGCATAACAAGGGATTTGATTTCGGAGATAAAGGATGTCATCAAACTGGTAAGGTCTGTGGTGTTTGAAGGGGGAGAAATATGAGAGATTTGTGGTGGATTAGGATTTTTAGGATTGGTTATATTTTGAGGAAGAGGTATTTGTGGAATGGACTGAGGATATTTAGGTACATTTTGCAGTTCCGGCAGGGCCTCGGCTTCACTACATTGGTTCCCACCTCCAAGTAAGTGGGCAAATGATACATTGGCATCGATTATTTTTGAGGGTTCTCTTCTAGTTCTTGTCTGTCTTGCTGTTTCATCCAGTACTTGGGGTGTTTGATTCCTGGTCCTTAGTTCCTTATAGATTTGGCATCCTTTGTAGTTGGCCGGGTGGTCCTTGAGGCAATGAGCACATACAGCGGGTGTTGACTTTGGTTTTGTACATTCCACAGACTTGTGCTGTTCACCGCATTTCACGCAGCGTGGTATGTGATAACAGTAACTTTTGGTATGACCATACGCCTGACAATTGTGACACTGAACAATTTCTCTCTTGGTGTAAGGTTTTTCGACTTTTACACTTGTATAGTACAGTCTTTTCAGATCGTAAATTTTTTCTACCCCTGACAATGGTTCCAGGTCAACAAAGAATAGAGGAAGTTGAACTCTATCTTTTATGACATTAGTGACTTGGCGCACTTTGTAACCCATCTCTATAAGTTCTTCTTTGATAGCTTCAACTGGTGTAGAAGAATGTAGATTTCTGATTACAACTCTAAGAGATCTCTCTTGGCGTAGCTGGTAAGTATGGAAATCCGCTTTAGTATCAGTTAGATATTTCACTATTTTTCTATACGTCTCGGCGGTGGTCAGTGATATTTTAGTGTCATTGATTCTACTCATACAGTAGTAGCTGGTGGAGTCGGTAATTTTATTCAATTGAGCACACAACAACTGAAAATTTTTAATATTTTTGACAAATATCGGTGGAGGCCGTGGTTCACTGGGTGTAGGAGCAGATTCCATGTTTTCTTTTTCATTATGTAGAATTTGAAAAGGATTTGGAGTGAAAAACGGAGATTCATCAGTCATCCCTTGTGACGATGTGCCAGGTTGTGGTTCAGATTCGGTATTAGTACCTGAAGGGGTTCCTTGCTGATTTAATTTTTTATTAGTATCACGGCGGGGTCTTTGTTTTATGGGAGACGTGATTGAACCACTAGATCTAGATCTTTTAGTTGATGCTTTGGAGGACATCACTTGGTGAAAATATCGCATTTCATGTGAAGAAGATAATGAGATAATAACTAGATGTGGGAAATAAAACAATAACTAAAGAAAAGAAAAAGCAATCCCGGCCTTGCCGAGCTACTGGCAATCAGCTGATGTGAAGAGGTTACCCAGCATTCACTTTACACTGTAAATTGTAACAAAACTTACTGTTCTTTGCTCCAATATTTACTGCTGCTGTTATCTTGAAGTCTGGTGAGGTTTTCAAGATTGTACTGAAGTGAATTCCAACTGAAAAAGCAAGAAATCCAAGAGACGATTTGAATGATGACTGCTATACTCATGCGCATGCGCAGAACTCACCCACCTTACATTAACACTAACACATGGACATATACAGTATACACCTCAGGGCATCCTTCCCTGGGAAGACTCATTGGTCATCGGGTATATAATGACCCAAGTTCACCCGAGGTAACGGGTCCTTCTTTACTGGGTCAATCATCCGTAAAGGAATAAAACTGATTCAAAGAAATATACCTTGCCTCAGAACAAACGGACTGTTTCAACGGAAACGACTTGGCACGGAAAAGGATCTAAGATTTGGAACCTGGAATATAAAATCACTGACAGGAAAAGAGGTCGAGCTAGTGGGTGAAATGAAGAAATATAAGATCGACATATTAGGAATGGCTAAGGTGAAGAGGAAAGGAAGTGGAGAAGTAGAGCTGGATGACGGATATTTCCTGATATATGCAGGTGTACCAAAGGACGTTCGGGCCAAAGAGGGAGTGGGGATAGTCATGTCTTCTGCAGCATGTAACAGAGTTGAAGAATGGGAGCCAGTCTCTTCCAGGATTATACTTGCAGACCTCTAAGTAACCATTGGAAAGTTAACTATCATCCAAGTGTATGCTCCCATTGAAGATGCTGCGAATTATTCTACTCAGACCTGCAACGAGCGATTGATAGAAGCAGGGGCAAAGGAAGGATGGTAATTCTCTGTGGAGATTTTAATTCAAGAATTGAACGAGACTACAGAGCCTCATTCGGTGCGATGGGGCTTCATGGAGGTGGAATAGTTGAGAATGAAAATGGCCAATGATTGATTGATTTCTGCGTCGACAATGATTTCTTACTAGGAAATTCCTTCTACCCACATAAAAGGGTCCATAAAATTACTCTCTCGAGCGCAGTAGAAAATAGTGTCATCGACTATTTTATCTATGACCGAGGAATTCGATAATATCTCAGAGATGTAAAAGTAATAAGAAGGGCCGAAATAGGCACAGATCATTGTTGTTTTTGTCACCCGCAAGCCTCAAGCTAAAGCTTATGAAAATAATAGCATTTCTAATTTGAAATGTTGGACTTGAAAGTACATTATATAAAATTAAATAAAATATTTTGATAAGATTAATACATTAGATACAGTACGTACATTAAAGATAAATATGTCAAATTATCAATTTCGTAAAAAAATGTTCTTAAGTACCTTTTTGTAATCAACGTCTGAATTAGGGCTACACAAAATCTAAATCGAATCGATTAATTATTGACATGCCGACTTATAACGTTATGCTATAAATTTTTTGACAGAACTAGATTAAGATCTGCTATCTGACAATAAAACCTTATTCGTTATCTATAGTTAAAAAAGTAACTGATTAAATGATAATAAAGCCATGTAGTTAATCTAATGTATTATCTGCTCATTCTTTAACCGTACGTTTGAAAATGACTACAAAAATGAATTCTTCTCGAGGGAAAACAAATATATATTTTTCTTCTTTCTCTAAGTATAAACATTTACGGGACAATGCATTTAATGAAGCAAAACAGATAACAGAAAATATACACTTGGCCACTAACATAAAAATTCTGAATAATCTTTCCCACTATTTAAATTGTTTGGTAAAAACGTATTCTGATTGCCAGCTTTTAAAATCCGTAGCTGTATTAAGAATCCTTGGTTTCCGAGTAAAAAGCTATATCTTCTTCATCGCATTTGAAACGTTATTTTTTCCGAAAATAATTTTGTTCTACATTACAAAGAATAGCTTAATTACGATGTTCTTAATATCTTGCGCATAATAATGTTAATTACTGCTGGAATAAATATTTCAAATCATATTAGGAAAATCATAGATCTGCAAACTCGTGTTGTTTCGATCTCATGCAACATACACTTTAGAACGTGTTAAAGCCACAATTAAAGTGCGAAACATGACATGGGCAATTTTGAACACGATAAACTCTGTTAAGGGTTACAACTAACGCGATTTCGTTGTAAGATATTTTCGTGATTTATTCACCTTCGGTCTACTATTCCCTGTTCTAATTATTTATTTTGAACATGCTAGAAATAATGTCAAGTAATGGATTTTTCATGAAAATAGTTTTATAGGTTTAGTTTTTAAGTAAAGTCCTTAGAACAATAGTCGATGCCCCATATTATGTCACCAACAAAACCTTACACCATGACCTGAATATCCCATTTGCCCTGATCTAATCCCATCCAAATTCTCAATCTTCCATCAGAAGCTTACTCACCTTCCTAATCCCTTGGCACACTCCCTATCCAGTTCCAAACATCCCTATAATCCTCCTCGTAGGTTGAAGCGGCAGTGGCCCAGAGATCTCTTGTAAATATGTCATTGGAGTGCTGGCAATGGCTGGCTTCTCCACTCATGCCCTGAGTGTAGTGGCTCTAGCGCCCTCGCTCAGCCTCCACTGGCTCTCAAGACCAGTGACGCAGCTGACTGAGAGGCGCTGGGATCTTCTGGCATTGTTCCTCGACATCCACTAGTGGATCTCGAGGTATGATCCAGTGATCCCAGGGGCAGTTTGTAAATTTTAAATAGGTATGAATGTGAACAAGATTGTTATTATTATTTTCTTTATAGTATTTATTTAATCTTGTGTATATATATATATTTTTTTTCTTTTATTTGATTAGTCTTTATTATTTTTTTTCTTTAATTTTATTTACAATGTACATATGGTATGAATGATTTATTCTATCTCTAATACTCATTACCCCAGAAGGTGGCAGATTGTATTATCTCTTAATAAAACAATTTAAAAAAAAGAAAAGTTTTTAAGTAGCATGATAGACCATCTGTGAAAGACTGTGAAGCTCCTCACAAACTTGCAAAATAACAAAGTTTCATTCCAGAAAATTCTGCAGAACTAGTCATTTATAAAAAACAAAATACACAACTATATAATTAGCATAAGGGTCAGATAAAATTAAAGTCAAATTTTACTTGCACTCACACCTTTAAGCTCTATGTTTAAACTCCATTCGCGTGAGTAATTAAATGAGTAAAAATATTTTTTACGGATTTTTAGGATATAGTACCTTTTGGAGCTAAATAGAAAGTTTTGGGGGGTTTGAGAAATTAGTTTTTTTACTGTACTTTTAGCGAAATGTTTTTATCCACATTATATTTAAATATTTATATATATATATATATATATATATATATATATATATATATATATATATATATATATATATATATGAAAATAATTTTTAAAAACGCCATTTGCCAGTTCTCTCACAAGCCACGTGTAAAGTGGCCACTTGGTCAAGCGTGAAGAGGTGAGATAGTGCAGTAAGAACGTCATTGCACTTCTAAACGACATGAGGAACCTCCAATAAGAATTTTGAATTCATTGGCATCGTCGTTTATGAGATAAATCTATGGCCACATAAAAAAGTGAATAATATGTCGTTTTTACAAATATAGCTTTTAAAACATTAATGCACGAGATATTTAACAGTATGCGATTAAAAATTAAATCCTCGTCATTTTATTAAACTAGCTAAAACCTTTCCAAATTAATGTCGTACATTGCATCATGCTTACAATCATATTAAAAAATTACCTGGAGTGATATAAGTAACGGCAACTATCAGCTATAAAACTGCCAAGAGCGAGGTTACAAGTAATTACTTTTGGAAAGTGGAAGCTGTAAATCTGACGCGGTTAAAATGAAGTGTGATGAAAGAGGAAGACAGTCATTTAATAGAAAGGCCCTATCAAAATTCCAGGAGTACGTGGTGGATCAGTGGCTGGCAGGGACTGGCGTACTATCTAATCCTCAGCTATTACACCGGCCTAACTCAACTGTCAACTTAGAGCAGCTAATAAACTGCTAAGCTTCTTCTACGCCCGCAATTCCGCTAGCTACTGCCGAGGGTAAGCCACCAACTTTAAGAGTCACCCACGATTTGTCCGCCCGGAATTATCTCGAAATAATGATTAGTAATGACGTAGGAATCTCCTTCCCTTTACTCAAATACTTAGCAACTACCTTCATAAACGCTTCCGTTGATATTTATCTTTTCAACAACTGTAAAAATATCGAGGAGTGAGATTAAAAAATCACATGAAATTATTGCACCATTGTAATACCTGGTGCGCGCAACACACTACTTTCCCTTATTATTCGTCTTAGAATCCCTGAAGTTGTTATTAATTTATTCAGAAATATTACAATCTGTCTCAATGGACAATAATAATACGGCTGTAAGATAACATTCATACAATATTTACAGTATAAACGGTGGGAAAGTCAAATTATATTAAAAATAAATATATAAAGGTATATAATAACAACATTTGTGAATAAAATAAATACATATTAAAATAAAAGTTTACTCCACTATGTTTCGATTTATATTAGAAGAAGGCTGAAAAGAAGCTGGATGAGCGACCTCTGTAAAAAAAAGCCTAGGAATCTTTCCCATGATATCTGCTGCTGAAGTTTTGTCTAGCACACTTAGCTTATTATCTAATAACTTATAGATAGGTTAAATTAAATTTTTAAAAATATATAAAGGCAAAAACTTAAAAAAAGTTTTGATAGAACCTTTCTCTTAGATTGAAAAATATAACAGAAAATTTCAATGTCTTAAGTTTAACCATAATCCATAACTATCCAATACCGTATACTATTAATGGAATATTAAACATATGCATTACTATTGTTATTTTAGAAGATAAACATTTCTTTCACTTAGTTTTCGAATCCTATAATATTTCAAATTTTCTTATTTCCTATCAATGAAAACTTTAAAAAATGGTTAATTATTTCAAAGATACTAAAAGAATACAACGAGTGTATGGTCATATATATATGTGTGTGTGTGTGTGTGTGTGTGTGTGGGTGTGTGTGTGTGTGTGTGTGCTAGAACAATTCAAGAAAAAAAAGAACAAAGTGGGAGGGTATAGATGAAAATTAAATATTACAATATCATAAAATTTAATGGTACTTTAGGTGAAGAAACTTTAAAACTAGGCTTCTAAAGCTCATTCATACTATTAGGAAAAAAACCTACATGAAATAAATATATTTAATTTTAAATATACATTAAAACAGCCAGTTTAATCAAAATCGTATCAGCTGTATTTAAGAAAATCGTAAAAAGATGTGAATGCTGAGTATGAAGTGGCACTACTGGTTCGTCTATCAGTGAAAAAGGAATAGGAACACATTAACTTTAAAAAATTTGTAGGCGCACAGATATTGTATACTTGTTTAAAATATGAAATTTAAATGATCTACGACTTTTCGTCTTAGGTTTAGACTTACCATATTCATTAGACAAACAAATATTTTAAGGGACTTGGTCATTTGAACATAAAGAACCAAAACTCTCATTTCCAGTAAAAACCTGAAAGTGAAAGTGTTTACCATGGTAATCCTTTACCTTAAAAAATACGCAGTCCAAATTTTATTCAAACGGGAGAATTCAAAATAAATAATTGTTTTGTAAAAGTTATTCAATATAAGCTCTGTTTTTTGAAAGGTCTAGGATTAATGAATAATTAGGAATTCAATAATTTAATGTAAATTTTAAATGATAATGAAATAACTTATCTTTAACTATTTTAGGTGTTAGTTTGTCTATGTTTTTAAAGATTTTCACGTTAGTTAGCGTTTTCATTTATTTTTTTTAAAATTATTATAAATCATCTTACCAAAGATTAACTCCTTTCTTGCCCTTTTTTTTTTTGTTGGCTCAGTTGTAAATTTTCATTAGGATGTATATTTATGTATATATATATATATATATATATATATATATATATATATATATATATATATATATATATATACAAAATTGATATACTTCTTTTTTCATAATTTTATTTTTTATAAAAATCATTTCCTGGTGTCTTCTAACATTTTACATCTGGATTTAAGACCTTGAGAGTATACATGGGTGAATATTGAGGTAATTATTTAAGCAGAGGAAATGAGATCCTTGTTGTGTTTACTTGTTAGGTTAATTGAAACACCTGTATGCTTTAGCTGACTTAGAGGGTTTGGAGCACCTGTTAAGGTTAGTTCTATGTAATCCTATACTCCCAGTTAATATCTAATCTACCCGTGAATCTCGGAACATAAATATTTGTTACTTCAGTAAGCTTCTCTAACTTATATTATAAGAAAAATATCATGCATATTAAGCGTAAGTGTATACAAATTGTCCTGTCACACAAAATCGTGCAGTATCATGTAATGTTAAGAAGATTTAATTTTCATTGTATACTTTATACCTCTTTTTTTATTAAAACCTCCTGTAGTTTACTTTCTAAGAGATTCATAGCATATTTCGAAAATGTTTGATATAATAATAATATATAATAATAATAATAATAATAATTCTTTATTTATTCTGGGACGAGTCCCTTAAGAATAATAATACAGGAAATGAATAAGGGTCTTAAGACTAGAGTCTTAGAGTAAAAAAAATTAAGAATATAAAGATAAGTAAAAATAACAACAGAATTGAATTAATAAGATGAAAAAAAATAAAATAACTCAAAAGACAACTTCTAATAAAATGTGAATACAAGAAAAATATAAATAATGATATATCTAAAATGAGTACAGAAAATAACAAATAATTAAAAGTATAATAATATTATTTTAAAAAAATTAAAAATATATAGTTAAAAAAAAAAAATTACAATGCTTCTATATATTTGTAAAATTATATGTGATTTAATCTTTCATCTTTGAAAAGATAATTTTCTTTAAATAACATTTGCTACGAATGTATCCATTAAAGTTAAATAACGTATCTGTCTGCTTTATTTGTTGATTTTCCCTGAAACTAGGATCTAATTGGGATTATTGGGGAATTGGATTGACAGGAAATGGCTGAATAGACGGGATTTGAATGTTGAAAGAGTTTGGGAGTGACGGATGTCGGAAGGGATAGAATTCCATAGAGATGCGGAGCGGATTAAGAATGATCTATCGAAAGATGTGGATCGATGGGGCGTTATATACAGATCAGAAGGCCGCGAGCGGGTGTTACGAGAACGAACGGAGGATTTGAATTTAAGGAGATCAGAGATGTAGAACGGACATCGGGATTAGATTACTTGGTAGAGGAAGGATGCTAGGAAGTACTTACGGCGGAAGGAGGGGTAAAGCCACTTTAACTCTTTGTAAAATCGGGTGACAGAAGTGTCTCTGGATATCCCAAAGATGAAACGTATAAAGCAATTAAACATTCGTTTTAGTTTTGCCTCGAGATCCCCAGAGACACTCCCATACACCGCACAGCAATAGTCAAAGTGGGGAAATATTAAGGAGCTAACCAAAAGCTTACGGGTTTCCATTGGAAGGAGAGGACGTAGATGATTCAGAAATTTTAATGTGGAAAATGTACGACGGGAGATTTCGGTAACATGGTTTTTCCAGGAAAGGGTTTGATCAAAGGTGGTGCCGAGGTTTTTAACGGATTGATGGAATTTTATTGGATTGTTATTCAGAAACAGAGTAGGAATCGATGGAAGGGTCTTAAGGAGGGGATTGGAACCTATTACAATTGCCTTGGTCTTCTCAGCGTTCAAATTGAGCTTGTTCTCAGCTGCCCAAATGCTGATTCGATTCAAATCTTCTTGAAGCATTTCTGTGGCTAGTAATAGGTCGGAAGGAGGAAAGGATAGATACATTTGAACATCATCAGCATAGATATGGTATTGGGAATGATGGATGCTTAGAGGAAGGTCATTAATGTATACTGCGAATAGGGTGGGGGATAGTGATGATCCCTGAGGAACACCACAGGACATAGGTAAAGTCTTGGAAGGAGGTTGACCTGGGACAACTACATATTGTGAGCGGTCGGAGAGGAAGGATTTGAACCAGCGTAAAGCACTGTTGGATAAAGGAAGATTTTGTAGTTTGGTAAGGAGGATATTATGGTCAACTGTATCAAAAGCTTTAGAGAAATCTAGAAGGATTAGGATGGTTAATTTTTGGTGTTCTATGGCGGATTGGAGGTCGTGCGTTATTTTTAGGAGAGCGGACTGTGTTGAATAACCAGGTCGGAAGCCGGATTGGAGAGGATCAATAAGGGAACGTTCTTCTAAAAAAATTGATAATTGGTTTTGTGCAAGACGTTCCAGGGGTTTCGAAAGATTAGAAAGGAGCGAAATGGGACGGAAATCAGACGGTGAGGATGGATTTGAAATTTTATTTAATGGACGAATTAAAGCAGTTTTCCAAGGTGTAGGAAAAATGGAATTTTGAAAGGAAAAATTGTAGATATGATAGAATATTGGCATAAGGACGGGGAGACAGGATTTTATTAGTTTCACTGGGATATTGTCGGGTCCATAATCATTGGTCTGAGATTTAAGGATAGCTCTATGTATTTCATCATAGGAAAGGTGAGAGAAGAAGAAGCTCTCTGGGTTGAAATTATGATGGTTGATATCAGCTGTAGGAGAAGGATTAGAAGCAAAGGATATAAAATGATTGTTGAGCTGGTCCGGAGAAACAGAAAGGGGAGTGAAGTTATTGGATTCTGGGAGAGATAATTTTCGGATTATTTTCCATTTGGATTTGGAATCAGGAGCATTGGAGAGGGAAGTATGAATGTGGTAGGATTTAGCACGTCGAACTGCGGCCTGGGTTTCATTGCGAAGTTTTTTGAAGCATTCGTAATCAGCTGGTGTATGAGTGCGGCGAAATTTTCGCCTCGCTGCTTCTCTTCTTTTCATCATTTCCCATTCTTTAATATATGTGTACAAATAGACAGACACACAGACCCACAGATATATATTCTTATTTTTATTGTAAGGAGTCATGAAATAATTATAGGTCTGGACTTACTCAAAAATCTTCATGAAGAATACGTTTCAATATTTTCAATAATGAACCTTTTTAATCAATAAAGAAAATAAAAATAACCCTTCTCAAAATTTGATATCAGGTTTGTTAAGATACGTACAATCCAAATTTCGAGAAAAAAGCTATCTGTCCGCCGTGTGATTTTATCCGAAAATGCTTTATAAATTTGTCCAAAATCTGGAAAAATAAATAAGAGGGCATTTAAGTAGTTTTAAAATGCAGATCGATGAATTTTCCAGTCCGGCGCCATTGTGATGTAAGAAATACTAAAGTAATAACAAATATTCGTTCTGTCATTTAAAGGAAAAAAAAAGTAATAATTTTTCGCTTTTCAATCTTGTGTTGAATTTAAATTAATCCTGAGAAACAGGTTGGTTATTCAATACTTTTAGCAGATCCGATTGCGGCTTATGGTTTATTTCAGGTTTTTTTTTTTTTCTTTCAATCAGCTTTATGATAAGTAAGGTAAATGGTTCTGAATCCTTTTATCCTGAGAGACGTTTTTATCATCTGGCGGTAATTTTATTTTTCCACATGAACCATCGTTAGGTTAACAAAGCTCCTTGTTTCTCTTAAGCTCTGTTTGCACGGCTCTTTAACCAGAATACTTTGACCTGAAAAACTAATCCCTCTAAAGAAGACCCTCCATCATCCGCATAATGCAAAGCCCGATGAAATCTGAAATAATTCTTCCCTATAGAAACAACCAGGCTTTACCTAAGGGTCACCTCCTTAAAACTAGGTAAACTAAATTTTGAGTGGTAGGTAAGGGATTACCTTGGTGGAATAAATTATAAATTATTTTTTATTACAATTAAAAATTGTTTGAATGAATAATTGTATTATTAGGTTCCTTTAATTAAAATGATCCATTTCATTCAACTCATTTTATTTTCTTATTTTTATTTTTTTTTCTCCTTACGTTTCGGCCTTTTGCCATTTTCAAGGGATCTACAAAAACATTTATTTTAAAACTAAAAGATAAACAACATTATTTTTTACATTCTTATAAAGCAATTTACATACCTTTTTTATATTCCATCATGCACTCTATTTATAATATATAAATAGATATTTTGTCATAATTTTATAAAATAAAAATAAAACTATTACAGGCTGACCAGCCCTGTCCTGGTTGTTATCATCCACTGGATTAAAGAAATGTATAAATTATTGTTAATTAAAAGGTTATATATATGTAGGTAAATATAAAGAGATATCCTTCCATATAACTTTAATTTTATGTCTTATGTCATTTTTTTAATTAATTTTAACTGTTATTGATCTGCTTAAAATTCTAAGTAAAAATGACTTAAGTGGATTAAAACAAACAACATAAAACAAACTTGAATAACAAAATAATAAACAAATGCTGTACAATGGACTTAATAATTAGTTTAATAAGGACCGATTTTTATATATAATTTAGGGGATTATATGTTGATTTTTAGTTTTAAATATTTACAAAACCTAAATTGAATAAAATTTCTAATAAATCTTTAATAATATGGTATATATAATAAGCTATATTAAAATGATGGTGATTCATATAATTTGACTAGCACATATGATTTTATAATATAAAATTTTTCAAGATTATATATTATAAACCCAAAAAAGAAAATTCTTGAACTCAAATTTGTACTTAATACCTATATAATTCAGTACAAATTCTATAATCTAGTTTATTTTTTTTATTGTAAACATTTTTCAATATGAAATTAAAACTACTAAAATCAACAAATCCAGTTATTGTTAAAATCAGTTTATTATTTTATCTGTTTCTCCAAACATTGGTAAAATATGATTTTTAAGTTGTAAGTTTTGTTTTTTTAAGATGATAATTTTAGTATATATAGTAGTTAATGTAATGTTGGCAGTAAATTACATTTTCCACGAATACAAGTGATGCACTATGGTAAAAAAAAATAATACTTTTATTATTCAACTTTATAAAATACTACTATATAACAGTAACAAGCATTAAACTGAGTAAATAATAGCCTTGACAAATTGATTATGAAAATGTATAAATAGTGGATAAAACGTAGAAAAAACCCAAAATACTTTAAGATCTTTATTTTTTAAATAAATTATATAACTTACTCTGTTTTGAATGTATGCCTAGATCTCCTAATAAGCCTCGATTCAACTTGTGTTATTTTTGCCTTATAACTCCGCAGAGCACTAATTAGTCTTTAGCAGATTTAATTCTTCTTCTGGGGCGTCTGCGAAGTTCTCAAACCGGTATTATTGAATAACTTTATCATTGTTTCAAAGAATGCTTATCTCTTTTTCCCATCCTCTTTCTCTCAAATATCGATGTTATTTTATTTTTTTAAAGTTAGAACTAAAAATCGAACACTGCTTTCACAGTGTCACCATTCACTATTCACAGTCAATACCAAACGTAAAAATGGTAATGTATAACAAAAATGGAATAAAATAAAGAACAAAGAATGAAATTACGTATTTTAACTCCATTATACGTTTCATCATCTCAAATCATTAAGAGCATTATACGTTTCCTGTAAGATTTTCTATAATGGATCTAGTACCTTTATGACATTAGTGTCTCAATTTTTAGAAGAGAGTAAGACCTATCATGGAGCATAGTTTCTTATAAAATAATGATTAATAATAAGTTATGATGGTATAATATTATTTTCGAAGCTTCATAACTTCTCGAGGGTAATGCATTCTCTAGTATTCATCTTTTGTATGAGGGTTTCATGTAAGACGTTTGTCAAGATGGAGTCGTAGGAATCAGATATGGTCATTGGTGACAAGCTAAGCGTTATTAAAGAATAATAAAGGTCAGGAAGTCTAGGAAGTTTAGGACGAGGAAGGGTAAAGGTTATTTGATAAGATTCATTTTAATCCTTTAATTTGGGCACTATAGTTCAAAGTCTTTGATGTGAGATTGTAAAGTATTGAATGCAGTATCAGGATAATTATTCACTGATAATAGACTATTATTTAAAATAAAACTTAAATTAGACGCTATTTCTTATTTTAGAATAAGAATGATAAGTCATTGCCTTAAACTATAAAACATATATATTTTTTTTTTTTTTTTGCAAATATTTATTTATTGAGATAAACAATTTGTTTTATAATAATTAAAAAAAACTTTATGCCATCAAGTCTACACCTTTACATTTTCATTTAAACCTTAAGCGAAACAACATAGATTTTTCAAGATCCTCCGAGGCGTCTGAAAAGATGGCCTCGAGGCCTTCTGGTTTAGCATAGTTTTGGAGATCTGCCAATGGGTAGTATCTCTACATGTGAATTACGACATTATAATCTTGTATCACATTTATTAGATGTGTTTTATTGTATATTTGTAAATGTCAATAAATATGTTTGAAAAAAAAAAATTCAAGATAATAGGGTTTTATGATGTTATTAGGGTAAACCAATAGCCCGGTTATTATCATGAACCGAACGTATTTAGACTAATTTAAGAGAGTTGTATTGATCTCTTGATTTTGTCTAGTAATTAAATTATTAAAAAAATGTTAATATCATTCTTGCCACCATAGAATTTGGCATTTCATCTTATAAAAGGGGGGAACAGCCTGTGAGAGAACAAACAGGAAATATTTCAAACAAATGAAAAAAAAAAAAAAAAAATGAAATAGCTTTTCTTTTTGAATTTATCATAAATATTCTCAGTTGTATAATGCGTTTAAATATTTCAATGCAACATGTTATGCAGGAGTTTGGATAAAGATTTATAAATATGTATATGGTTTACTTTATATTTGTTCTCACGAAGAGGCGGAGAAGGGGTAATTACTAAGATATAGTATACAGCCAAGCAGCCTTCTATGCCCCAGGTCACGGGTTCAAACCCTCAAGTGACCCTAGGGCCATTGAAATATCCTTAGTTATGCCATTCTTCGGAGGGGACGTAAAAAGGGGGTCCTAAGCCTGTGTGATGTCTGGCACTCGTTAAACATCCCTATTCTAATTAAGCCTGAATAGGCAAAATTTAAGGCATCCGATGTAGCATCTTCTGATTAGCCATAGTAGCATAAAGTAGCATAATAATAAATAATCAACCATTTTTTTTTTGTTATTGTTTTATGCATAGCCAATCATCATTGATTTGTCAACGGGCTATATGTTTGAGATGACACCTTTATCAAAATACTTGGTAATCATTTTTCTGAAGTGAAAGTGTCGTCTATGACACGATTAATTGCTAATGCGAGTAGAATTGCACATAACATTATTGCGAATATCATTCTCATAGTATTACTAACAGTCAAACGGGCCCGATAGGCTGACAGTTGGTGAGATGAATGGATGGCTGCTAAGGATACTTACGTGAAGATCCTAATTGTATTGTGACAGTAGCGCAGCCAGTGGAGACCCGAATAATCGAATACTGCCACGACAGTCTTCCCTCATAAACAGATTAGTATAAAGCTGATTGGGCCCTTCAAATATTTGGCAGGGTCCGGTTAGCCGATTGGATTATATCAGCGCAGGGCCGACCTCTTCAAGCAGCTCCATTGTACCTCTCGTCTTAATAGCGATAGCTCTTTACTCAGCAAATACTCTGTAGTCATCACTTTGTCAGCCTGGCAATGACGGCATATCACTTTGAGCTTCCTTCTCAAAAGAGTAATGGATTCATTTTTAAACAGAAATAAAAAAATAACTATTCATTACTATGAATATGAACAGAACTTAAGTAAATAAGATTTAATAACTCTCGCATCTTCTTAATAAATATGCTTTATTTTTATTTGTCAAATATAATAATATAACAATTTTTTTCCACGATATGTTGCTAAGGTTTTCTGTAATTCCATCTTCATTTTTTTTTATTAATTGCACATTTCGGTGGAAAATCGATTTTATTAAAAAAAAAAATAATAAAAAAAAACCCGCGAAGTGCCTATGTGCAGTAAATATAGAGATTCGTAAAGATTCTAAGCCAACGGTCGTGCAATAGAGTGATTAGGCCGAACTCAAGCTCAGCCACTAAAGCTTTCCCAGTTAGTGGTCGAGTACCCACTTTAGAGAGACTGGGTGCACACCAGAAAGGTTTTCCTCCCACGGGTTCACCCCGCGATTTAAATAACAGAATCACATATTATTCTACAGTAGCCGAGTTCCAGCCCGAGATCCTAAGAGCAGTACCCTAGCGCTCTATTCACTAGATCAATGGCTTCAACAATTGTTTACCCGTTTATCAAATCAACAGCAACAACCCTCTAAAAAAATAAATCGTATATATATATATATATATATATATATATATATATATATATATATATATATATACATATATATATTATATTTTAATATATTTATTATTAATATATAATATTATATATTATAATTATATTTTAAAGCACCGAAAGTGTTGCTTGATGCTACGAGTCCCAAAAATATAGAATAAGCTATACACAAGCTATATGAATGATTGCATCAGAGAACCTGTCACAATGGAACCATTCGCATTTTAAAACATGAATTTACCAATTGACATATCCGGACTATATAGTAGGTAATTCGAATAAGATATCATTTGAAACCGGCCAATGGACACGGAAAGCCTATTACTGCTATTTTGGCCTCAGAAATCACCATAGCACCAAGGCCTTGTCTCATCAGACCAACTGCCTTCTTTATAATACACTTATACGACCAGTACGACCAGTTTTGAAGTATGCTACGGAAACATGGACTCTGACTAATTTATAAGAAAGAGATTTACCTATATTTGAAGGAAACACTCAGATTTTAGTAAAAAAAGAATTAAAATCGTAGGCATCCATCTACCTGGTATCATAAGCAAGTATCATCTATATCGTTTCATTACATATCACTTTTGAGCTATAATTACCATCGATATAAAAACAATAACTACTACAGTAAATTCTCCAACTACATATATATATCAAAAGTAAGGGAAATTCAATTGTTCTCTTATTTACAGTATGCATTTATTTATATATTAATAATACATATTTTTCCTATGTTGTTACATTCACTTACCTATATATGAAATATATAGTAAGGGAAAGTATATTGATCGTGAAAATTTCGAATTCTAGTTTTCAACAGAAGACCCTGAGTCCAAATAACCAAGTCCCGGAAAAAGGTTTGTGTGTGTCTGTGTGGTAACTCCCGGGCGAAAACAAAAAGTCCTATGAAACTGAAATTTCATATTTTAGACTACTATAACGCCCGAGATGTTACAGAATTATTTCATTAAAATCAACTGATCAGATGATCTACTTTATACCATGTATATATCAATGTAGTTTTTAATGGGTTTTAATATCATGTAGGTTTCATCCTGATTGAAATAGTATGACAGGGCTTAAATGCTGATATTTAAAATTTTCTTCCTTAAAAAAACCTTTAATTCTGTATATTCTATAAAAAATAACTAAATTATCTTGTTAACATTGATAATTAACAGCTAAATATGCATGTTGAACGAATTTGATAAACAACTAAAGGAGAAAACTGAAAAAGTATCTTGTTTAAGCAATTTATTGTTTTTGAACATAAGAACAGTAATATAGGTGTATAATATACCGTTGGATAGGTAAATATTTGAGAAAAAATATCTTAATCACAAGCTTTTAAAAGTCAATAAAGAGTGATAAAAATCCGATAAAATTAACTGATTATTTTAGATAATAATATAATATTTTTTTTAATAAAACACATACCTCTATAGAAATTTCAATTTAATTAATTCTTAAATGGTTTCACCCATTTTTATCTTAAACTGTATTTGAAAATTCTTTAAACGATTTTAAAAACGGAGGTAAGTGGAAGTCGTGTGTGAACTCGCACCACATTTTTTTCCTTATATGATTTATGTATTCTTTTGAAATATGATCAAATAAAGGATTGATCCTGCGATACATATGTGTATATATATACATCATCATTTATTAATCCAGGTCAAAGTGACCTTTTATGGTTTATGAAAATACTCTTACTTTGTTCCCAAGGCATCTAACAGAGCATGGAAGAGGTTCTTGATACATGGTAACGCTATTATGATTCGTGGAATTTAAAGATATGATGTAGCATTAAATAAAGAAGGCAAGATGTGATCATCTTCTTTATTCACTTCCAGTTAGAAATTAATATTCTATATATTAAATTGATATATATTAATATTTATTTTAACCGTGGAAGTTACTAGAACGTTTGCTCATTATAACGTTTGAAATTTGATTCTGATAAAGTAAACTAAACGACAACATAAATAATTTTTTACGAGAAACTTAATAATCAATAACAGAAACAACAAAAGCTAATTGGAAACTCGTGCCACTACAGAAAGTCGAGGGGAGCTCTTTTTTTAAAATTATTATTATTGGTTTGGCGCTACAACACGTCGACGCGTCCAGGCCTCCTCAACCAGCAACCTCCAAAAGTTTCTGTCCTGTGCTGCAGCCATCCAGTTGTAGACTCCTAAACTCCTCGCATCCGTGGCCACACAGTCCATCGAAGGCAGGGGCGGCCAACTCGCCTCCGGCCATGGACTATCTCCGTCAATAATCTTTTAGGAGCTTCATTTTCCTCCATCCTGGCCACATGTCCAGCCCATCATAGGCGATGTCACTTGATTACGCTAACAACGTCAGGCTCCCCAAAGAGGTTATAAAATTCTTCATTTTTCCTTCTCCTTCACTCTCCACCAACCAACACCGGTCCAAAACTCTTTCTGAGTATCTTTGCTCAAATGCGGCTAACCTCCGATACATCTCCTTTGCCGTGGTCCAAGTCTCCGCTTTATACGTAAGGACTGGACGAATCAATGTTTTGTACAGTGACTTTTGTTTTCCAGGTCACTGCCCTGCTTGACAGATGTTGCCTCAAACCTAAGTAACATCTGTTTGCGGCCAACATCCTTCTATTTATCCGTTTCAATGGCATTGTCGCATGTGACTTGTGAGCCAAGATATGTAAACTCAGAGACCCATTCGAAGAGATAATTTCGAAATTCCACCTTTTCCCCAGGATGTCTTGGTCGTTGTTCAGCGATCATATACTTTGTCTTATCATGTTTGACCACTAGACCAAATTTTCTTCCTGCTTCTGCAAGAGTTCTTGGAAGGAATGCCTTCTCGACTGACTTCTTTAAGCGTCCGATTATATCGATGTCGTCGGCGTATGCTAGGAGCTGTAAGGTTCTATTTATAATAGACCCCGTAGTCCGAATCGCTGAATTTCTTATTGACTTCTCTAGAACCAGGTTAAACAGTAAATACGCTAGCGCATCGCCCTGGCGCACTTCCTTTCTAGACGAAAAACGAGAGCGATCGCCCTTCTTTTTTTAATTACCAAACAAAATTAAATGAGTAATGAACTACCAAGTATATTTATTGAGGTTAACGTGTATCATTTTAAGCAATAATACTCAAGTCATGTAATACTACGTACCCCACACAATTACCTGATAGAACAGATTGGATTCCATTTATATTGCTACCACTTGATGGATAGAGACATTAATGCAAATTATTAGAAATTAATTGAAATTGAAGGGTCTGATTCAAGTCGATTGCCAATAACTTCATCGAAATTCGCTATTGCTGAAGTGGAGTGCACGATAAATTACGAGTTTATAACAATAATCAAATTGTTTTGATTCTTATTAAATGAAATAATGCCGATTTTGATTTCGTTTATATTTAAAACGAAACGAACAATTCAACTTTAATCCTGATTTGAATTAATTCTACGTTATTTCATATGGTCTCTAAAACAACAGCTCCAGTTGTTTAAAATATAACATTTGTTGGTCCACTTCAAATAATATTTTAGTAGGCAGAATTGTGTCTGATTAGTTGCAACCTTTTTTTTATATTATAATAAATATGTAACATATAAATTACATTTTTTTCTTACCTATCATCATTTACTAATCACCATTATGACAACTTTTACATTTTTTGTTCATATGTGAATACAAAAGATGAAAGGAAACATATCGTATAAATGTATTCATAGTAATATTATTTCTTTTTTTTTATTTATGTTTTCTGACTTATAGTCTCGAACTAGAAATTTTCAAGACGATCAAATTGAAAAAAAAATAGGTTTTAAAAATCCTATCTTTTTATTTAATTAAATAATTCAGGAAAAGTTTTTTTAAAACATATTTATTGATATTTATTGTACAACTGTATTATATATATAAATGTAATTAAATGTAATGGAAATATTAATCTATATGTAATACATGGAGAGGCATTGGCAGCATTCACGTCACGGGACCATCTACTTTTCAAAATCTCGGAGGATTATCAGGCATTTAAGAGAATAATAGGATAGAAACTAGTGGATTAGGGTGGATTCAGTAACATATGGAATATTAAGGTCTTTAACGATGTGTTTATTCGTGGCGAAGTATGAAGTATTAAGGATTTTACGAAGGATTTTGGATTGTAAGGATTGGATACAAGAAGAATTCGATGGTTTAGGGGAGCGCCTTAGCACAAGTCCATATCGGTCTCTTGTAATTAAGTTGAAGGTTAGAGTGTCCAGTCCAGGAAAAGTAAAAATGAATTTTAATTTGATTGAACTATATTTATTCCTTTTATCTTATACCTTTTTAATATAAATAAATACAGATACATTTCACTTCTGATATTCCAAAAAATCGAGATATTTTATACTTTACTTTATACATTATTTCAGTTGCTAAGTTACTTAGTTCGAGGCTTCTATCTAAAAACTTAAAGGTTAGAATTTATAAAAATATTATTCTTCCGACGGTTCTTTACGGATGTGAAACGTGACCGCTTACTTTGAAGGATGAACAACGTCTTAAGGTTTCCGAAAATAAGGTGCTGCGTAAAATATTTGGTCCGAAGAGAGATGAAGCCACTGGGGAGCTTAGAAGGTTGCACAACGCGGAATTGCGGAACTTGTATCCTGTGAATATAATTGAGTTGATAGCATCGCGGAGTCTCAAACGGGCGAGTAAAGTTACTGGGTTCGGTGAGAATCGGGTTCCGAGAACGTTGGTATTCGCTGATTCGATTGGTAGGCGTCCGAAAGGTAGGCCAAAACGTCGATGGGAGGATTGCATCAAGGTTGATCTCGGGGCTTGGGCTTGAACGGTGAACATTGGACGAGTCTGTGCAGGCGGAGTTTGGTGGTATCGGCATCGAACCTTCGGGTTCGGTAAGTCTATTATTATTATTATTATACATTATTTTTAATAAAACATAAATACTTTTTATCGCTAAATGAATTTTACAGCCTTAAGGAATTTTGTAGTTTTATAATTTTTTATTTTGCAATGTATTTTGTGATAAAACTTATGGAAGTTTCGGGTTAATACTTAGATGTAAAAAAGTTATTAAACCATAATTTATGAAAGGAATAAAAACCTGCTGTATAAATGAAATCCCGAATATTAATTTTGTAATGTATGAAAATGAAAAAAAAAATCAATATTTCTTAAAAAATTGTATTTAATTTCTGAAGAGACAAACACTTAGTTACAATATGCAAATTCTTGCGATGGTTCCTCAACGTCAATTATTCAAATAAACGAATAGAAAGGGAATAATAAAAATAAACCTACCTACATTTAAAATTTCATGAGGAAACCATAACCCCTGAAAAATGAAGTACACTTAAAAGCCCATGCTTACGGAGCATCGGAGTAGAGCGGATTAAGAAATGAAAATTTAAAGCCACAGGTCAATAGCAAGACTGACTTAGCAGGAACCCTTGGTTTGAATAAAAAATCGGCGTGCCCCGAGAAGCTACTAGCGTAGGGCAGTCCCGTGGGAAATGAATACACAACTGCAACTGACTTGAACTGAAAATAAAAGCTTTTGTTAATTGGTGAGGGATGAGGGGTAGGGGGAAATTGGACTGTCTGTATGTAATTGAGCGTGGGCCCGGGTAATTACCAGGGCTAAGATAATTTGAAGGGGGCTTGGATCAACAGTCCTGTATTTCTGTTTCCCCAAACCATAGCAAACCGGCAACCGCCTCCCATTGATTCCTTGCTCTATGGCTTGGGATAAATACGTTATTGTTCCCTCTGCTTGTGGTATTTATCGAATTATCTTTTCCAATACCTCCAATTACTCGGATACCTATTTCCCAGCTGGGCACTTCGAGAATGCTTTAATTAGAAAAGAGGACGTATCGTCGTGAGCATAGAAATTGCATTATATCACTCCATATAAAGTTGTTTTTTTCTCCAATATTGAACATTAACTTATGTGGTTATGATAGTTACAGAAAAACACAAATAAATCATTGAAAAAAAATATAGGAAGTTAAATTTTATTATACAGGGTATTCTAATATAAATTTTCAAAACTGTGATTACCGTTGATTTGAGTCACAGCATTTCCCGTGAAGATTTTTCCAAATTATATATCCTAACAATTTTAAGTTTTTTCTATTTTTTAAAAATATTTATTTACTTAAAATTCAACATAATTACAGATTTTATACTGGCAGTTGTTAAAACAATTAACGAAGAACCAAGAAACGTATTTTTTTTTAAATCACTGAGCTTTTTTTAAATATATTTTTATTCAAATTTACAACTTTATATTGTTCTACTATGTTAAATATGCTGATTAATGATAAAATACGTGGAAAAAAACATGAAGAGAAACTACCCATTGGCAGCACTCTTCAATAGTAAGTCTAAACAAGATCTCGAGGTCATCTTCTTTACTCGGTGGATTATCAGGAATTGAAGAGGAAGGAAGGATTAAAACTAATGGATTAGAGTGGGGGTGGAGTTATTCATAAAAGGAGTAATACCTGGGACGGGCCGAATCAGCAACATATGGAACATTAAGGTTATTGTGGATGATTTTATTCGAGACATAGTCAGAGGCGTTAAGTATTTTGCGAAGGATTTTTGATTGTATGGATTAGATACGGGAAGAGTTTGATGGTTCAGTAGAGCCCCAAAGCTACACTCCATAGGTCCAGATAGGCCTTATGATTATGAATGATACATATAAATGAGTCCTTTGTAGTTAACTTCTAAGCTTTTGATATAAATAAATAGGCAAAAACAAAAATATTACATTGAATTCATTTTATCGCCATAAAAAAATAAAAAATGGGTGATGCAATTTCTATGACCATCACTGTATAACAGCAGTAACGATAGCATTCACATGCTTCTTGAAAATAATACACAAATATCACATAAAGCCAAATATTTGCATTGATGTAATTTTAAACAATTGGGTAAACCAATTTTTAATATCTTTTCTACTCTAAAATGACAAGCATAGGATTTCTTATAAGTAACCTGTTGTACCCATATTGATAAAGTCTGGTATTAATATATCAAGTATTTAAACCTTTAGTTGACTAAAAATATGGAAAAAATATAAACCTGAGAACTATTGCCGATAGAAAGAAGAGTGGAACTACACCAAACAACTGAGTTTTTTTTGCATTATATTATATTAATGGGTTTTTCCTTTTTTTTTTTTTTTTTTTTTTTTTTTTTTTTTTTTTTTTTTTTTTTTTTTTTTTTTTTTTTTTTGGCCTGTAACAGTATTAAGCTAACACGCTAACGAAAATCTAAGAGCTAAATAATGTGGTATTGCCGAAACGCAAGATTAATCCGATGTTACTTTATGTGATAGAGAAAAGAACTTTTTTAAATATGCTTTCATAGCCACACACACACACACACACACACACACATATATATATATATATATATATATATATATATATATATATATATATATATATATATATATATATATCTACTAACTAAATTATGTTTCGGGTAGGAGTTTAAAATAGTTTTCGTTAATATGTTAACTATTGTGTTTGACTTTATTTCATAATACCCAATCATTATTTAAATTTTAATCTCACAAAAGACTTTTTTCCTGTTGAGTCGAATGAAAAAATCAAGTATACTAAATGTTTATTAACTAGATTCACCGGTGTTTGAGGGTAAAAAGCGAAAATGGAAATTCAACCATAACAGAGAGAGAGAAAGTGTTTTAATATTACATTGTTTCTGGGGAAATACCTTTGTGATTTTTAAATTACCAAGGGCTTAATCGGGTCAGAAGGGCAGAATAGCGAAATGTTACTCAGTGTTTTTATTTCCCTATTATTCATACCGCTAAAAATGGATTAACAGCCTTTTAGAGATGTTATCGTGTTAGGTTAATGATTATCAATAATAAACTGCCCTATCTTCAAAAGTCTGATCTGAAACTAATTAATTTTAAATAATTAAAATATTTGTCAATCACAAACAATATATATTCGAATAACCATAGAAACATTTGCAAATACATAGTTAAAAAAAAAAATTATAATTTACTATTATGATCCGTTATTATTTTCCGGTATTTATATTTAGGAAAATATGAATATTTTTATTAATCATAATAAAAATCTGTTGGGCGCAGCACACGACTTTCACTTATGGTAAAATAAATTTAAGAATTTTTATATACAGTTAGAGATGAAACAGGTAATTGAAAGTAGAGGGGCGGGTTAGCTGAATTGCTCCCAACACGCGTTGCCTAGCAAAAGAGAACCAAAAACTTGGAACATAATAATCACAAGTTCGAGTCTCGGTCTGTGGGAGCTTTTATCTCAGCATTTATCTCCCACCCTCACTCCCCGGGCCCGAGAAACCCTGGTATAATAGCCTTCAAAGGCGAGGTACGGGTGAAAAAACGAAAAAAAATGTAAGTGAAAGTAAAGATATTAAATAATTAATAAAATTGTGGTTTAATAGGAACATGCGTTTTATTAAATAATCTATTTTATTATTATCTACAAAAATCATTTATTTTTTTTACGCTACGTTATGCTTGCTACTATGGCTGATCAGACGATGCTACAGTGAGAGTCTTAAATTTTGCCTACCCAGGTTTAGTTAGATTAGAGATTTTAACGTGTAACTGACATCGCACAGGCTCGAGACCACCTTTTTAGGTTCCCTTCAAAGGAAAGTCTAACTAAAGATTGTTTAATCCCATCAAAAAATGCTAAAGCTGCCTGCAAGTTTGAGTCCGTGATCTTGGGCATAGAAGGCTGTTATACTTGCCAATATGATATAGATGACCCCTGGAAATCAGATAGTTTTATCGGCTTTCACCATTCTTCATTAAATTTTACAATTTTCTATATAGCAATATTATATTTCATAAAATATAAATAAAATATAAAAAAATTATATTAAATTTAGTTAAAGTAAATAGTGGTATATATGTTAATATATACCTAAGTTACTCGTTTTTTTTTATTATGCGGTTAGTTATGTTACTACCTCAGTTGGCTTCATTCATAGAAATACTGTATAATAATCATAATTATTATTTTATACTATTCTATAGTATTTAATTGTTTATTCTCTTTATATTTTTTATCCATAATTTTTTCTTATAATAATAATAATAATAATAGGCTTAGCGAACCCGAAGGTTCGATGCCGATACCACCAAATTCCGCCTACACAGACTCGTCCAATGTTCACCATTCAAGCCCAAGCTCCCGAGATCAGCCTTAACGCAATCCTCCCATCAAAAAGATTTATTTACACAATTACAATATACAAGCAATTGTTAATTATATTTGTAATGATTTCGGATTTCCTTAATATCAGCAATATAATTTGGGTCTCACAATATTTGAACCTGTAGTAGAAGGTAGTAAGAACAGTAGAAACAATATACAAAAACCTAATTAAGTAATAATAATAATAATATCTAATTTTTGTCTTACTTTTTAAAATTTATTTACTTTATTATTATCATCGCGGAGACTCAAATGAGCGCGCGTTAAGTGGCTGGGCTCGGTGAGAAACGGATTCCAAGAAAGTTGGTACTCGCTGAACCGACTGGTAGGCGTCCGAAAGGCATGCCGAAGCGTCGATAGGAGGATTGAGTTACGGCGGATCTCGGGAGCTTGGGCTTGAACGGTGAAACCTATTATTATTATTATTATTATTATTACTTAATTAGGTTTTTGAATATTGTTTCTACTGTTCTTACTACCTTCTAGGTTCAAATATTGTCAGACCCAAATTATATTGCTGATATTAAGGAAATCCGAAATCATTACAAATATAATTAACAATTGTTTGTATATTGTAATTGTGTAAATAAATCTTTTTTATTTATCTATCTATATTTTAAATTCTGTTTATAATCATTGGCCATTACTAAATTTTATTATTAAAAATAAATCCTAACGTACATCGTTGAAGGTCTATATTATTTTAACTACCGGGCAAAATCACATCACACCTTTACATATTCAAAACTTAAATCGGAAATGCCAAAGCTGACACCCTTTTTTCTATTTTAGTCAGTATCTACAATTTTTATTCGATGGCTGAGGTTAGATTACACTATGTTTGGTTCTTTCGTTTTTTGACTACTTCACAAGTATATTCCAGAGGGCACGGATTCTACTACGGCACTCCAATTATATTACCGGTCACGCAATCCTGCTTTGTTTAACTGTTGAAAGTCTTCATTAGCACATTTTTAAAGACGGGTTTTAAGAACATTCTAATGTTATTCTCTCCTTAAGTAAAATTAACTTAAATAAAATTCGGTACGTTGTGTGATTTACTATTATTACAAGCTGCACAAAAACATGATTGATTTATCACCACATGTTATTTAAATATACTTTATACAGACATAAATAAATTTGTTCACGCATTTAAAATAAAAAAAGTTAATTAAATACAATTTTTAAGTTTTCCTACATTAGATTCTCCGCAGATGTTTAAAACAAAGTTTTAACTTCCCCATCTTTTGTGTATCCATGCTGTTTTATTGAAGTAGTTTCTTCTTCTGTATACAGTTTCTCTTTTCATTAGATTATCTTTTGTGGTTTCTGCACTACACATTTAAAAATTTGTAGTTGCTTCCATTTTTAATTTGTTTAGATTTTCATAGATGATTTGTCCGCAAGCTTACTATTTTTACAGTATCTATCCTCGGCACATGAGGTAACCATGACACCAATCTTGCAGCTTACATTCTCGAATATAATTTAATTTACATTTAAAAAATTGAACCAATTTTTGAAAATTAACACTTGGGAAATCATGGAAATATGATTGTTATGTATTTTAGAGGTATTTTAATTATTTTTTAATTTTGTGTACAATGAACATTCCTGGTCACTAAAGGTCTAAAGCAAGGATGTTGCCTCTCTCCAACACTTTTTAATATTTACTTAGAACAAAAACTAAGATTGTGGAAACAAAAGTGTCGAGGAATGGGTGTGGAGGTTGGTGATGACACTCTTTTCAGCCTTCAGTTCGCAGACGATCAGGTTGTCCTAGCTTCGGAAGATTGTGATCTTGAATATATGCTGAGGAAATTGAATGAAGCATACTCTGAGTGGGGTCTAGAGAAAAAACAGAGTATATGCCATGCAACTCACCAGTCTCGAGCACCAGTGTGGAGGATTGGACGATCCCACAGAGCAACGCCTTTAAATATCTTGGGGTAACCCTGGATCAGTCCGGAACGATGACCAAAGATATTGAAAATAAGATTGCAAATGGTAGAAAAATAGTAGGAATCTTGAATGGAGTTCTGTGGAGCAGACAGGTGTCGCTTCTTACGAAAAAAAAGATTTACCATTCCTTCCTCCTAGGGACCACATTATATAGCGCTGAAACATGGACAGTGCTAAAATCGGCTGAAAGAAGATTGTTGGCTCTGGAGATGGACTTTTGGAGAAGAGCCTGCGGCATATCCAGGCTGCAAAGAATCCCTAATGCGGAAATAAGAAAAAAGTAGGGGCTGAGCTGAATATCTTAAATGAAATATCAAAGAAGAGACTCATGTGGTATGGCCATGTCATGAGGATGGAAGGGACGCGGTGGCCACATAAAATGATAAAGTACTCCCCGCAGAAGAGGCGAAGACGAGGAAGACCCCGCAAAACGTGGATAGAGAGTGTGAAGGACATGGCGGCCAGAGGCTTGACAGGGAGCACTGGCGTTCTGAAATACTAAGTTTCGGGATGTGACGAAAGTTGCAGAACCCGAAGAAAAAAAAAAAAAATAGAACATGTGTTCGATTTAGATTGATACAGTTGAGTTGAATTGCTGGAATAAATATCTTTTAAAAAAAGTATTATTTTTTGTTTCTTTCGATTTCAAATGTTTAATTACTCCTTCTCCTCAACACCAAAACAAAGATAAATACGGTGATGTTCTAGAATTGAATTTTAATAGCGAATTTGATAGTAGGATTACGATTAGTATGTTATCTATTATGTATCGTATATTATCTTTTATGTAAGGAAGACCTTTATGTTAAACATGTTGCTGACCTGGCCCGTTTCAGGAATCACACATTCCATGACTAACTCTATTTCCACTAAAACCCAATATTTTCAACACACTAGTTTCAATTCTTGCTTCCTCTGGATATCCTGAATATTCTCAAAGGCCTCTGAAAAGAAGATGGCCTCGAGACGATTTCGTTTAAATTACCTTTAGTGCTACTATCGGGTAGTTTTTCTTCATGTTTTTTAATGTTGTTTATCATATTTATATTTATTTGTTGTATTGTCAGATTCAGTTGTAAATTGAAATAAATGAATTAAAAAGCTTTTCCTTTTTACTTCTCTCTAAAATTATCTGATTTTAATTAGTCTTCTAATATAAACATCTGGCACTGAACACTGGAATATTTTGTGCCAATAAAAAAAAACAACTAACTAATTAGATTAACAGTTTATTGCATTTCCTAAATATCCTTTCTTTTTGTTTGTGAATTTCACTCTTATCGATCTTTTCATTTCTTCAACTCTTCATGTTTTAAATTATTCTAATTCCATCTCATTCATTCATCCCGAAGGAGCGAGGTGGGGAAAACAATCGTCATTGTGGTCAACCCTTCAATAGGATTCATAAATACGAGAATACGAAGGGTGGGGATATTAAATATATTCATGAAGAAACCGAGGGCGGAGAGTACAATTCAGGCGGTTCTCCTCTAATTACAGCCCTTTGTCTGGAACCGATGAAGGGAACTGCTTTTATTTCAGTCATCAGGGGCTATGATTGAATCATCAATGACCCCGGCTACTTGTTGAGTCATCCCTCTTCACAATATAACTGCGTTAGTTGGAGTGCGGGAGCGGGCACTTAATGGCCTAGCGATCATTGGCAAAGTGAGTAGTTTCGTTCCTGCGGTCGCTCTTCTTGATTAGATCTCCGACCCCAGCCTCCGCCCTAAGTGCCCATGCTCTGTGATGGATGTTGACATCCCGCATCAGGAACCGCCGTCCGGTTGTGTGCAACACCATTCGGAATATGCGGAATTCGTAAAATTGATACTATAACAGAGTTATCTCAAATGATAATGATTAGAGAACGAATTTCCAAGGGAGAACGTAAATAAAGTTTGACTTGAAATTGCTTCAAAGGTAATAAAATGCATGCAAATCCAGTGTAGATTATCAGGTGCTATTAAATATATTATCTTTAAAAAGAAAAAAAAATGTAATATAAAATAAACTTCATCAATATCATAATGGAGATATACTGAACACTTCTCTGTAAAGGAAAAATAAATAAAAAATAAATAAATGACAAGGTGAAACAAAAGACAATTGTGTATAGTTATTAGAGCTGGGGAAATTCTGGTACACTTAGTACCCAACATTCACTAACCTGTCACCTAAGAAGTTAACAATAAAATTAAAATGAGTTTCAATGGAATAATAACTCAAGCATGGAATAATAGGTGCGTATAACCATTGGAATTATTTTATGAAGCATTCGTAAGTGTTCATAGAGATTCCTTTTGACTTTATTTCTTAAATAATATATATATTATATATATTTTTTTTTTCTCTCTTTCCCTCTTTTTAATGGCATATGAAATAAACTATTTTTGTCTGAAAATATTTTTTATCCCGAGAAAAATATCTCTTACTCAGTTAATAATCAAATTTGTTCATAATTATTATTATTCTATTTTACAGCTTTCTAATGAACAATAGAAGGCTTGTCTTTTTTAAAACGGTTTAGTAGAACACTAATCAACACATTTCCAGATTCTGGGTTCTAGCCCGGCTGAAGCAGATAGTTATCCTTTTTTTTTCTGGCAAAGATTGAACTGGGGCAATAAACTTTCCTGGGCCATGTGTACGAAAAAGTCAGTAAAGACCTGGTGTCTAATTATCTCTAAGTAATCATCTCCTTGCTCAGCCATTAGGAAAAGTATAAATTCTATATGCATCGAATCTAAGAAATTTCATAAGTTGTAGAAATAGTTTATTTTATTTTTTTAAATTTGCCTTCTTTATTTTATTTTTGTGGAAGTTTTAGATAATAGATATGTAACGAGTTTTACGAATTAATTATCACTTTCGTCCAATTGTGTGCTGAAGGGATTATCATTAAAGGTAAATTTTTTTTTCTAAATACCGCAGATCGATCTTAAGGATAAAATTAAAAGATCAGCAAATTGATCTATTATAAACTATTAAGACTACTTAACACAAATTTAGTTATTATTACAGATTAGTTTTGTATTTGGGCATCCTAGTAATGAATAAATTTTCATAAAGAACAATTATTTTATTATTGGTTATTGATAGCTATGCTATATTTGGGGAGTTCACCGCCAGATATTGCCATATAATAGTTTTAGTAAACACGAAATTCGTTTTAACGTTTAACGTCACGTGAATGGGAATAATTAACAGCGTTAAATTGTATTTTTTGTTGTTGAGTTTATCTTTTCTTTGACCTAGCGTGTAGACACTGTTCTTGCCTGTGTCAACTGTTTTTTGTTGATTTTCATGTCACCCTCCAATCGATTTTTTCCTGGAATAGTGAGATCCTAACTCTATCCATAACTATTTTCGTTAATTCCAGAAAAAGATTTCCGCTTATCATACTTATGACACTGCCCAATGTAACTTTTGAAAAAATAAACAAAAATTTATCCTGGATATTTTATTTCCTAAGAATAAAGAATGATAATAAGAATAGAGATCTTAGTTTGTCTGACATCATTTAGTTCGATAATTAACTAGTCAGCTAATAATTATGAAATATATAAAATTAATAATAATAATAGGCTTAGCGAACCCGAAGGTTCGATGCCGATACCACCAAATTCCGCCTACACAGAATCGTCCAATGTTCACCGTTCAAGCCCAACCCCCGAGATCACCCTTAACGCAATCCTTCCATCGACGCTTCGGCCTGCCTTTCGGAGCCTACCATCGGTTCAGCGAATACCAACTTTCTCGGAATCGCTTTTCATCAAAACCAACAACCTTACTCGCCCATTTGAGTCCCCGAGATGCTAACCAAATCAATTATATTCACAGGATACAAGTCCCGCAATGCCGCTTTGTGCAACTTCTAAACTCCCCAGTGGTGTCATCTCTCTTCGGACCAAATATTTTACGCAGTACCTTATTTTCGAAAACCTTAAGCCGTTGTTCATCCTTCAAAGTAAGCGGCCACGTTTCAATCCGTAAAGAACCGTCGGAAGAATAATAGTTTTATAAATTCTAGCCTTTAAGTTTTTAGATAGAAGCCGCGAACTAAGTAACTTAGCAACTGAATAATAAACGCATTTCCCACCTTTAACCGGGACTTTATTTCTTCCTGGATTTCATTTTTTTCTTTTTAGCATTGAACCTAAATACTTGAATTTCTCAAGTGTTCAAAAGTATGCCCTGATACATCAATATCACCAAGATCGCCACCGTTTCTGCTACTAATCAATATTTCGTCTTATCGGTATTTAGTTCGAGTCCTATTTCTTTACCGGTTTTTAGTACACACTTGTATTTAGCTGTATGGCTTTCCGTGTTTCACCTAGCAGTACCAGATCATCGGCATACCCCCAAAACGGAATCTTGTAACCCATATTTAAACCTTTCTCGGTACACATCACCTTTTCTATGACATATTCTAAAGCTATATTAAATAACACAGGTGAAAGGGAGTCACCCTGTTTCAAACCCGATCCACTTCAAATCTCTCGTAGTAAATTATGACCGATTCTTACTTTATGGAATGTTTCCGACAAATACATCTCTACTAGGTTTTCTAAGTTTCTAGGTATTCCCTGTTCAATCATGATGTTATATAGCTTCTGACGGTCTATTGAATCATAAGCCTTTTTAAAATCGATATAAAGTTGATGGACTACAACGTTGTATTCCAATTTTTTCTCTAATATTTGACGTAAGGAAAATATTTGATCAATAGTCGAACGATTCCGCCTAAAACCACATTGGTAATCTCCGATAATTTCCTCAGCGTATTCCGTGATTCGACTAGTTAGTATTGACGAGAATATTTTATAGCATACTGGGAGAAGGAGATCCCACGATAGTTGTTACAATTCGTCCTCGGTCCTTTTTTGTGAATCGGAATAAGTATTGATTCTTTCCATTCTTCGGGCACTTATATAAAATTAAAAGATATAATTAAAACAGATGATATCTTTATGAATTAAGTATCGCATTATTAAGTCTAGACAGTTTATATGCGTGCCGAAGGTTGACCTTTTTGGAGGTTCAAAAATAACTGGTGCTTGAATGTGGTTAAAGATGATACTTTAATAAGGGAGATGGGGAGTGAGTTCCAAAGTTTGGGTGGACGGATGATAATAGACTTTTTAAAGTATGCAGTTCTATGAGAGTGTATATACGAATCGCTAGATTGAGATCTTGTATTTAGCGTATGTACGGATGAGCTAGGAGAGAGGAGATCAAATATATTCCCAGGTTTTCCGGCTCGCAAGGATTGGAATAATAAGATACCTGTTAAATATTTTCTTCGGAAATCAGGAGAAAGCCACCTGAATATAAGTAAGAAATATATGATTATCTGGGAAGTACGTAAATATATCTTATAAATTTATTCATTAGTCTCTTCAGCCTCATCTTATTATCCCAAGAGTCCTCTATATACTAGAAAAAGTAGGAGAGTGTGTTTGAGGATACTTAAAGGTGGCAACTACTTCTAGGAAAAGTGTTATGGAAACGTAGGAGCTGTTTGAGAATAATGATGGATTTTCGGGTAATTTGGAAAATATGGTTATTCCACTTTAAGTTCTCATCAACCCTCAAACAAGACAGAAATGACAAGAAACTGCTCGAAGATACCGATTACTACAACACTTACTGGACAAACGTTCAAAACTTACAATCCAAAATCCTACGAAAAATCCTGAATGCCCCTTATTTTGTCACAAATCAACTCCTCCATAATGATCTAAACATCCCATTTTTTGCATACATAGCCCGTCATAGATACACCTATTTTCGTTCTAAGCTCTCTTCCTACACAAACCCACTTGTCCGTAATATATCTTTCTTAGATATTCCTGATAACCCTGCGAGACGACTGAAAAGAAGGTGGCTTCGGAGGCAACTGGCTTAAAATAGTTAGTGAAATGCTACCACTGGGTAGTTCTTTCTCAACAAATTTTCATAACCTTTCTTTATACTGCATATTTACATATTGTATCTTTTAATACAGTTGTAAATTACAATAAATAAAAAAAATTAAAAAAAGTTCTTATCAAAGACAACTCCTAGATTTTTATGGAGTTTTGGAATTGGATAGTATTATTGAGAAATAAAATAATAAGATAAGTAAATGGAGGGACAGTTTTTGAGTCAATAAGCATCGTCTTTGTTTGCATCAGCTTATTTTCCGGTGAATGCTGGTGATATCGTTTTGGATTTTAAGTATAGAGCATATCGAATATTTACTAAATTACTTTGTAAAAGATATTCTTTTACTCAAATTTTTGGTCCTATTCGTTAATTTATGTTCATAGAGATTAATATAAAAAAACAAAAAAAAAAAATCTTTAAACATTTCAAAATAAAGTTGGTGATCACATTGCAGATAATAGAATAATCTCTTCGCATAGAGGCGGGATTACACATAAATTCGTTTAAACTGTTCCTATTTGAATTATGAATATCCTCTTATTATTGCTAGCTTTCCATCACGATTTTAGCCGGAAAATGTAGAGAGAGAATGGAGTGTGTGTTAAGGAGGGCTTAAACAAGGGCCCTAGCAGAGCGATCTAACGAGTGCCTTCCGTGCAGCTCAAAATAAATCCCCCGCGCCGAGCCCCTAACATCGAAAAACCCCACTCACTCTATGGATCATAACGGTACTCCTCCCGGCTATCTTGCGTGCCCTTCCTGACCTTTCACATATCACTCCAGCGAGACTAGGACTGGGTGATGGCTACCTGACACATGATACGTCCTATTCCGTTTTTAAAAAACAGGCATACGATCAATCAAGATTTTTCATTTCAAGTCAAAGGCACGATAGGCCTAAAACAAATCATGAGATAAGACTGTCATTTCACTGAAATCACTCGTCAAAGAAAACGATATCTCACTTATTGATTATTCATTAAAATATACAACTGTCTTACATTGTACAACTAGTCAATGTGCTAATAGACAAAATACATTTATTTATCCCTCTCTGGCCTATACAGTTACATGTGATTTGCATCTTTTTAGAGAACTGATATCCACTGGTAACTGAAGTTACGGAAGCTACATTGATCTTCTTTGCACTGGCCTTCTTCTTCGAACACCGACGTTGAAGTATGCTGTACTCAACGTTGTCTTCCAGCCATAAATAAACTTATTGAATCACGAGTTGTTTGTTCCACTCACTAATTGAGGAAACTACTCCTCAGTGATAACGAACAGTCTTATGGATCTCTTTAGTTTGGCTCTAAAAGCATCGAATGCAGTGCAGGTCGTGATCACATGATCAGCAGTCTCTGGTACTCCACAAGTTGGGCATTGGGGGTCGATATCTAGGCCAAAACTACGTAGTTTAGCTCAAAACCCTCATTCCCTGTGAGGGATTGCGATAACTAGTAGTCCGGGAGGAACCATTTGGCTTCGTGACTGGATTTTATCGTGAGTTATAGAATGAGACTTAACTTATAAATAATATACAGTAATTATTAATAACTTCCTTTTCTATACCTGAGGGTGTCACCCATAAACCTAGAAAGGACAGACCAAGTACCGACAAAGAACACATACCTGTACTTAGGACCCAACCATCTGGAAGCACTTGCTTTGAGGTTCCCATGCCGAATCCTTATCCCCTCTACAAAACCTTGCTATATATACCCTTTGATCCTCAAAACTCATCACTCTCTGAGGACAAAGAAGGAAATAGACGATTATCTGATTTCCTTTACAGAGATCATTAAAAGTGCCGCCGACGCTGCTATCCCGAAGTTCACACCACTTCCGCCAGCTCTGCGTCCTCCGCCAGATCATATTCTGAAACTTATTGCCCTGCGCAATAAGTGGAAGAATAAATGGTACAGGACCAGGGATCATGAGGTGAAGACGGTGGTAAATTCACTTACCACTCAGATCCGAAACCTCATGAAACAATGGCGGACTGCACAGTGGCATGAGAAACTACGGGCTACACACGGCGACCACAAAAAATTCTGGAAGCTAATAAAATCAAGCACCAGGAAACGAAGCTCTACAGTCCCTCATGACGGAGACAGACTGTTGACAGATGAAGAACAGGCCAAGAAGTTTGCGGACTACTACAGCGGAAAAATAACACAACGCACAGGGACCCCCGCAGAACTCCCTACTGAAGAAATCGGAAACAACTACATGTATGTATCCCCGAAACAGCTGAAGGCAATTCTCCGTCGTTCGAGGGGGAATAAAGCCCCAGGCCACGACGGGACACAGACTGTATTGTTGAAGATGCTCCCGAGAAAGGGGATAGCTCACCTGACTAACCTCTACAACTCCTGTCTCAGGCTGAGATACTTCCCTGAGGCATGGAAAAGAGCTATCCTCTTCCCGCTATTGAAACCCGCGAAGAATAGATCCCAGCCAGCTGACTATAGGCCAATCAGCTTGCTTCCGCACCTGGGCAAGATTTTTGAGAAAATTATTCTTAATTATCTCAAGACTTATTGCTCAGAGGTAGCCCTAATCCCACCGGAACAGACTGGCTTTCAGGCCGGACTCTGCCCGGATCACCACCTGGCGAAGCTACAAGCGGAAGTAAGCCGAAACACAAACAAAAACGACGCCACCGCAATGATCTCAATAGACTGTACGGAAGCGTTTGACTCAGTGTCCCATAGTCTACTATGTAAGACACTGATAGACAACGAATTTCCAGAGCAGCTCTACACCACCTTGCGGTCCTTCCTACAGGGGCGTAAAATAGAAGTGCTGGTTGGCAGAACCTTCTCCAAGGAGATCGATCTCACCTGCGGAGTCCCCCAAGGATCCGTACTATCACCAGTGCTATTTTCAATATACACGGCAGAAACTGTTGGAGCAAAATACACAAAAGCCACTGTAGCGGCCTATGCCGATGACATAGCGATCTACAGTAGATCGATGAACGCAAAGACAGCTCTACAACAGGCGGAGTTGGCTTGTAATGAGATAACTACAAAGCTGGAAAGACTAAATATTACAGTTAATCCCAAGAAGACCGACTGTATTATCTTTTCTTTCCAAAAGAACAAGCGCCCTCTACCGAAGACCTACAAGGTAGCAGGAGTCGAAAATCAGCCAGCCAATAGGATAGTGTACCTGGGCATCACCCTCGACAGGCACCTAACACTAGCTAATCACTGCCTAAAGAAGATTAAATCGGTTAGGACCAAGTCCTATCGATTGAATCACCTACTGATGTCTCCAAACCTATCACTTCGCCTGAAAATATTAATTTACAAAGCCCTTCTCAGACCAGCCCTCCTCTACGGAGCACCGTTGCTAAACAACGTTACAACACCGACGGCAAAGAGGCTCCAGCAGTTTCAAAACGGAGTATTGCGACGAATGGTAAGGCATACTTCACTACAGAGGACAAAGACAGACCAGCTATATGAAATCCTAGACCTCCCGACAGTGACGGAGTTCATCTCCCGCAGGCATATCAAATTCTTTGATAGCCTCCGGTACTGCACGAACCCACTGTTTAACACACTGACTCCAACAGGACGGCCACAGCGCTGGCAGGACCACGTACAAACCCTCACACTGGACTGAGTAAACACAACTTACTTTCACTGACTCAACTAGACTAGTGAGCCCCATCACTAGAACAGACTCCTAATATTTCCCTACTCCGAAAATCTTCCTATCCTCAGACCCCTCTTAGAATGCATGTGATGCAGTAAAAGAGGATCCTTGATTCCTTCCCTTATCCTTCCTAGATTTCAACCCCAAATCCCATGAGGCTTAGAAAAAAAAAAAAAAAAAAAAAAAAAAAAAAAAAAAAAAAAAAAAAAAAAAAAAACTCATCACTCTAGTTGTAACATTTACCTGTGTCACACTCATAGAAGGAGACCTCGGAATGTACACTTGTAGTCACCCTAACTCCTCAGCACAGTTTATTGTATTCTGAATATCAATTTTGTTCTAATAATAAAAACAGTATTTTAATATCTTCACTGTGTGTGATTCATTAACTGGCGCCCGAGACAGGCACTGCAAGCATCAAATTAGATTTTGAATGACTTCGCAGTTTCCGAGAGGACGAAGATACTTCTGAAGAGGATCTACAAGAAGATAGACACCAAACTAAGAAGATCATCTCGCACCCTCCTTCAGTCAAGACAATACTCACCCGAGATGTCCTGCTGAACCTCACTGGACTTCACTGCTCAACAGGTATCCAGGAGGAATGTTAAGAACTAACGCAGTAAGATTTTAAAATTATTTATTTTATATGTTTGTTTATGTGCTGTTTAATTGTGATAACATTTAAAATGTATGACATTTTATTAATACTAATATAAGCTGTATAAAAATCATCAAATTTTTTTATAATCAGATAATGATTGTTACTGAGCACAATTTAAGTAAAATTTAAATTATAGTAGACATAAGTAAGATTTTAATATCTAAAAAAAAATAAAAAATATGGAATCGTTACTTTTTCGAAACTCAGACTTTGAGCATATGCCTATGTCGTACTTTGATGGTAAACCGCATACTTTGTTTAAATTCATAAATAACGTAAAAGAAATTAAAGACACTTTTTGTGCAGAAAATAATCCATTTAGAATCGTTAATGAATTCAGGATATGTAAGATGGCCAAATGTCACCTTTCTAAAACAGTCGCGGATAAAATTAAGTTTTATGATTTAAATAATATTGACGATTTGTTAAATATTCTAATACGTAAATTTAAAGATCATAACCCAACCGAGACAAATTTTAATAAACCTTTTCCACTCGAACATTTTTTGTCCAAAGACGCTGACGAACAGCCAAAAATAAAATCCGGAATTCCAAATAATAAATTTGAACAATTACCTAAAATTAATATTCAAGAAAAGAAAATAGACTCTGAAACATTACCGCTAAAACAAGATAGAGACAAAACCGGGAAAACATTTAGTTTAGATCCAGAAATAAATAAGAGAGAAAATTCAAAGTGGGATAATTTAAATAACATTGTGAACATCGAAAAAGAAAACTCAACAAAACAAAAATCACATCGGTCGAAAACGAAAAAGAAAAATGTCAAAATATCCAAAAAAATAAAAACATATTCTATACATCGTATTAAATTTACTAAAGGAAAAAAAAGGAATTCGAAAAAATATATCAAAAAAGTAAATCAATTTGGTGCTAAATCGAAAGTTAAATTAAACAAATTGTCAAATCAAAACTTTAAACATAACAAACAATCTATGTATGATGACAGGACAAGCCAGTCTAAGGAGCCTCCGGCTATCCATAAAGATAAATTAAAATTTAAAAATAATAAATCGCTCGACTATAATAATAAAATATCAACTTATAATGCGAGTTTACATAAACAGAATGTTATAATTAAAACGAAAGAGGTAATGAAACCCCCTCAATTAAATAAGAATTCCAGAAAAAAGGTTTCTTCAGGAAATATTCCCAAAATGGTAAAATCCATTAGAAAAGATTTAATATATCTCTGGACGTTGAAGCCAGATGAAAATCTCAACAGTGATAGCGGTCCGAGATGTATGTAGTTTTAAAATTGATAGAAAATAAAAAAACAAAAAAAAACAAGAAATAAAAATATTTATAATAGTGTATTGTTTATTATATTGATGGTTGCACTTAATGTTAATATTCATTGTCAATTGTTTACACTAATTTGAAATGTTATTTTTAGAACTATATATAGGTAATAATAACTTTATAAGATAAATAAAAAAAAAAAAAAAAAAAAAAAAAAAATGTTTATATAAAAATTGAGAAAACGTTTTATAGATTGTAATAAAAAACAACATAGTTCATGCTTTTGTTTAATTTAGTGTTATGGTTATGTTTTTAATTATTTATAGATAATAATGAGAAATTTTAGTTTTATATAATTGTACTTATAAGTTTCAAGACTATTAACAATGTATAAATTTTTATAGGAATAATGTAATGACGATTGGTAAAACTAATTAATTATTGTATGTAACATCAATTATTGTAATTAAGTTTTTTTTTTTAAAGTTTTGATTGTATACATTTATATTCTTAAGAATTATTGTAAACTTTGGAAAAATGTCACTGTTCCCATTCCTGTAGAATCCTTTCCTACAATACACTTCCTATCCAGAACCTCCGGCTGAAGGACTACTTTATTATAACAATATTAACTGACAAACTTAAACATTGCACTCAAGGGCATTTAACCTTAAATGAATAATATTTACTAATATATTAATTACAAATTATAAGTGTTTTAAATTATAAATTATTAATGTTTCAGGTAAGTACTTGTTGGTGATTGAACATTTTTTCTTTAAAAAATGAAATTGAAGATACAATTGAAGCTGTAAGTATTTAATCATTATTGCAAAACAAATTACGAAAAATAGTGTGAAGAACACGTATTTATCATATAGGAATTTGTAATTTAGAAATAAAAATAATTTAAAAAATTAAAAGTTTTAGATTAACGATATATTTTCTTTAACTAAATTCTGGAATCAGGATTATTTCACAAAGCTGCAAATAACTTTGAATCGAAAACGAAAACTTTAATTTGCCCTGTTATTGCAACAAAACAAAGATCATGGAAAAACAGAACGAAAAAAAAAAAATGCAATAGAAATGAACACAATATTCAATTACGTGCATGGGGGCTAAGTTATGTACACATGCTGGAGAGCGTAACTCTAGTATCAAATTTTCACTTTAAATCATACATACAAAGTTACATCCATTCATTCATAGTAAATTTTCTTAAACTGGAAAGACTTTTTCAAATAATTAGTTATTAATTTGAAATTTGATAGAAAAAACAATCCCTTTGCAGCATGATATGTAACCGATCTAGTATTTTGTGTGCCAAGCTAGTTCTGTGTGTCATGTACTAATGCCGCTTTTCTTATGTTTCTTTTTTTTTTATCTTGCTCTTGACAACTGTATTGCTGTATTTTATTGAATACAAACTGCTAATTTACAAGACAGTAATGAAACATATCTGGACCTATGCACTTGAACTTTGGGTAACAGCTTAATTTTCTAACATCAAACGCAGTCGATCTTTTCAATCCAAAGTCCTCCGAACAATAATTAACGCTCCTTATTGTGTCACCAACCATACCTTACACCACGACCTAATTTTACATTTGTTTTAGACCTTATTCCATCAAATTCTCCAAATTCTATCAGAACCTTATTCATCACCCCAATATCCAGCTCCACATACTTTTACCACCCCCCTAGAAGGTTGAAACGGCAGTAGCCTCGAGACCTCTTGTGAATATGTATATTGGAGTTCAAGCACTAACTAGATTCTCCACTCAATTTCCTGTATGTATGACGTGTATATAGATATGAGTGATCTATAGATTTCCAGTCTTTGTGTACATTTTAAAGATTCCCTATTGTATGTATATTTTATTATTATTTTATAATTTGACAGCTGTATAAATATTGTATGAATGCTGTATTTCATAACTATTAGCAATGTCTAAATTTTGACAGATTGTAATATTTTTTAATACAAATTGTTGAATTATCAGTGTTCCTGTTTTGTTCAATCAAAAATTGTAAAAATATTTATGGTCTCATAATAGAATTTAATTCCTATTCAGCTTAGTACAAGGCTTTACTGAGAGACCTTATTTGCGAAGGACGCGTTAAGCATACCCACGTGACTGTTTCATGAGGGGACCGGCCCACTGCCATACTTCAAGAGGTGCATTGTTAAAGGGGTCTTAGATAATTCATGTAGAGGGAAGCTGAAACCTAAAGGTAGGGAAGCAATTAGCCAGATAGTCGGACACATCTCGGCCACTTAAAGCGCTCCCAGGTGCTCAGGTCAGCCACGCGCCACCACGAACCTACGGATATAGTTATCGACCTAAACCTGTCAACTATATCACTTAGGCCAACAGGGCCCACTTTAGGCTGTTTGTCGTCTTCTCGACATACTTTGTTTAGCTGACATTACTACAAAATAAATAGTAGGCCAAGTGGAAAACACGGAAATCGTTGTAAGAGTAAGAACTATTGGATTGGAGATAAAAATTATAAGAAATAAATCTGGTGCCCCTAACACACGACTTTCACTTACCTCTGTTGTTCAAATAAATTTGAAAATTTTTAAATTAAGGTAAAGGAGGCTAAATAATTAATTATAATGAGCTTCAATAAAAACATGTGTTTTATTGAATAATCCATTATATTAATATGTTTTTCTATCTTCAGCTTTCAAACTGTATATAAATATACATATATATTTTCTTTTTCCTTGCAAAATCATAAATTTGAAAATCAGGTTTTAAAAATGTAGGAAACGAATTTGTAGGAAACCACTGGTGTCTAAATTTTCTTATATTAATAGTCATTCTTGAAAAAAACATAACATGATTGTGGTGGTATTCCTAATAGCGATCACAATGATTTTGTGAATTTTACAATTGAGACGTTGATTTCCAAAAGGTACTATATCCATTCTAGGAAATTTTACAGGAAGCGCCAAAATCTCTCGTTATTATAATATTAAACTAGCTAATTTGATTCTTTTCGCCCTAGAATATAGGATTGTTTTTTTTACTATATTATTGACATCATATTAAAGTTATGACATTTTTTTTTAGTATGATTTAGAACGAAACTAAATGTGTAATTAGTATCTTAAGAAATTAATAGCATTTCTAAATCACGTTATTAAAGGACTTGAGTGTTGATTAGATACAATCAAATTTATGATTCAGATAAAACTAAATGAGGAGAATATAAATATGTAAAAATATCAATTTCGTAAAAAATGTCCTTTAATACCTTTTGGAAATCAACGTCTCAATTGTCAACATTTTTTTTCTGAAGCATCTATTTATTTAACAAGAAATACTTTTACAATATATATATATATATATATATATATATATATATATATATATATATATATATATATAATACTATGTCATATACGGATTCTAAATAATAATAACCCTACTTTTGCCCGAAATGCATGGTAAAGTAGCACAACTATTGGTAATGTCACGGTATTTATTTTTTTTTTTAAGTTGTTTTTTTATGGTGTTTATTTTTATGAAGATGGAATTATTAGAGAATGTGCATGTTATTTCAAATTCCGATCTGATTATAGACGTTTGAGTAATGTTCGATTAATTCCATTAAAGAACAGAATATCTGATTGGGTCCTAGCAAGATTTTGTTTACTCAGCTCAAATTGTCTCGTCAGTGGTTGCCACTATCCGCTTAGAGCCTAGCATAATTAAACCCCTCTAACTTTGACAGTCATTAGAGTGAAATAATTCGGGTAATTAGTTGAATGTAAACCGCAATATATACAGATAAACTCAATTAACAGCTGAGCAAGTCTATCTATAGAATGAATTAATTTACATTAAATGTCAGACTGTGAAACTACTATGACCATATCAGATATTCCGCCAAAATAAGACATATATTTACCATTCCCCAATCATGTTTTAACTAATTCAGCAAAAAAACCTGTTTCTATAAGTCTCATGTGGCACAAAAACGAAAAGAAGTATAAAACTGTAATTGCATACAGCATGGACATTTCGAGAAAAACTACCTATTTGGAATCACTTAATTACAAAATGGACTTATGTGTATAAAGCTTAATATGAATGTTAAAAGTGCCTTATATATCACTATGCTCTTTATATCACTATTTTTACAAATTAATATAATTTTCTTGAAAACAATTTGACTGATTTCGATTAAAACCGTTAGCTTTATTTATAATTCAACTTTCAAATCAATATCAAAATTAAAAATTTAATATCAAATTGGCATTATTCTATATCTACATTAATATCAAATTTTCAAGTACCTTTATTATTGTTAGTTATAAGAGATTATAAATTTAAACTTTACCTTTAATACAATTTTAAATTTTTATATTAAACTTTACCTTTCTCACACACGGGCCCGCCTTAGTGGGATAGTGACTACTTCCACTGTCAAATTTCTGTATTTTGATTTAAATAAATAAGTTAAAATATATATCTATATATAAAGATCAAATACTAATATTTTCCCAGGCTGACAAGCATTTTATGAAATAATAATAATAATATATATTTATAATATATCTCAATATTTCATAACGATACATATCAGAGAGAAAGACGTTAGCATAAGTTGCAGATGTTACAAAACATTTTATTTTCCAAATAAAGTCGATGAAACGAGTGAAGAAAATTAAAACACATTTTTTTTATTATATATTTTTTTTTATCTTCATATATTCTTATTCACACCTGTCATGTAGTTGTCAACCAGTGAATGTGATAGTTCAATGACAGTGATGTGGCGAGAGAGGCCTGATGGAGAGAGTGTGCCCAGCGGCACCTCTTCTTGACGTGTTTTTACTTTCACTTACTATATATAGTAAGGGGAAGTATTGCGATCGTGAAAATTTTCGAATTCCAGTTTTCAACGGAAATACACGTTTTAGGGTCCCCTGAGTCCAAATAACCAAGTCCCGCAAAAAGGTCTGTGTGTGTGGTAACTCCCGGGCGGAAACGGTAAGTCCTGTGAAACTGAAATTTCATATTTAAGACAACTATACGCCCGAGACGTGACAAAACCTTTTTCATCAAAATGAGCTTACCAGAAGAGACACTTTAAACCATGCATTTTGCACCTTTTTTCGATTATCTCAAAAACGGTTCCGACGATTTTGATTAAACTCGCTATATCGATGTAAAATTTAATGGGCTTTAATATCATGTAGGTTTTATTTGGATAAAAATGGTCTGACAGGACTTAAATGCCGATATTTTAAATTTTCTTCATCTAAAGTACCTTTAATTTTTTAGATTCAATAATAATAACTAGATTATCTTGTTAACGCTGATGAAAAACCGGTAAATATATAAATTGAATAAATTCGATACCTAACTAAAGGAGAAAACAGAAAAAATATTTTTTTAATGCAATTTTTCGTTTTTGAACATAAGAGCAGTAATATACATGTATGATATACCGTTGGAAAGCTAAAGATTTTAGAAAAAATGTCATCTCATACACAAGCTTTTAAAAGTTAATAGAGAGTGATGAAATGAACATAAAACTGAATGATTATTTTAGATAATAATATAATAGATTTTTTAATAAAACACGTGTTCCTATATAAATTCAATTTGGTTAATTCCTTAATAGATTCACGTATTTTTATCTCTAACTGTATTTGAAAATTCTTTCATTGATTTTAAAAATCGAGGTAAGTGAAAGTCGTGTGTTGTCCGCCCCAATTTTTTAATTAGCATTTATGTTGGGAGCTCCCTCATCCAACTTCTTTTTAGCCTTCTGCGAGTGTTGTGCGGCATGTTAGTAGTGGCCATGTTTTGTATTAGTGAGATGGTGTGTCCGTTTAAGTTTGTAAGTGAAAAAGTTTGTAGATCGTCCGAATCTGTTAAACTGTTGGCATGTGAAGGTCTGTATGTAAAGTAGTTTTGCTAACGCATCATGGTTAGTTTGTAATAGTTCTAAAAGTATTAAAACACATTAAATAAAAAATTATCAACAATTCTTTATGAAGATCATTTATGAAATCGCCTGTTTTCGTGGCAACTTGAGGAAATTTCAATGAAAACTAAGTGCTGTTGATTAGAATTGAAAGTGCAATGAATTGTTAGTGATATAAAGATAACGTGAAGAAATAACATGTTAAATTATAGGTGAAAGTATGGCGTTAGGCGCCTAATAAATTGAAGGGTCAAATTATTCTGTCATTTAACAAAATGAAGATCGAGCTCGATTAGTCTAATTGAAGGGGAAAAAATAAAAGGAAATTGAAGAATTTAATCATTCGTCATGAAAATTAATATACGTAGATGTAAAAGTAATATCACTTTCTGACATAATATATATCTGAATGATAAATTTCAGTGTTATTTATAATGTAAAACTTCTGTATATGTTTCCCACTGAGCTTTACGATTTTTCGAAAAATGCTTACTAAAATATAATCCTGGGCTATGAATACCCTCATAGAGCACACCCAGTTCTAGAAAGTGGGTACCTGAAATTCAGGAAAGGCGATGCGCGTGTGATTGCTGAATAAGCGTGATATCGGCCTAATCACCTCACTGTCTTACCTTTGGCCTATTTCAGAACGATATATATTAGATAGAAAGACGTTTACATTAATTCAAGATATTACAAAAAAATGAATTAACCAAATCAAGTCAATGAAGCAGATGGAGATGACTAAACACATCAAATAAAATTTGATAGTAACAGTACCAACTCGATATGTGCTAAACCCAAGACTCTCGGGTTGTAGAGGTGAAAGGTTTTTTTTTTTTTTTTTCCTGTTACATTCCCCTTTATAGATCATTTTAAAAAATACTCTGTATTCGCTGGGAATTGTACTTCCAAGTGACAACTCAAAATTGAGGGTGGTTCTATTGAAATAAATAAGTGGACTGTATAGATTTAAAATAAATAAAAATAATGAAAGCAAACGACGAATCACAATACATTTAATACACTGAAATACATATAAACAAGATAAGAAACAAATTAACCTAATAAATTTATAAAAGAAAAAAATTTAACCTAATTATAATTAAACAGCTGAAAGAAAATGTAGGAAACAAAATAAACCTAATTAAAATATTGTAAAAAATAGAAGAAACAAACTTAATTAATGCCTAAAGATGTGAAAAAAATAGTTATCAAATTAAACAGTTTCTTGAATAAGAATTAAGAAATTAAAGGTTTCATTAATGGATAAAGATAGGTTATATTCACGTAAAGATGTCCAGTTGAGTGTTGAAGAAAATTACCGCAGGGCGGCTTGGACGAAGTTCTCTTGGGTGTTGAAAATGACCGCAAGGTGGCTCTTCCAAGTTCCAAGGGGAACGATGAGAAGATGAAGAAATTCGTTTCCAAACGTTCAAACGTTAAGAGGAATCTTGAGTCTACATAGGGCACATCTTCACCGCTCAGACACTAGCTTAAGACTCGCCTCGCCACGAGGCAATAAAAAAACAATTGAAAACGATCGTCATCTTTTTCTTTCTCTTCTACTCAAAACTTTTAATTATATATATAATAAATATTTTTAAAACAGATAAAAAATAAAGATTAATACAAAAATAATCTATTGATAAATATCAAGAATTTATACAGTTTAAATTATACAGTTTTCCTTTTTTTTTCCATCAGACCATAACATATGGCGTGAACATACTCTTTTCTCCTAATAAACACATATTTTGCTTTTCAAATGCCATCAGTTCGAGTGCTGAGCAATAAGGTAAGGCTTAGACACGACCTACCTTGTAAACTAACTACCAAGTTCCAGCTTGTTGGCTAAGGCCGAGCGCATACAATTAATCCTTCAACAAGTAATTAGTTTACTAGTGTTGTGCAGGTCCGCGATTTGGGTTGGACTGAACAGTTTAGTTGTGAAAGTTGCAGCTGAATAGTCGATTAGATTATAGGGCGTATATCACATATAATAAATCGATAAATAACGATAGTTGTGCAGCGTTTTACTCTTAAGGCTCTATTAATATTTATCAAAGTAAAACCATTATATCTGTGCTCCGATGTCAAAGAGTTATTATTCACATTGTCTATAAATGTGAGTCTTCACATTGAATAGTGCGCATTCGTTTATGTTTAGAAGATTAAATTTTACCTGTCGTTCCATTTTCCGTATATGGTCTAACATCTCTACCTTGTACAAACAAACGCTCCAACTTCTAAACATAAACTAATGGATACTCTAAGATGGAAAAAGAAGTTGAAGAAAAAGTGGCTTATTCTATTTTGCCATCTAAAAAATATTAATAAGAGTAAAATAGCGTACAACTATCGTAATATATCGATCTATTATTAATGACACTTTAAAACGTTTTCAACATTGAATTGCACTGTTTGATATTTTTAAAAAATAAGCAAAAATCACACAATTCGCACTTAGATGAAATATGTTTCATGTTTCAAGATAGTTTGTATTGAAATACCACTTAACTTTTGTATTACAACAATAAGAAAAGAATAACTTTGATGTGTCTAATAGCCAATTATGCAATTGTAGTACTACGCTTATTTCCAAAAATGTTTTTTCAGGATACTCGTTTTGTTTTTTCCATTAGGAAAACTATAAAATTCTTTCATAGTTTATATGTATATCTTTATGACTACTGCTAACTAAAAGCGTTTCTCAGTTATTGCTAGGACATACTTAGGTTAAAGTGGGTTCGAGGAAGAATGATGATGAAACATATCTGATATTTACATTTTATATTAACTGTATATTTCATACATAATTAAGGGAAATTAAAATTAGAAAATGATAATATCACAGAGAACTTTCATTACGTTAAAATCGGGTTTGAAATATTACTAAATATTACTTCACTTTTGTCCTGCTGTGGCTTGTCACTAATGCTACTGTGAAAGTACTATAGTTTGGGTTTCCAGATTTCATAAGAAAAATTATCTTTAAGAGTAAATGACATTGACACCACAGGCTTGGAACAACCATTTTAGGTCCTCTTCAAAGGAAAGAAAAACCAAGGATTTTTTTTACACATATTAAAAAATCTAAGGCCATCTGCCGGATTCGAACTACGAAAATGCGTTTAAAAGGTTATTATGCTAATCAGTACACCACAGATGATCCCATTAGCCGTCCTGGTAAATGTATGAATATAAACTATCGAAGAATTTAATTTTTTTAAAAAGAGAAATGTGCTGAAATAACATTACTAGAAAAAAATAAGCTTTTTTATATAATATTTATTTTCTATTTAATCAAATCGTTATTGCCTTATTAATTTTATTAAAAGACTTTCTATGACATTTATTGCACCTATATTTTTTTAACTTGTTTATTCAGAGATAAAACAATCTGCCACCTTCTGGGACATAAGCTAGATATCATCCATTCCAAATGTACAAAATAAACAAAAATAAAATAAATAATTACCAGAAAAATTAAATAAAGACAAATAAAAGAAAACATTTGAAAAGTTGAAATAATAATCAAAATATCAACCTTTGCAGTATTCATACCTATTTACAATATTTAAACACTGCCCTGGAATCTTCAGATCAAACCCATTACCCATTACTAAAAAAAAAAGCATCAAATAAAATTTTAAAATAATTTCTGATGTCCGAACCTTAATTCATATTACTCAAATTTAATAAACACATATTAACAAACTGTCTGAATAATAATAATAGATACAAATTAAATAAATACAAATAAATAAAAAGAGAAAACCCTGGACTCTTGAGGTCATAAATTGGAAAATTCTCCATATCTGAATCTATCCTTAGCGCCATTGCTTCAGTGTTCTTTCAAAGTTTATATTATACACATACGTCTATGTAAAGCACTATTTTATCTCGAAATGTTATTAAATTTCTAATAATATCTATGTAATACTAATGTCTATTCATTGTTCAATGTATTCTTTTCTGTCTCTCTGACAATAACATCACTATTAATTATTGTATAAAAATATTAATGCTCTGTTTTTTGTTATTCCACATTAAGGCATGAATATAAGGACAATAAATTCTCAAAACGTTGCAAAAACAAAATTGTTTATATATTAGCTGAAACCTAACAACAGTAGAAAACTTAAATTATCAACAGTCGAGAACTAATCAAACAATATATATTACAGGCAATTTTCGAAAGTATGATCTGGAGTAATGATGTGAAATTTAATAGACGTAAAATTATTTTATTCTACTTAAATCCATTTGAACTACAGAACCATTAATCTAATCCCTCAGTAAGCAGCACTAGCCCATGTTCCATGCCCATCATCCTCTTACTGTTGGATTAACCGTGTTCAGTTTCTACCTCTACTTAATGGGTCACAGGTATTCTGAGGAGTGCCTTAGTGCTCTGTGCATTAGTCTATTGTTTTAGTGCCAAGGGGGCACATAGAGAGATTTGATCAGTTGTAGATGATTTATTTGCTCTTTATTCTGCCTGTTTTATGTTATATACTACATTTTATCACAAACTGTAAAATAAATTATTACGACTTAGCGGACCGTTGCGATTTCATAACTCGGAATAAAGAAGTCAGAATGAAAGATGAAGTACGTTACTATTTCCAGCTACCATAAATATTAAAAAATACATTATAATCTTATAAACTATTTATATTTGTTTTGTTTTTTTAAGAATCATTCGGGTTGAAGAAATCAACTCAAAGAGCCAAAGTATATCTGTTCTGATCGTAATAGTAGATAGCATCCAAGTAGGTGAGAGAAAGAATCGTCCACTATTGAAGAGAAAATATTTACCGAACTTCCTTATTTTTCTTTATTTGATATTTCCTAGCATCTTTCAACAACGTGAAATTTTCCTGTTGGCAAATAAATTCAACTAACATTTGTAGCTATGCAGAACAAAAACATAGGTACTTTTATTATTATTGTTTCCATCTAATAAAAACAGAAGACGCCCAGTAATTATGTTTCTACTTATGAAAGATACGTTCAAAAAAGCAAGAGCTTTAAACTAATCCACAAAATAGCATCTTTTAGAGAAACAAATAGAATTGCCTGATTCGTTTGGAAAAGTTGTCAGAACAAAAACCTTTCTTATAAAAAAAAAAAAAAAAAAAAATGAAGTTACGATATATATCCACAATCCCAAAAGGTTCTTGGGGAAATATTGGAATAAATGGTTTCTTTAACCATTAATCACCAGTATAACTCAAAAGTTTGACAAAAACTCAAGTCTTCCCAACTTCAGCTCATTTAATCCAAAGCGACCTGACAGCCTGAATACATCGATTCTCGGATTTTGAAGGCGCGACATGTTTTTAACTCACCTGCTGGAGACAAGATCATGTGCAAACATTTCAATTATTTGTATTAACGGATATATTAACATTTTTATCTCATCTTCAACGTAAAATGAAACCGATAGCAAGCAAATATTTAAAGTTTTACCAATCCTTGGCAGATGATTCATGCATAAATCGCTGTCTAGTCGTAATTGCTTGATAGAAGTACAAAATAAAGAAACTAAAAGAATAAAAAAAAAATAATTGTATTAATTATGAATTATAAGATTACGTTCTATCAGGATCAATTGGATGCCGATAACCCCGTACTCCCCTCTACTCAGGGTATTTCAATATGATGAATTAAAATGCCTTTTTATGAATCTATACCTATTGATGACTTTTATCATAGAGGTTATACTAAGGAAGTATTTGAAAATTGATAAATATAACAGATATAAATCCATTAAGAAATGCGAGTTATATTTATTGCTATTATTTCGTTATTTATCAGTAACAATGGTATTTTATAAGCCACTTTGTAATCTTAGCGTGCTTTATATTGCTAATAGTAACAAAAAGTGTTCTGGTTTTAAACGACAATTTGAACTGAAGTAATAGACTCATTAAAATTACAATAATTAGAAAGTTGGAGGCTGATAATTAATTACACCACTATTTGTTTACGTATGATGCACTACGTTTCGGCTATAATGCCATCTTCTGGTGCAAAGAACAATTTTCATCTTAAGGATTTTTATCTGAATTCAGACACGACATTTATCGGACATTAGACTTCTGGGTATAAGTGCCCACTCACCTAAAGATAAAAATTGTTCATTGCACCAGAAGATGGCATTATAGCCGAAACATAGTGCATCATAATTAAATAATATAGTGGTGAAGTTATTTATCAGCCTCCAACTTAATATATAAACTTTGACCTTAAACTAAAATAATCTACACCTAATAACAATAATTTATAAGTGATCTTCATGATGAAGACTAGACACGGTAGAGATGCTCTGATTAATTTGTTTTAATCTAATAGTGATTTAATCATGTTAGGAAGGAAGCTAATGGAGGCAGAATTGACACCTGCTGCGGTGGTAATTTGCAGCAGTGGGGAGATCTGTCAGCTCAATGATCAAGTGTTAATAATACCCCTAATTCGAAAACCACTAAACCACAGTATGTTAATTTAAATCCCTACCAGTTCTGATAGGCTTTAATAATTAAATTATTCATTGATTTTTATTCTATTGTCTATTCTGATTCAAATTATTGTATTGCAATATTGCAATCGTTAACATTTTTGTATTCGAGTTTTCAATGAACATTCTGGTGTCCAAGCGGAAAAATCTCGCAAAAAGGTCTGGGTTTGTGTGGTAAGTTTAGCTCAAAAACGATAATTTGTTTAAAATTGATATTACAAATTTTAAGAGCGGTTATATATAAGATGTTTCAGAAACTTTTTCAACCCAATCAGAGCACTTTGTGCACCTCTTTACGATTTACTCAAAAACGACTCTAACGATTTTGATTAAACTCGCTATGTCTGTGTTAAATATATTGAGCTTAATTAGCATGTAGTTTCTATATTTTAGGAGCCATTATGCCTGAGATGTTACAGCGACTTTTTCAACAAGATCACCATAGTATAAAAACCTCTTCACACCATGCAATTTTCTAACTAATTCCAAACTTTTAAAAATTTTAAAGTCATCTTAGAATTTTTATGAGGTTTAATGTAGGTTTTATTCTTACACCTCTTAAATGCTTATATTTTAAATTTTCATTTAATTTTTTATATTTACTAAAATTTAACATATGTAACAGATACAAAAAACTTAGGAACACATTACACAGACATCATAAATAAGATAAAATTTTAAAAATAAATAAAACAATAGCCCAATAACCATAATTAGGACAAATAATTAATAGAGGTAAAAATAAAAGTAAATAAATAAGCACAGGGATTACACCGGAATACTGGAAAGGTACAAAGGTTTAAAATAGAAATATAATGGAAACAGTGAGCCAATATAGGACAAGTAGCAGTGGCTATGAGATGTGAAAAATGTTGTAGCAAGGAATAAGGTAAATAAAGTACAGTTAGTTTAAAATAATTATGACAAATTGCTGAGCTTCATTTTTCAAGGAAAAATATTTAAATAATGTGATTTTATTTAATAGTGAAAGTATAAATTGTTTTCAGTCTTGAAAATGGGGAAACAACCCCGAAACGTCGACTTGGATATAAAAAAATGTTAAAGGACTAATGAAATAAAAGGATTAGATGATGAATGGAAGGTATTATGTGCTTTTTTAAAAGTTCCAACATATTTTCTTGTTAGCACTAATAAAAAAACAGATAAATATCCATCTCTAACGAATTTGGTAACCAACTAAAAGATAATATATATATATATATATATATATATATATATATATATATATATATTTAACACAAGTACAGGAATTAAAATATATCATTTTATACTAAAGACTGTATAAGATAATGGAGCGTGATGAAAATCGGATAAAACTAGGTAATAATAAGTGATTGATAATAGATTATCAAATCAAAACCATGTTTTTACCGAAACTCAATGGAATTGTTTAACTTTATTTAAAAGTCCTTAAGAGGAAGGAGCTACGATCGTGAAACTTATCGCTGAAAATACACCGTTTTGGGTCTCCTAGTCCAAATGATTAAGTCCCATTAAAAGGTAAGAGTGTGTGGTAAGTCTAGATTCATAAAGATAATAGTATCAAACTGAAACACTAATGTGCTACCAATGGGTGGTTTCTTTACAAGTATTATCCAAGCTCATATTTCATATTGTTCACAGTTACATGTTGTATTATTTTAATACCAGCCCCATACAATGAAAAATAACAATAAATATATCAGATAAAAAAAATAAAAAAAATTTTGATTTTAAAATAATTTTGACATTGTCGACAGTCGACCTGAAGAAGACCTAAAATTTAGTTTTAGTTTAGTTTTAGAAAACGGCAATATTAAATTAAGTTTCTACTTAATTGTGTGCTAATTTGGCTGCACCCTCAATTAACTTCTCCTCTATAAAATAATTTTACATAAAAACCTTATTATCGATTTTTCGCAAATTATTGTATCTATTGAACTTCCTCATCACAAAGCAGTAATCTACTATATTGATCTAGGGCAATTAAAGAAAGATCAGTTTGACGTGCACTCTGATTGCTAGCTTAATTAGCCCGTTCTGGGTTCTATGGCGTTAATGGCTAATTTTCTACTAACATTATGACGAAAATATTTTACATTGTTCATGATCTTAATCTATTTAAATGGATTATTCCATTACACAGTCACCGCCAATAACACCTCATTGTTAAAATGGTTTGACGAGGGTTTATTACAAATTTTAATATTAAATGAACCAAATTAATTGGTTTTGTACCAAGCAAACAAGTAAATCCCGCTTTTATAGTGAAATGTCCTAAAATCATATATGTGAATGAATAGTCCTTTCAGATATCGTCATCCTAATTGTTTTAATTTTTTAGCTAAATGTAGTCAAACTAACGCTATAAACTAAAGCTACAATAAATGTGCGAATAACCGATTTTATAATACTGATAAATATAGTTAATATAACTAATAAGTGTTCGAAAAAAATATAATTATTTCAATGATTTGCAGCGAATGTATAATTATTTATGACAATCTTTTGGAATATTGTATCACTGAAATTCCAGGGGTAGTAGGGGCCTATTAATGTTCTAATTTATTTAGCAATTTTAATACTTAATTTTGGAAATTATTATCTTGTATCAGTCAGCGAACCAGAATAAAACTGTTTGTTCATTTAATAAATAAGCATTTTTATACAATGAGACAGAATAACAAAATATCTTAAGATTTAAGTGAAGTATTCATAGGAACTTTACGGTCTGCCAAAGAACACCTATCTCTTAAGTTAGTAGTATATTGTTGTTTGAGTGACAAAAAGACATATTCAAAATAATGTCTTAATGGACCAGCACAAAATACAGTCTAATGTTTTAGCATAAGTCCCCTTTATGATGCACTAAAAAAAAAGCGAAATTCAGAGTTTTTTTTTAATATTTTCTTTCCATACCACTTTATCAAAAAAAATTGTATAGTTTCACAATTAAAAAAAACAAAAACAAAAAAAAAATGATTTACTACGTGATGAAAAATGTCGTTCGGGGTGTGGTCACCAATAAAACACCCCAACAAGAATAGCTTATTTTGTTTTTGTGCCGACGTATAAGCATACATTGCTCACCTTCATCAGGGCTAACTAGCTAAAAAAAGATGAGTGAAAGAAGATATCAACCAGTACAATTAACAGAAAAATAGTATCAAATGGTATACAATAATAAGATGGCAGTCATAAAATATGAAAAAGACAACATAAAATTTGCTATGTTTTGACCGACTGCTTTTCTAATACAGTACCTTCAAAAACTAGCTTACTTGATATCTTTAATCGATATATAGACGATATTTAATGAAACCATTGGATTTCCTTTCCCAAGGTATCGTGTTTACCGGTCCAAGTAGGTGGCATGCAGGGGAATATTAAAGTAAACATGTTTTAATAAATGACATTATTATTTAAAAACCACTAGCATATATACAATATATTTACACTATGTCTGAGAATACTGGGGGACATCACAGTTAAACTTGCAATATAATATTTCAACCAAAGAAAATATCTTTAAAACACTTAGTCGGCTGGCGAAGGTGGAATCAGTCTTAAGGCGCCCCTTCTAGACTCTTAGATCTCTACTCTAGCTGCTCTCCCCTGAGCTCCAGACGAACTTCGCTTCTTCTTGAGGATGAAACTCGACTCTCCGGCTGGAATGAGACTCGCCTCTTCTTGAGGATAGAACTTGACTCTCGTGGATGGAACTTGATTACTTGAGGATAGAACCTGACTGCCTCTTCGAATCTTCGTTCTTATCCTCGTCACCTCGGGCGGGGCTAATATGGGAAGTCCAGCCTAGTAGCTGGGGTCTAGAGCGTACCACCAGGTGTACCGCGGGGAGCAGCCCAAGCCCACGGACAATCCAAGGGGGTTTGGGAATTGCCTTTTGACTTTTGCCGACAAAGCTTATTATTATTTATTTAATTAATACAATAATTATCCAATCCTTACATTACAAAAGTATCCTCAATACACTACAAATTAAAATTATAATATTTGAATCCACCCTAACCAACTTATTCATCGTATGGAGTTGGACTTTTATCCAAAGTAGCAAAAAGCTTCTTTTTTTTAACTTACCATTTTAAAAGGTTCATCAGAAACCCTAATGATATCGAATACCGTTAATACGTTACATACTATTATTATATTATTCTATTTTTCACACAACTTTATGATAACCAACGAAGCAACAAAAATAGAAATCCAACTGAACAAAACCTAATTCTCTACTTCTCAGGGTACTCTAGCGAACTGTTCTGGGGTAACAAAAGTCCTTAATATTAGGCTTTTATTTATTTCTTTTTCAAGCTTCATTCTGTCCCGCAGTCATATTTCTTTGACGTTTCCCTCGAAAGCTCTTAGTGATGGAGGGACGGTTTAGTGGCCGTTTCTGTTCTGATTGAATTAGGGCAATAAACAAAGCAATTTTCTTTTCTTTCCGACCCCTCAGCCAGGGTGCCCCGCAAAAACCTTAGCTCTGCAATCATATTCTCTTGCAGGATTTCTTCCACCAACATCCGTTAATCGTAATTTTTTTCTTTTTATTCTAAGGAACATAATTATGTATGATTGAGCCCTTAATGTTTACAATGGTTAAGCTCTTACAGTCACAGGCAATGGAAAATAATTGAAAAGTGAATTGAGAAAAAGAGAGAAAAAATAAATTAGAACGCAGACATCCTTTGATTATTATATAACCTAATACTCTAAATATAAAATGTTAACGTAAATTTTTGACAAGCTGGTTATTCGAAAGATGTCTCAAAATGTTCATAAATTATTAAAATGATTCTTTACACTTTCAAATTTTATAAATTTTACGCAGTTTTAAAAATTGATTATTGTAAGCCTATCTCAATTGCCAACCTTTCTTAACATTTAAGGGTGAATATCATACTTAGAAGTAATTTATGATTTAATCAGATCAGGTTACTGCTCATTAACTAATTTGCGTTGTACACTTTCTTTTCGGACCTCTCTATCGAAATAACTTAATAGTTTCTCAATAAAAAATGAAAAGATTTTTAGACAATAACCATTAAACAAACACTCCCCAATGTACTATCGCAAAACTACATGATCTATTAAACTCAACAGACAGTTGTTCACTTAAGAACCTGTACTGTTTCTTATATAAGGAGCTCCGATTAAGGATATTTATTTTCAGAATCATAAAATATTGATATAATTTTTTTTATCGTAAAATATAGTTTTAACGCGACGGAAATATATTATTAAAAAATATAAATATAAAGTAAGTTAAACATTGCAGTAATAACCTAGTAAGTTGATTATTTTTGTTTCATTTTTTGTTTTTATTCTTTTATGTTTATTGTATATAATATGCTATGTATGTAGTAATTTAGAGTTAAAGACAACTTTCATGCTGTTTATTTAATGTAATATATAATTTATATAATAATTCCAAGGTTGAAACCAACTACTTTATAAAGAGGATTTCCCCCAAATAAACAAATAATTAAAAACAAAATAACTAACTTCGGTAGAATTAATTAGGTTTGGTTTTCAACTTACCAGATTATTTTTGTTTGATTAGTAATTTCATGAATATTTATTTGAAAACTCAAAATCATAAAGCTATGTACCTTTAACATATAAAAAGCCGTTCAGTTAAAAATAAAAACCAGAGAGTTACTGAATATTTAAAAATAATTACTTAAAATATTTTATTTGGTAGGATCTGTCGGTTTTATGAAACTTTTTTCTACTAAAAACAAAATACACATCACAGAAAAATTAAACGTAATAAGAACTAGAATATTGTGTTCATCAGTAATAAAAACTATTTAATTTTCAAATGTGTTGGTTAATCAATGAAGAAGGGCTTAAACGATGATCTCAACAAAAATAAAACAAAACCTGTTGAACATTCAGGATATACCCCAAACGATTGAATTCGCCGCATAGATGTAAATTTTAGTGGGCTTTATTATAATGTTGGGGGATCACTTGTAGCTGGGTGGCTAGCGTAACAGCCTCCCATGCTAAAGGTCACGGGTTCAAACCCGCAGGTGGTCCTAGGATTTTTTAATGGGAGTAAAAAATCCTTAGTTACGCCGTCCTTCGGAGGGGACGTTAAAAGGTGGTCCCGAGCCTGTGCGATGCCAGGTACTCGTTAAAGATCCCTATTCTAATAAAACCTGGATAGGCAAAATTTAGGACTCCCACTGTAGCATCGTCCGATTAGCCATAGTAGCATAAAGTGACGTTAAATAAATAAACAATTATAATGTTGGTTCCTATCTCATTAAAATAGTCTAACTTTCTTCCTCTAAAGTTTCTTTAATTTTGAAGATTCGAAAAAAGTTAACCGTATCATCTTGTTAGCATTCGGATAAATATATATATATATATATATATATATATATATATATATATATATATATATATATATATAAAGTTAAAGAAAGTTTGTTTCTTTGTTTATTTATTTAACGTCACATTATGCTACTATGGCTAATTGGACGATGCTACAGTGGGAGTCCTAAATTTTGCCTATCCAGGTTCTATTACGATAGGGATCTTTAGTGAGTACCTGACATTGCACTGGTCCAGGACCACCTTTTAACGTCCCCTCCGTGAGACGGCATAACCAAGGATTTTTACTCCCATTAAAAAATCCTAGGACCACCAGCGGATTTGAACCCGTGACCTTTGGCATAGGAGGCTGTTATGCTAACCACCCAGCTACAAGTGATCCCAGTTGAAGAAAGTTGATATCTAAAAAAAGAAGAAAAGTTAACTAAAATATATTTCACTTACATAATTTTTTTTAACATAAGAACAGTATTATAGTTGTATAATTTGCCGCTGGAAACCTAAAGATTTTAGAACAGATGTTTTATAAACAAATTTGTAAAAGGTAATTAAGAGTGATGAAAAGCGGATAAAACTAAGTGATTGTTTTTGATAATAATAATATGGATTATTTTATTGAAATCGTGGTTTTATCAAAACTATATGTAATTCCTTAACATTTTTTAACACTAACTTTATTTAAAAGTTCTTAAATTGACTTTGACAACAGAGGTAATTGAAAACCGAGTCGCACGCGTATAACTATTTTATTTGTTTATGTGATAATTACCAGTTATGATATGACTATTATAATTATAACCTTGTGGGTTGCGTAGGTAGGTCTGTAATAGGCGAGATAACCTATCTTTCCAAAGTTAATTATAATAGAGAAAATATTCTTTTAAAGAATGAAACAAATATAACTGAATATATAAATTAAAACTAAAATGGAAATAAAGTAAATCATGTATGGTGAAAGAGGGAATGACAGTGTTGTAATCCAATTAGGTAGCTTATACAGCTCTTCCTTCTCAAAATGAATCGTGAGGATTGATAGGGAGAAGCAGATACCTAAATGAGCTAATATGATTTTCGATTGTCGGGCAGAGATTCCAATTAACCAATCACTGGGCCGAATATTGGACTCAAAAGGCAGATCGTTTTGCAATTTTTTTCACTTAGAATCCAGGCCACCACAGCTATTTGCGTAGCGAAATTGGATTTTACTCCGATTCCACAAAATCATTCCTCTTTCATCGATTTGGTTAGATATATTACGGCATTCTATAGATTTATTCAATTTCTACATTTTATATATATACCTAATTTGATTAACCAATATCATTCTTAGTTTTACGGTGAGTACGTGATAGAGATACACTTTATTGAACAAGTGGGGCTGTCCAACTTAATTGGGTTGCTAATTACACAGCTTGATTTGTTTTTCCCTTAATGGACAATTTTTGATATAAGCATATTAACATCTTAACAAGCGATACACATAAAAATAGATTAATATATTTTGTCCCTTTTAATTGCTAATTAAATAATAAAATAAGATAAAATAATAATAATAATTATAATATCACAAAAAATTGTAATTAGAAGAATATAATTAGCAGTATTTAGAAGAAAAAAAAAAAGAAAGAATGTTTTTGAACGAACACGACTATCCCTTGGCTTATTTTTCTTCTATATACATCTTACCGACAAAACAACTTTGGTTTGTTCGACAAAACTGGCCTTGTATCTTCTCGTTGAGCAAGTTAAATAGATAAAAAAATATCTTCAACCAGACACCGGGAAAATAACATTATGGCTTAAGAACATTTTACGATCCGCACTGATGTATATATCTCCCATGTTCACGCACCTGCGAGACGGAATACGAGTATATACAACGCTATCTCCAGAAATTTCTAAACACTATAATAAGACCAACAATGAGAAAGATGAAGGTGTATCAACAGTTCGAGTTATTCAATCTACCAACAGAAAGCATATTAAAAGAAAACATCAAATTGTTTGATGCTTTAAAATCATCTATATACTAAGTTTTAAGGACTTTATCTCGATCACCAGCGTCTGTCAGATTGCAACAGTCGATGAGTTCCGACTAAATTCTTTTTATTATTATTACTATAGAAAAACAATCCTAAGGGGGAATCCAAAAAAACGTTGTGTCCCAGCATCTAGAAAATACCCGCTATGAGACAAACATAGGACAGAATATAGTTGTTTGTTATAAAGTGGCATGCTACAGAAAAAGAAGAATATTCATTGTATATCAAGTTTTTTACTTATAACTTTGTTACATCATGAATGAATATGAGGTTTCAAAATAAATAAATAAATCATTACAACTGAGAAGTAGCCAAAAATTGGGTCATGTGAACTGTGAAATTTTTGTTAGAATAGCTAATTAGATATTCTAAGTTTTATATATAAAATTATTCAGTTTGCTTCCTAGAATATTTGACGATTTGAGATCACATTACGAGTTATCTCATGTAAGTAGTTTAAGTCATCATGGGTCAATGAAGTTGACGTCTGTACATATTAAAACTGGTATATTAGTCGGGTATCTTCAAGCTAATGGGGAGCTGCATGGTCTAGTGGATTGAACACTAGACCAATGTCCTCCGGGTCCTGGGTTCGAATCCCGGCTGTGGCGGAATATTATTAATTCTGTTATTTCAGTTGGGAAGCCACACTAGGACATGGAGACCCTCCTGGGGCAGACAGAGCCTAAATAAAGTGGGTATCCAAATTGGGGACAAAACCTGGCGGCTAAGTGTGATCTCGGCCTAATGTATTGTATTGCATTGTACGGCCGTTGGGCAAGAAACAGTACGGATCTCTATATGTACTGAGCCCAAGACCCTTCATGAGTTGTTTTTTTTATCTTCCACTGCACATTATGGATAGTCACTCTACATAGCTCTTCGGGCATGCTCATGTGCGTGACAATACATATAAGGTCATTAAATGTGTGCGTATGAAAATTAATTAAGGTAAAGTAGTGTCTTATCAATTGAGTTTCGTTTGAATGTGAAAGGGATTTATTTATATCATTTATACAGCACGCGTTTTGGTGTATAAAGATGTATGCGGGTTTCAAGAATTCAGTCTCCGGTCAGTCTAGGAACCCCCTTACCGTTTAAGCCACCCAAAACGCGTTCTCTTAGCTGTGTCTCTCACAGCAATTGGATGTGATGCTAAAACGCAGTGGTGCATAAAGTGTAAACGGTGATTATTTAGATATCACTAACGAATACATTTTTAGGAATTTGTCTCCTATATCTTTTTTAGTCATCTCATGGGATGACGGCTACAAATGTGCCCTTTCTCAAAAACAATCGTGAAAGCGGAGTTTAACGACAGTTCGAAGTCAAATATCTTTGCCGTCAGAATATTTCTTACAAAGTTACTACTAAAAAAAAAACATGCTATACGAAAAACTAATTAGTCCGAGTTAGGATAAGTTTATCTTCCGAGACAAACCGAATTATATCTATATATAATGTATTGACAAAATGTCTTTTAAGCAAACTTAAAAAAACACATGAATTAAGCGAGAGCAGCTGGTTCGCTCGAGAGAAAAATACTTACAGTTGATATTAACAGGCGTTAACGTCAATAATTACTCATCCAGTTTGTCGAGTAGATATTTATGTACCTCCCGTCCCTATGGGATAAGATTATTATCATATTATTCATTTAATTTATATATGATTTATAAGGATTTACGAAAATAGAATCCAAATCCTCGAGTGCCTAGAATGTGGATTGAACCGAATGATTAGGTAATGAGATCAGGAGTCGGTGTTCTGTGATGCAGTGGCGAGTGGTTGGTTGAAGCAAAGGACACAACATGGGATGTCCACTTCACCGAATAAGCGCTATCACCAATCGCTGGTTGCCATCAGTCTAGTCGGATAAGTGAAAGCTTTCTGTCTACCGATCAAAGCCCTTCATGATGCAATATGCTAATTATTTAATAATTTAGAACATATAATGTATTTGGATCTAACAATTTATTCAAATACATGATTTATTTCAAATATATATTCTTGTTTATTTCACTTACTGAAATGTGAAATAAGTAATAAGGGAAATCATTGCAATCTTGAAGTTTTTAAAATATTTTTTACCGGAAATACACCCTAACCTTAAGTCCAAATTATCAAATCCCCCAAAAAGTTATGTGCGTGGTAACTTCAGTTTGAAAACGATAAGTTTTACAAAATTGAAATTTTACATTTTAAAAGCGTAAATGCCTCAGACTTTTACGTCACACTAACTTTTTCATCAAAATCGGTGAACCAGAAGAATCACTTTATGCATTTTTCTCACGTTTTTAATTATTTTTTTAACGGCTTAAACGATTTTTGTATAACACTACAAATCGATTTAAACGTTAACGGACTGTAATATCATATGTATTTCGTTCTAATTGAAATAGTATGACACGCCTTAAATCCGAATTATTGATTTATTTTCCTCTTCTTAAGTTCTTTTAATTTTGTAGCTTCCAAATACATAACAATAACACCTTAATACCATGGATAAAAAAAAGGCTAAATATAAAAGTTGAACGAATTTACTAACAACCTAAAGGGACAAAAGAAGTAACATATTTTTTAGGTTTTTTTTTTTCTCCATCAGACGATTCTATATCACTTGATGTAATTTTTACAACTGAAAAGCTAATGATTAGAGAAAAAAATGTCATGTTTTAAACTTAAGTGATTATTTTACATAACAATATTATATTGCTACATTATTTAAAGTGAAACAAATGTTTAAAAAAAAAAATCAAAAATAACCCTTTAAAAAAGTTTAAACTCTAAGTTAATTTGATAGTTCTTTAATTGTTTTTAACAAACTCGGAAAGTGAAAGTTGTGTGTTTCGTTCTAATTGAAATAGTATGACACGCCTTAAATCCGAATTATTGATTTATTTTCCTCTTCTTAAGTTCTTTTTATTTTGTAGCTTCCAAATACATAACAATAACACCTTAATACCATGGATAAAAAAAAGGCTAAATATAAAAGTTGAACGAATTTACTAACAACCTAAAGGGACAAAAGAAGAAACATATTTTTTAGGTTTTTTTTTTTCTCCATCAGACGATTCTGTATCACTTGATGTAATTTTTACAACTGAAAAGCTAATGATTAGAGAAAAAAATGTCATGTTTTAAACTTAAGTGATTATTTTACATAACAATATTATATTGCTACATTATTTAAAGTGAAACAAATGTTTAAAAAAAAAATCAAAAATAACCCTTTAAAAAAGTTTAAACTCTAAGTTAATTTGATAGTTCTTTAATTGTTTTTAACAAACTCGGAAAGTGAAAGTTGTGTGTTGCTCGCACCATATGTTGAATCATTCCGTTACTAAACAGGTTCGAGATCCAGTTTTTCAATTTCAAAAGTTGGCTTCTTATAAAATAGAAACTCAGAAGTGTTGTGTGTTTTATTAATATAACTTAACCATTATCTATTTTTTTTCATAATAGTCATTTGGAATATTTTAACTTTTCTCTCTTCCACTCCATTTTTAGAACGCCCTGCACCATGTAAGACTTTATCTTTGTTAAATCCAGAAGGCTGATATTGATTATTTTCGTTAAGTACATGAAGCCACTTCTATTTCAATCTTTCGGGAGCATTTTTGGAAATACTGGTTATATAGGTATTGTGATAGGAAGCTGAACAAAATGCTCATACAAAGTCTTTCTAGGTGTTAACTATTTATTCGAATTAACTGCGCACTTCTGTTAGTGAAGTTTAGGGGCATTCTCCAATCTTTACAAATATCTATAACTAATTTCAAAATGAATATTCTCTTTCTACACCTGTATTAAATTCTTTATAATCATCATTTAATTTTAATTACAATAGCGATATTGTTCAAAATGTATGTCTTGTATTATTAAATACTTTAAATAATAGATAATTACTTATATGCGATTCTATTTGAAACAATGGGTAAGCCAAAACGGAAAAGATGAAGTAAGAGAAAATCCACCAGGACAAAAAAGGGACTGTGTCGGACAGATCTTTCAAGGTATCAGCATTCCCGACACTCAGGACCTCTTTTTCGAAATTTTTTGTTAGCTGACAACCGAAAGCATTAACCATCTCATGCTCGCAAAATAAGTGGTATCCGAATCCCCTCGCTAGTCTGTAATTTATTTCATTATCTGATAAAGATTTGGAAAAAAAGAATCAAAGCAATCAAAAAACCGATATATTATTATCGGCTGAATGTTTACTTTAAATCTTACTGGTCAAAATATGCCACACAATAGTAGATCAATATCAAATTCAAATCCTCCTTCTAATCCCGAAACATTCGTTGATTACTCCACATTGAACTGCAGTTTTCGACATACCTTTCCTTATTTTATCCTCCTCTATAAGGTTATACTAACCCTTCTATACTACACAATTCCCAAAGAGGCCTAAATAGATTAACAAATTTCAAATAAAATCAGATCATAAGGCAAAGAGAAACGATTATTTATTAACTATATTTCATTTTGCGTCATATTTGAACATAAATAAATATATTCTCCTATATGTTACCATTATCAGGCCCATCTGGTCTTATGGAATGGAGTTTTGGAACTCTACTAAACCATCTTACCTTTCCCACAGCCAATCCTTACAATCCAAAATCCTAAATGCTCCTTACTTCTTCACAAATAAAATCATCCATAGCGACCTCAACACCCAATTTGTTGCAGACCTTTCTCGTACCAAATATACCACTTTCAATTAAAACCTCCCAACCCACATAAACCCTCTTGTCCACAACCTATCAACCTCACACATTCTTGATAGCCAACCGAGGCGATTGAAAAGAATATGGCCTTGGTTCTACTCAATTAAATAAACATCGAAGTTCTACTCTGGGAAGTTTCTTCACAAGCCTTTTACTTGTATTTAAGTTATATATAGCTGTCAAATTCAATAAATAAAGAATCAATTAAAATTTACTATATATATATATAATTTTATACAATTTCACCAACATTGTAATTCGTTCGATTAAGATTGTACATATAAACATATTTTTATACTTTGATTCTTGTTTAGCTTTTTTTTTTTGTTTTTGATTATTATTATAACCTACCTATTAATTTATTACTATTATTCATTTTTATTCGCTATTTTTGTATCTTTTTTTTTTTTTTTTTTATCACTCCCAAAATACTGAAGTTCTGATTTAATTCCCCTGTATTGTATGAATGTAGTATGTATGTTACCTTTCACCACTATTGTTGATGTCCGAATTGAGACAGATTGTAATAATACTTAATACAAATTGTTGAAATTCCCCTGTAATATTGTTCTAGGGTGACTTGTCTCAGAGTAGATAATGAACTTAATATTATTATTTACTGTGGGGCGATGGTTGGCTAGAAAAAGAACTTTCGGTGTCAAGGATCGAAAAACCGAACAAAAAAAAGTAGAATAGAATAGAATTCTCACGTATTTTTTTTTACTTTACACCTGCATGTTCAATATATTCAGAAAATATTGTTGTAGACTGAATAAGTTTTTGGCTGAGGAAATAATTAAAAGAAATATATGGTGGAGGCATGATTTTCATGTCATGTCGGAGATATGACTGGCAAAATAGTTATTATTTAGTTCAAGAAAATAAACAATGTTTTAAAGGATTTATAGAGTATATAAAAAAATAATTTAGAAATGGTTTACTGGTCGAGGTTAAAAACCTGTTCATCAACATCCATTGAGAACAGTTTTTTCTCTGATAGATATGGTCTGGGACTCATCAATGATCATAATCAGAGGACAACTTCGATACCTTAATTGTAATGTTGCAAGGCTGGCAGAATTACATTATTTTAAATATTATAAAGGCATCAAGGATATGTACTATTATGTTGAGGTCATCTCGGTTTTATCAGAAATAAGGATGCATTGGCATGGCATGTCAGTATTTTCCAAGAAGCAATATAAAAACGTAACGGTGAAAATTGGGAAGCATTATACAATTATTATGTAAGGGCCTGGAGATATAATCGTTTAATTATTTTAGAGTGTAAGATTTAAATAAAAAAATCTAAAAAGAATAATATTTACTTAGTTTTACATTATTACTATTATTTATACTGTAATTGTAATGAATTTTATGTAAACGCGTGCTGTTCTGCAGATAGATTAAAGTCTATTTTATGCAATATACACACACTGCGATGCGGTAGAGAGGAAAGATGAAGAAGAAGAAGAATATATATTCTATTATTACTATTGTATCTAAATAAAATTCCCAATTAATCTTGATTGTCGACAGGATTAGATAAGACATCCTTAAAACAGTGAAATCCTCCTAAAGAATTTATATTTAAAACCAACAGACACTAATAAGCCGGAAAAAGACTAATTCCCTATGCTCTAGAAAATAAGGTTCTTGCATTATACAGCCGACGAATACACCTTTTTCCTTTGACGCTAAGTCTGAGGATTACCCATTACCCGCCCGAGGAAGGGCTTAATCCTAATCGGTTGCCAGGCAACCACATAATTAAAATTAACCTGTGAGGGGTAGGACACTTCACCCCTCATCCCCTGTCAACTAATCCGCTTATTTAATATTTATTAATATTATCCCTAATCTATGTTGACTTGTTAGGAAGCTATAACTCTTATAAAAAGTGTTCTCATCTTAAATGTAAATATTTCGTTTAGTGCTCCGTCTAACTATAGCTTCCCTACTCGAATTGCAGTCAGTAAATTATCATAACTTTCTATTGTAGGGGAGTTGGCGTTATGTCCTAATTTGATCAAAGCTTACGACAAACAAGTCTGTTGTAATATTAGATAAATTCAAACATGAGCTTATCAGGATTCAAAGAGATGGGATCATAACTTTTTTGTCATTGTTAAATTCCTTAAAGTTTCTGCTGGTATTATAGAGGTATAGAAATATCAGAATTAAAGGGAAATAAATTAGCAATTTAATAAGCTTTCCTCGCTAACTTAACAAACCTATGTTTTGACTTACTTTTTTTGTGGTTTTAATAGATTTAATTTAAATATTCAACTTGAGAGACTATTATTGGAAATATCTGATATTATGTTGAACATTATCGATCAATTGTACAAATGTTTTATAATAACTTCTCAAATTTAAGATAAGGTAATATGTAATAATATAAGTTGTACAAGTTAACATGATGTCGTTATAAGCTCATAAATTTATAAAAATATGTTATTTGTAATCAAGTAGTTTATGGTATTCAGTGTTGCCACCGTACAATATCGTACAATTTATAATATTCCAAAAAATTGAGCAAGATATTATGAACTAGAAATAATATTACGTATAAAATCATAAGTAAGTTCTTAAAATATATTGAAATTGTTATAAATCCATAAATTAGCATGACTATTAATTATTTCTACTTTAAAGATTATTTCATGAAAACACATATTTCACTTTAAACTAAATAAGAATTTCACAGAAACTAAATTGAAGCTTTTATATGTATTTTAAATAGTTCATTTGAATAATAAACTACCAATTAAGCGAATAAAACGGGAACTGTTGTTATTCCTGTTTTGTTTTTTTACACAGCATAACCTTGCCAAAGAAGGCATATTTGTTTTTGTTATATTATTTTGATAACCTTACGTGTGATTATTTTAAATGTAAGGTTATCCATAAGAGTCGGTATAGAATAATCCTGCTCCTAAGTGTTTTTTTTTTTTCTTCTCTCTCTCTGTCTCTCTCTATAAACACACACACACACACAACTATATTTTACTTATATATATATATATATATATATATATATATATATATAGAGAGAGAGAGAGAGAGAGAGAGAAAGAGAGATAACATATACAATACATTGAGATAAAAATTTTCAATATATTTTAAGAACTTACTTATGATTTTGTACGTAATATTATTTCTAGTTCATAATATCCTGCGAAATTGTTTGGACCAATATAAATTGAACGATATTTGACGTTGGTAACACTGAATCCCATAACCTACTTCATTACACACACATATATATTATATATATATATATATATATATATATATATATATATATATATACAAATAAATAAAAAAAAAATATATATATATATATATATATAAATATAAATATAAAACCATCTCATGATTTTTGGTTTCTGATATATATATATATATATATATATATATATATATAATATTGCTATACATTGAAATTTGATAGAAATTATGAACATTGGAAACACACTACTCAGCCTTACTTAAATTATAGTGAATGCTTTTAAAACTATATGAAAATAACATTAGTTCAACATAATACGTTGTTATTTTTTACATTCAGAATGCATTTGCCATCTTTTATAAGCTTGTAAAATTGTGTACTTTATATTGGATGTATTCAGACGAACCCTGAGTTCATTTCCCATTATCATCGTTGAAAATAAAGTGACGCTGTCTCGCTTAAACGATACTCCTAAAGCATCAACTCGGAACCGACTCCTATTCCTCGCCTCTAAAAGGGTCTTGGTAAAATATCCTTTTAAAAAACAGGGCTGTTATTAGGGTGTTATGGTCTACAAAAAAAAAAAAAAAATGTAGACTTAATTGAAAAAGGGCTGAGAGGCAAACAGGAGGGGAAGAGGATAGAAGACCGTTAGTTATCCCAGGAAACAAATCGGGTAGGCCTCAGGTGGGGTCTTCCCCCAGCTCGGAGTTTTAATCGAAGCCAAGTATACAGACAGCGTCATCTGCCTATAGTCTCGGTCTCTGCTGGTCTTAGTTCGCGTTTTCCATCGGAAAACGAAATAAACGAGAATAATGTCAGTAAAATCATATATTAAAAAATATTTTCTTGGAATGTACTAATGCAAATAACAGACATAGGACTGCGTGGTTTTTATTTCCATAATCAGAACAACCCTTATCCTTACACAGCTACTATTTTATATGGCGGACTAGGACGCATTTTGTACCTCGTCAAGCCCCCGCGGGCCTGTGCGTCGTCCTCCCTAGTAACATATAATCAAACTGAGACTGAACGTTGACTAACCAACGGGCGTTTATGACCAATTCGTTAGACGAACTAAAACCAAACTATCAAATTTAGATCTTTTCTTTAACACGTTCAGTGCGGTACGGGGTCAATTGACCACAAGTGCTGAGCTTTGTATGAAGTAAACTTCCAAAAATACTTGAGCCTATTTCAGCTTTGGGTCTGTCCAAGAGTTGAAACATATAATGTCTATATGTTTCAAACTTCCATAATCTCTTATATTCCGAAAAAAAATAGAACTTTGTCAAATGACCCCGAGCCGCACTGAGGTTTAAATTTCGACCTCTAATGCGGGACAGGGTCAAAAGACGGGGTCATTCTTCCTGAAAAATGATGAGTCACTCGATGATGAGAGGAGGGGAGCTTGCTTTTTTTATTTTTTTTATTTTATTTTCCTAAAGTACGAAAAAGGTTACGTTTACGGGGTGGGAGGGATACCGAACTAAAATCTAAGTCATTTTATGTTTTTAAAATATCATAAAATTTAATTTGATGAAGCGAAAATGGTTGCAGACATAGTCCAAAATATACACACCTCCTTTTATTCCCAACTATCAGCCCTCACAAACCTGTCCATCTATTCCTGATAATACTTGGAAGCACCTGAAAGAAGGTAGTACATGACCTTGTGATAAAATAAACATTAGTGTTACCTTAAGTAAACATTAAAGTGATACTACGAAGCAGACGTTTTTAAGGCAATAATTGCTGTATTTAATTGTTAAATTTTTATTAAACAAAAAAAGAAACTTTGTACCTTTTTAGCCTAGGAAGGATCTTGGGCTCAGCACATATAGAAGTTCGTACATATACAGTTTCTGGTCTTACGACCGTGCAACAGAGTTATTAGGTTAATATCACACTCAGCCACCAGGTTTTTCCTTGATTTTGGATACCCACTTTAAAGAGGCAAAGTCTGCCCCAGATGTGTCTCTATACACTAGGGTTGCCCCCGGCGAAATTAATAGAATATATGATATTTTGGCGCAGCTTTTATTATATAATTTTTAATTTTTTTTTTATTTGTTAATATCAATAAAACAAAAAAATCATTAGGATTCGTTGGTTAATCTAAAAGTTACACATACAAATTGAAATCATGATAAATTTCCCGTTCACTCTTCCAGTCGGTTATGAGGCTTATTAGTGTGTTATAAACTCGTGGTTTAGGCTGAATTTAATTTCTCTATGTAGTTTAGCTATGTAACTATAGATTTATTTTTAGTTTGATTTAGGACCGAGACTGTTCTATACAAAATGTAAATATTTAATATATCAGAAGACAATTAGGGGTGGCAGAAGACTTAGCTTTATGATAAGATACCAGGAGTAGGTGGGTAAGAGGAGGCAGAAAGTTAGGGGACCCCGAGGCTGACAAGTGCCTGAGGTTAGGCTCCGATGTTTGCACTAACTGTTCAACTATGTCAAGCCTTTCCGAAGCATCACTCTACTTAGACCTCAAGCTGCTTCAGTCGTGAAACCGCAAGCTGGCGGTCTCTGACGTCTTTCTTACCGATATTTGACAGTGTCAATCAGGTATGGATTGACGGGTTAATAAGAATAACTAAAATAAATACTAATTTTTTAGAATAGGCAGTAGAGGGACATTAAGGTATGAATATTCTTGGATGAAGAGCTATCAATGGGTAATTCTTTTATAAGACATTTTCACGATTTGTATTCATACTGCATATTTACTTATTATATTTGATAAGTACAGTTGTAAATTATTATAAATAAGTTATATGTATATATATATTAGACTAATGTTCCAAGCCATCATTCATTCACAAAATATTATAAATATTTTCATGACAGACTGACTTACAACATGAACCCATTAGCCCATAACTTAAATCCGCCTCTAATTCGCACAACCCATCTTGACGACTTTTGAGAAGGTGGCCTAGAGATGCCTTCAATAACTAATCATTCGGAAGTTAACGTATTTACTTATTGCAATTTTTTTTTTTTTTTTTGCTGGTGGCAAATGACAATTGATCGTTTCAAAACAAATTGTTAATAAATAATATATATTTTTAAAATTTATTTATTGATATTTACAATTTACAACACATCTAGTAAATAGGCAAAAAGAATATAGGCATGAACAAGACATCTAGAGAAGCTACCCAGCGGCTGCACTGTAAAAATATTTTAAACTATAAGATTTTAATGCTATCTTCTTTTCAAACGCCTCGGGGGATTATCATTAATTGAAGGAGTTTGTCATGAAAGGAATGAAATCTGGTTCGGGCCAAATCAGCAACATATGGAACATTGAGGTCTTTATCGATCAATTGTAAATAATATTTAAAACATAAAGCTTAATTACTCTTTGTGTATCGATTTATTTTGTACATATTTCAGACTGCTTGATACTTTTATCGAAAAAATCATAATATATATCCCCGATCGGAATAAATTTCCATTGATACATAGCAAATAAATATGCTTGAGATTATGGTTTATAAATTCAACGTCATTGGTCCGTAGAATGAGGTTATACTAAATAAAAGGAATTATTAAAGATATTGACTCAGAGGTTGGTTGAACACGATAAGGGGAGGTAGTAAATATTTGAAGGGGACCGAGGTATTGTCATATCGACATGTCATGCAGTGAATTTGTCAATTCTCATCAGAGAGGTCCACACACACCTTCATGACACAATTCTTGCCATATCTGAACGTTCCACAATCCCAGCGGGCTTTTAATAGGATTAGTTTCCAATTACTACTGGTATATATCTGCAACAGTAAATTTCTTTGAAACTAATTATTTTCCTCAGTATTGCAGACAAAAAAGTTTCTTATATATACAAGATGTAGATAAAATGTATGTATATTTTTACGCCATTAACAAAAAATGTCTTTCGTGTCTGACCATATTCAAATGAATTTGACATAAATTCTATCTTCTATACGATTTTGACAAAATTTTAATTTGGTAATTTGTCATTTTTTAAACTCCATAGTTTATGAATATTAAACGAAATTTTCTATATGCCCATTTTTATCTCCTTAAACCATTATTTTTAAGTTATAAATCCCATTCTTCAAACATTTCATTCGATATGTCATAGGAAAGTTTTCTTTAGCACTATATGGAATCGTCATAATATAATTAATTACCTCTAATGAAGTATGAAAAAATATAGCTGTATATAACATTCCAGAAGTATATAACAATTTTGAAAAGTAGTGGAAGTTATATTGGCAAGTATTTAAAATTAAATTTCGTGCCTCTCTCATAAAATATACTTTTTATTTTAATTCATTTATTGAAATTTACAACTGTATGTTCATACATCAAGTAAATAGGCTAAAATGATAATACACATGAAAAAAAACATGAAGAGAAACTGCCCATTGGCAGCACTCTAAAATATACTTCAATTTAAAAAAAATATAAGTTGATTTTAATTAAACATGTATTCGATTTCGTTGGAAACATATGATTTAGATTAAATAATATAACTACATTAAATTGTTAATCAGTAATAAGTTTATTCCTTTTTCGTCACTTTATATTACCTTTTGTAACTTTGTGTATCAGATAATATTTTTTTATATTTTTCCATCGGTATATATACGTCTATATTACTGTTATTAATAAAAAAAAAAAAAAAAAAAACAGTTTTGATTTTTATCTTTTAGTTGGTCATCAAATTTGTTCGACTTGTATATTTAGCTATTTTTTAGCAATGCTAATCAGATGATATGGTAAATTTTATAAAATCTACAAAATTGAGATTTTTGAGAAAATCATAAAACAGGGACAAAATGCATTTTACAAAGTGGCTCTTTTGGTCAGCCGATTATGAAAAAAGTTGCTGTAACTTCCTGGGCGTATAGTTGTCTTAAATATAAAATTTCATTTTCGTATGACTTACCACAAACACACACACACATTTTTTCGGGACTTGGTTATTTAGACTCAGGGGACCATAAAACGTGTATTTCCGTCGAAAACTAGAATACCCCCCTTACTTTATATTTCAAACATAAGTAAGTAAAAGTAAAATGTAATCAACTAAAACCAACATAATATTAGAACACTTAAAACCTCGGAGTTAAATGTTTGAAAGGTTATTTTTCACTTGGTTGACACGAAAAGACTGGGATAATTAGAGTTTAGTTTGACTTTTGAAGGAGAACGCAAAACAGGCGCAATCAGCAGCGGATTAACGCAAACACCACCGTCCCTCCAACCCCCCTTCGACTAGTAAAGCCTAGGAAAAGTTACCGTTTGTCGAGAGTTAAAGTCTGAAGTACATTCTACTTGAAACTCGCTGTAGCTCAATTTAAATTGTACTGTTTCAGGAAAGGCAAAATAGATATATTAGTTAATATTCAGTGGTCAAGAACGATAACATTCCCCGATGAGAAAGCTATTATTTCAAAATTCAGAAATTTAAACATTTAGAATTGGATTCTACAGCTTGACAAAAACATTACTTATATTTTATATCAAAAAAGGATTTTGTTGCCACATCAAGTAATTAAATTGGAACGTATTTAAATTGTATTTAAAAAAAACTGACAATTTTCGCATGTTAATGATTCAAGCTAGGGCACATGATATTTATTGTTAAAGCATTTTATCAAATATACAGAACTTGCTTCTTTTTTAAATATTGTTTGTAATAATGCACATTTTCTCTATGAAAAGAAGGAGCATACTTGTTATATATATATATATATATATATATATATATATATATATATATATATATATATATTTTAATAAACGGTATTTACTAAAATTCTTTTTGTTTTAAATTAGAATTATTAGCAAGCAGTATTTATAAGATTATCAAACTATGAAATTCCAACCAATTATATTCTAAGGGAAAATTGGAGGAAGAATCGAATTTGTGATGATCCTGTATAATGGGTTTTAAAATAAGTTCGTGTCGTTTTTTTACTGGTAATTTTTATAAAAAAACTTCAGATTCTTGTAAATATTTTTTAACATCATATATAACCCATTTTTTTCGCATAGATGTCTCCACCCTGCTGGTAATTTTAGGAAATAGGTCATCATTAAGAGTTGAAGGACAACCAGAGTGCTTTGTGTATTTTAAGTCATAATTTCGAGTTCTGAATCGAGAAAAAACTACTTATGGACGGTGCTTTCATCTAAGACATCGTCGCCATGCACTATGCAAATTTTGCTAACCGTCTGTTCTGAGAATTTTACCTTTCAGAAATAAAAAAATCATTGAATGAAGAAAATTAGTTTTTCTCTTCCATTTTGAGCAAGCAAAATACCACTTATAGATTAGGGATCTAGATGAAACGAATGCATAAAAGCAACTAATCCTTTTTCCGGATATGTAAATATTGTTGAATAAAGACAGGGTTTGTATTGGTTTACAAGAGATATATCGGTTTCAAGCTACGTCTACCATAATTAAGATGTTGAAGGATTCATGGATGACAAAATAAAAGGCAGTTATGAGAATAAAGAATAGCTGCAAGACGAATTTAACAGTTTTGTGAAGCACCAAGGTAAAAAAAATAATGATAGGTTCTCATCTGGTTTCTTGAAAAGTATCGATATTTTTAAGTTTGTAAGATTAACATTGTGAGACGAACTGATTCATTTAGAAAATATCCAGGACCGATATGAAAATTCGATCTCTCAGATAAAAACATTATGGTGTGCTGCACCTCTAAAATGGTATAGTGTGAAAATCATATCGTATAAAAAAATTATGGGAAATATATTTGGGAAATAAATATTTATTTCTCATACTTATATATGAAATTTATAATAAATGAATTATAAAAAAATGTGGAATTCGAGTTTTTACTGGAAATACGCGTTTTAGGATCTCTTGAGTAGTAAAACGACCCGAAAAAAGTCCTCTATATGAACAGTAATGTAGATGTAAAATACCCAGTTGGAAAGCCAATGGTTTAAGAAAAAACGTTATCTTATACCCAAAGTAGTGAGTAGAGTAATAAAAAGCATATAACATTAAGTCATTGTCATAGATAATAATATGATAATTTATCATTATATTGCATTATACTCAATGCAATCCTTTAACTTTCTCCAACCAAGATTTTTTTTTTTTTTTTTTTTTTTTTTAATAGACATAATACATGGGAAATCTCTTAAAATTTTCATTTTTCTGTTATTAAAAATAGAAACAATGATAATCGATGATCGTTTAGCAAATACATGAAAGTTATAGCTCACTGAAAGCTTAAAATTCATAAAATACCAAACATTAGATATACTGACTACCATCTAGCTAAATTAAGTCGCAACTGAACGTAGGCTGATTATAATGAGAACAATATGAAACCCCACCGCCCTTGTTTGGAGAGTAAAGAAATGGCATCTTCAGTTTTCACTTGGCAGTTATATTCTTCTCATGACTTCTTAAGGTCTGACAGCATTAATTACCGTGGACTTTAATTAGCTAAACTGAGTATATTCTTGAGAAGGATTTTTTTTTTTTTAAATGAACAAAGAAATCTTGAGAAAAAAATGCAAGATCCTAACTGAATTAAATCCCTAAGAGAAAGTAAAGAAGTCTTTTATTTTTTTGAACAACGAGTTATATATTTTGTTGTCAAGACAAGATAAATATATAAAAAAAAAACAACTGAACTTTACTCAAATTGAATGATTTTTTTTCCTTTCACTTACCTATATATTGAAAATATAGTAAGGGAAAGTATTGCGATCGTGAAAATTTTCCAATTCCAGTTTTTAACGGAAATACACGCTTTAGAGCCCCCTGAGCTCAAATGACCAAGTCCCGCAAAAAGCTCTGTGTGTGTGTCCGTCCAGCACAAAAAGTACTATGAAAATGAAATTTCATATTTAAGACAACTATAAACCCGATATGTTACAGCAACTTTTTTTACCAAAATCAGCTAACCACAAGAGCCACTTTAAACAATGCATTTTTCACCTATTTACGATTTTCTCAAGAACGGCCTTAACGATTTTGATTAAACTATATCGATGTAAAATTGAATAGGCTTTAATGACATGTAGGTTTTATTCTGATTGAAATAATCCGACAGGGCTTAAATGCCGATATTTCAAAATTTCTTTGACAATATTGGATTGGATGGAAATTCGTAAAAGTGGGCAAACAAAGTTGGGAGCAGTTAAACCTTATTGTAACAAATGGATAACTAGCTCCAGAACGTTTAGAAAGGAAGAAATCATAATGTGTAAATTAAGAATTGGCCATTGCCAATTTACACATGGATACCTCTTAAAACGGCTGGAAGTTCCGTCTTGAACTAAATATGACGATTTTATACAAACAGTGTGGCATTTGCTGATAGAATGCAACCAATATAAGAATTTATGAAAAAGATTTGACTGCCACAGACACACTGAATTAAATACTCAGCGACGAAGAAAGGCAGATATCCATACTGCTGAACTATCTAACGATTGCATGGTACTACAACAGGGCATAATTTATTTATGATGACGCCAATACTCTGTAGGGTAGAGGAGGATCACAATTAAAAAAAAAAAAAAAAAAAAAAAAATATATATGTATATATATATATATATATATATATATATATATATATATATATAAATTGTTATTAAAAAGTTATTTTTATCTTGTTTTAATAAATCTTATTGTACTTAGTTTCTTATCAACCTTGTGAAAATAAAGAAATATCTTTGAAACGTCAAAAAATATTAGAAAACGTAATATTTCTATTAAATATGTATATATATATATAATATATATATATATATATATATATATATATATATATATATATATATATATATATATATATTTATTTTTTATTTTTTTTTATTTTCATAAAAGAATGTTTCTACATTAATGTATATTTTAAAAATATATGCAGTATTAATAAATACTTTACAAAATACGCTTATAAAATAATAACACGAAATACTAATCTAATTCAATAGATTTTAAAAATTGAAAAATCAAAAGAAAAGAAAAGAAGTGAATAAAATAAATTTCAATGGCTGAATCATTTTTCGCTTTCTTTTTTCAGTAAGGTAAGTTCCCTGGGACTGTAAAGCATAAAAACAAGCCGGATGGATAAAAGTTTGAACCTGCTTCTCTAACTCCATCTATTCCGTTCACGGCTTGAATAAAGATTCATACATCCCATCAAAGGCTTAGCACCCTTCCGATATACAAACCCAAAAAGTGAAGTAGATATTTCTTTTATATATTCATGTAACGTTCTTCCAGGACGAAAAGGCCCTTGTTAACATTTTTTATTCCATTTACTTTTCTTTTCAATAGTCAACAGATCCTCAACACTTTCAGACGTCATCATTTCAATCTGACACATTTAGATAGGGAATGTTTCAGAGAGTTAAGGAAAATAATAATAATAGTAATATTTACTTTCATATTTCTTGAAAGAATGATTTATAATAATAATAATAATAATAATAATAATCTTGCAATGGCCTGATTCCAGAGAGTACGCTAGAATCAATCCAACAGCTAGAGCTACCTGTAAGGATTCTAGCGGAGGTTCAGCGAGCAGTCGTCCTAGGGACAGCAGCCACTGTTCGAAAATTTTTAAATATAACATAATTAGAGCCTAACCCTTGACTCATTGAGTCCGGGTAGGTGAAAATTTCCAGCGTATGTTGAGAAAGTGCGAAATACAAATAATAATAATAAATTCTTTATTATTCTGGGACAAGTCCCTTTAGAATAACATCTACATAACATGTAAATTGGACTTAAGAGTCTTAGAGAAATTAATTATTTATAAACAATTTGACTAGAACTAACAGAAAACAGACATATGCAAATATGTTGAAAATAGAATAAAATAGAGTCAATTACAATTTTGTTCTGACTGGATGGTCATGAGATGAATGAATAAGCGGGATTTGAATACAGGAAGAGAGTTGGAGTGACGGATAGAAAGAGGAATAGAATTCCATAGGATTGAGGATCGGATAAGGAACGATCTGTCAAAATGTGCAGATTGGTGGGCCGTTGTGTATGAATCTGAAGGCCTAGAGCGTGTACAGCGGGAATGGACAGAGGGTTTGAATTGTAAAAGGTTGAAAATGTATGATGGACGCCGGGATTGAATAACTTGGTATAGGAATGATGCAAGGAAATACTTCCGACGATTGGAAGGATAAAGCCACTTCAACTCACTATAAAATTCGGAGACGGAGGTGTATCTCGGGACCCCGAAGATAAATCGAACAAAGCAATTAATTAGGCGTTTTATTTTTACTTCGAGATCCCCAGAAACATAACCGTATACGGTACAGCAGTAGTCGAAGTGGGGGAATATTAGAGAGGTAACGAGGAGCTTCCGGGTTTCATACGGGAATAGGTGACGAAGGGAATTCAGTCGCTTTAAGGTGTAAAAGGTGCGGCGGGAAATTTCGGAAATATGGTTCTTGAAAGAGAGGGTTTGATCAAAGGTTACTCCCAGATTCCTGACGGTCGGATAAAACTTTATAGGGTTACCATTTAGGAAGAGGGTTGGGATATGTGGAACAGTTTTCAAGAAGTGATGGGATCCTATTACAATGGCCTTTGTTTTTTCAATATTTAGTTTTAGTTTGTTGACTACAGCCCAGTGACTTATTCGATCTAAGTCCTCTTGTAGTCTTTTTGTTGCTGGTAATAGGTCGGGAGGTGGGAAGGAAAGGTAAATTTGAAAATCGTCTGCATAGAGGTGGTATTTAGCGTGATTAATATGGAGAGGCAGGTCATTAATATAAATAGCAAATAGGGTAGGAGATAGAGACGACCCCTGTGGGACACCGCAGGAAAGGGGCAAGGTTGAGGATGGGGGCTGGTCTGGCACTACTACGTACTGAGAACGATCGGAGAGAAAGGATTGAAACCAGTGCAAAGCACTGTTGGATACTGGAAGATTTTGGAGTTTGGTAAGAAGGATGCTATGGTCAACGGTGTCAAACGCCTTTGAGAAATCGAGAAGGATAAGAATTGTTATTTGTTGGCGATCAATGGCAGTTTGGAGGTATTGTGTTATTTTAAGGAGAGCGGATTAGGTAGAATAACCAGATCGAAAACCGGATTGAAGAGGACTAAGAAGGGAGTTTTCTTCTAGGAAATTTGAGAGTTGGGTTTGAACAAGGCGTTCGAGCGGTTTTGAAAGATTGGAGAGAAGAGAAATAGGACGGAAATCTTGCGGTGAGGTAGGATTTGGAACTTTATTTAGTGGTCGGACGAGGGCAGTTTTCCAGGAAGAAGGAAAAATTGAATTTTGTAGAGAGAAATTATATATATGATAGAGTATGGGTATGAGGGATGGGAGGCTGGAATTTATTAATTTTACAGGAATATTGTCAGGTCCATAGTCATTGGTATGGGATTTTGAGATTGTAGCAAGCAGCTCGTCGTATGAAACATGAGAAAAAAAGAAACTGTCAGGATTAAACCTTCGGTAAGTAATGTCAGGAGCTATTGAGGAATTAGAAGCTGAGGAAATGTAATGATTATTGAGTTCGTCAGGCGTGATTTGGAAAGAACTAAGGTTATTGGATTCAGGGAAGGACAATTTACGAAGAATTTTCCATTTAGATCTAGAATCGGGAGCTTCTGAAAGGACAGAATGGATATGGAGAGATTTAGCACGTCGTACTGCGGATTGGGTTTCGTTTCGAAGTCTCTTGAAAGACGCATAATCATCTTGCTGACGAGTACGTCGAAATTTGCGTCTTGCCGCTTCTCTTCTTTTCATCATTGTCTTTATTTCTGGGGTCAGCCAAGGCGCAGTAGGACGGCGTAAGGTTCTGGTTTTTAACGGAGCATGGGTGTCTAATATGGATCGTAGGTTTGAGGTGAGAAAGGAGACCTTAAGATCAATGGAGTTGTAGGAGTATAGATAGTCCCAGTTGATGGAGTCAAGATCAGGTTGAAGGGATTCATGGGAAAGAAGGTCCAAATTACGATATGATATAATTTTTGGTGTAAAGGATTTGACAGGTAGGTTATATGCGATATGGATAAGGTCGTGTGATGAAAGAAACGGAACGGGGTGCTGTGAGGAGGAAATAATTTTTGTAGGAGAATCAGAAATATGGAGGTCTAACCAGGTATCTGAGTGTTGTGTGTGGTGGGTAGGATAGTAAGGAACAAGATAAAGATTGAGGGAGTATATTAGATCTGTAAGGAAGGATTTGTCACTGGACTCAGATAACATATTAGTATTGAAGTCACCAGAAATAATTATATTGTTATATGCTGAGACCAGTTGGACAAGGGAGGATTGGAAGAGGTCATCAAATGGAACACGGGGAGGTCGGTAGATAACGGCGTATAGCAAGGGTTCGGAGATGGTTGAAATTTCAACAAACATATATTCTATGTGAGGTAAGGGATTATGAGGAGATATTAATAGGATTTTGGCTTTCAGGCTATCATGAATATACAGCCCGACTCCACCTCCCCTGCGATCAGATCGGTCATGTCTGAGAAAGGAGTAATTTGGAAGGGAAACCTGAGAGGAGGGGATAAATGGTTTTAACCATGTTTCGGATACGGCTACTATGTGATAAAAATTGTCAAGGAAATATAGTTGGAATTCATCATAGTGGGCTAGTAGAGATTACATACACACACATACATATACATATATACACACACACATACACACACTCACACACACACATATATATATATATATATATATATATATATATATATATATATATATATATATATATATATATATATATACATAAATCCAATGAAGGTTATATAACAGTCGAGAGAGAGAAAATAAAATAATAAAATAAAAACAATTAAAAGAAATACTAAGAAGAAAATAATACTGGATATTTAACAAACATATCCCAGTTTCTATTAAATGTGAATAACCACTGATGAAGCATAATAATAGATAGAAATGAAATTTGGTCCAGATATACAGATATATCTTCAAAATAAAGTAAATAAATACAATATCTTCTATCCAAAAAAAATAAAGTATTTTCCATTTTAAAATAAAATTTCTCAAACAATAAAAAATAATATAATAAAGGAAAAAATAAATAAATAAAAACCATTAAAAGAAACAGTGAGGAGAAAAAAAAATACTGGATATTTAACAAACATATCCCAGTTTCTATTAAATGAGAATAACCACTGATGAAGAATAATAATAGATAAAAATGAAATTTGGTCCAGATATACAGATATATCTTTAAAATAAAGTAAATAAATAAAAGATCTTCTATCCAAAAAAATAAAGTATTTTCCATTTTAAAATAAAATTTCTCAAACAATAAAAAATTATATAATAAAGGAAAAAATAAATAAATAAAAACCATTAAAAGAAACAGTGAGAAGAAAAAAAATACTGGATATTTAACAAACATATCCCAGTTTTTATTAAATGAGAATAACCACTGATGAAGCATAATAATAGATAGAAATGAAATTTGGTCCAGATATACAGATATATCTTCAAAATAAAGTAAATAAATAAAATATCTTCCTTCCAAAAAAAATAATAATAATAAAGTATTTTCTAATTTAAAAGTAAAGTTTCTCAAATAATCAAAAAATAATAATAAAAAAAGAAAACATAAAATAAAAACAATTAAAAGAAACAGTAAGAAGAGAAAAATATTGGATATTAACAAAAATATCATGGTTTCTTTTAAATGATAATAACCACTGATAAAATATAATAATAGATGAAAATGAGAATTGGTCCAGATATACAGATATATCTTCAATATAAAGTAAATAAATAAAATATCTTCCATAGAAAAGAATAAAATATTTTCCATTTTTAAATAGAATTTCTTAAATAATGAAAAAATAATATTAAAAAATAAAATGACATTCTTCAATTTAAAAAAAAAATAGATACCTACATTGTTATTAATGATTTATCTGCAGGAATTGTATGTAGTTTTTTTTTTATTCAACTGTGATATATTTTTTATTTAATTTAAATTACTTTATTAATGTAGCTTTATCCCTCCCTTATTATCGAATGAATTATTGTATATTAAAATATTAGTTTGACGAAATTATTTATAAATAATTCGAAATGTTTAATGCAAGATTAATAGTGAAAATGAAATAAAAATTAAAAACTTCTTTATCATCCCGAAACTAATGCCCCTTAGGAATAAAATAAAAATACAGATTTGATAATTGGAGCAATGTGGTCATATCTTTAAACAACAAACAACTGAACTAAAATAATTATTTGAGCTTATAAAATATGTACATTTTTCAAATCAGACTCTGAAAATGACACGAATAAACAGAAATAGCCACTTCATTAGTGATAACTGAAATACGAGTAATATAAAAATAAAAAATAGACATTTTCTAGCATCTGCAGTCTGTTTGACTGGGTCAGGAGAAGGTAATTAAAAAGGGGCGACTTAAAGGAAGAGCAGTTCTTGCATGACGAATCTCAGGAGGAATAGAATTCCAAAGTGTGATTTTATTAATTATAATTATAATTCAGAATAAATTTATCACTCAGAATTGACTCACAAAAAATAACATTAATAAAAAAAAGTGAACTTATTAAATATAATTCTGATTAATAGTGTGATTTTTATTTATTAGTATATATTTAATTTTTCCATTAATTAATTTGCTGAAAGCCGACTCTGTGTTAAGCCGAAAAAATGTTAACAATTAAACAAAAAAATAAATATTTTACTTCGTAATAATTATCTTAAACAGGCACAGTATCTATTTATTATCAGGTTTTAGTTATTAAAAAAAAAGTTTTCAATCCTTGTACCAAAACACGTTTAATTTGGTATATTTTTTATTTGGAATCTATATTGAACGTACTTCAGAGGAAGGCAATTTTAAATGTCGGCATTAAGCCCTGTCAAACTATTTCGATCATAATGAAACCTACATGATATTAGAAACCCATTAAAGTTTGCATCGACATAACGAGTTTGATAAAAAGTGTTATAGCTGTTCAATTCTCCTTAAATAAGATATTTCAGTTTTAAAGAACTTATCGTTTTGAGCAAGACTTACCAACTATGTACAGACCTTTTTACAGGATTGGGTCATTCCGAAACAGGGGACCCTAAAACATTTATTTCCGGTGAAAACGCGAATTCGAAAATTTTCATATTTCATATACAGACACGTGAAATTAATATGTTTTCTATGGCGGATAATTATAGGATGAAACCCAAAGAATTAACATATTTTGTGATTCAAGGAAAATAAAAACGAAAAATCGCTAGTAACATCTGCACGTAAGATCAACTTGGCTTACATGACTGAGAGAAGTTACTATAATTATGAAGAAGCGAACAGAGCTTCAACAAAAACAAATAGGAATAAAGCTGCTGATATTGGAGGTTATCTGACTGCGCGGTATTATCCTTTCCTAATGCTTGGAGTTCAGTGAAATTTAAATCAATAGATATTCGGAGAAAACCCTCCATAAAATTCTTTTATAGCTTTTATTAAAATAAAGCAAAGTTAAATAAAATCATTTAAAATAAAAATTGTATTCTCGGAAATAATATTATGTGTAGTTCCTAGTACCAACAAAGCTTTTTTGCAGACCCCTTCATCTAACCATTACAATAATACGGACCCTCTAAATTCTAAATATGAAATATATTTTGGGACACAACGTATTAAAAAAAATAAAGAGGCGTTTTAATCATTTAAAGAAAAAGGTGTAATATTTTAATAATTTAACATTTAATTACTAAATTTTTTAAACCAATAAAAAGTAGATATTTATTCAAATAAAGAAATCAATATTTTTCATTATCTCATAATAAATACAGGTGTAACTTCTCCTCCTTAAGGATTATTCTTTTCAAAAAGTTAAAAAATGACTAACTTTAAGGCTGTGATCGAGCATAGAATGCACTTTTAGTGATCATTAGTAAACACTCTAAGTGACGTGGATTGCTTGTCTTGACGTGATGCTGAATCATGTCACTTAGAGTGTTTACTAATGATTTAATAATAATTTAAAATAATTACACAAAGAACTCGCGGACCCCCTGAATATCGTATGCTACAATGATGCTGATTCAGTATATTTTGTATTTAATATTATTTCGTTTAATGCCCACAAGTATGCATTGAATTAATATTGTTCGAAAAAAAAATCTTTAGCAAAATTTAATAAAACATAATTTCCTTAAAGATAGTATATTTTATAATAATAGACCTTTCACGAAAATATACATATGAGGACTTGCTATATAAATAATTTCGTTAAGTATGTATATACTTAACGAAATTATTTATATAGCTTGTGAAGTTTAATCATATAAATATTGAGATTCGATTTGTTCGCCTATTTATTTCCATATTCGAAAGAAACTAAGAACTCTTTAGGCAATACTTTTATTTACATTTTATACGTTTCGCAAATATGCAGAGAACCTAATTTGTGTAGACATTCAAGGACTGAGATAAAATATACTTGTAAAAATCTTTGGCGTGAAATATAAAGTACTCAATCAATAAACCAAATTTTAACTGACAAGCCACCACGTCCGTGTTTATGTGTATAAGCATACGTACCTCACCCGCTAAGACAAATAGAATTAGAAGGTAGAAAGATTTTCAATGTTCTTTAAAATTATTACTTTTTTTTTTTTTAAACGTTTTTTTTTTCACATTCTCCGATTTTATTATTAATCACAAATACAATATATACATATATTTCAGGATATCTGACCTTTTCTTACCCCAAGGTACTTGTTTTTTTGTGTTTTTTAGTATAGGGTATGTACTATATACGACTATGAACATTTATTATGTTCAGGCATAAGCATAAAATTCGAGAGCACTTAATATATTGGTTCATTTTTTTTAATAATTTGAGGGCTTACGTTCCAAGCTACGTATAAACCGAATAACGTACAAAAAAAGTCCGTTTGTCCGCCATCCGCGGCATATCTCCGAAACTACTGGACAATTTTTTTTTCGCTCAAATAAAAAAGGGTATGCAACGATGATCCTATCACCTTGACGTATATATTACTACAAAATGAAAAAAAAAATCATTGAAATTAGTTAGGACCTAGCATAGATAAACCGTTTTGAAATTAGCAGCGGTAATATTCCACTTTCCTTTGAATTATCTATAGATTTTCATATTAGTTGATTGCCTATAAACAGCTATACTCTGATATAGTTATTTGGAAATAATAAACAATTGTGTAATAATTTTCAGTTATTTTTTTATTTTATTTTTTTTACTACTATGTTGAGTTGAAATTGTTTCAATAAATTCTCAAAAATCATTGAGCAGTTGGCTTGAATAATATTGCTTTCCTAATAAAAAACATATTAAAATAAAAAAATTTAATAAAACACTAATGAACCATTTTGAGCCCAAATAAAATTTTACTTAATGATTTGAGACCTAAAACACGAAATTTGAATTGTTCGTAAGAATTCCCTTTTGTATTTATTTATTTAGTTTCGGATCTAGTGTCCAAACTGGCTCTAATCCAGGCAGTTAAAACGGATTATTAATCTCTTTTTTTTCTTGAACGTTGAGGGTCAGTCATAAAATTAATTAAGCCTTCTCAGGCTGGATTCGTACTTCAGGTCGATCACATGAACATTATTCAGTAAATTAGGTGAGTGGCGTGATAAATTTAATTCAATAAATTAGAGACTAGTACTGTTTATCATTACTTATGTTATCAAATATTTAAAAAATATTTTTCATTTAAATGTATTTTTTTAAATTTTTATTATTTAATTAGTGTTACGCAAAACCTGATGATTCCTTCTGAAGAAATGACATCGAAAGTTATTTCTATTCTTTCGTGCAATATAATATGAAAGTGTTTTTGAAAGGTTTCAAAAGCTGAGGAACCTCTACAAGTGCTGGCAAACAATATCAGAGATATCAATTTCAATTTTTTATGTTCGCTGGGTTACGAGAATTCTGACGTTTTATCGCATTCAACTCATGTAAAACGTATAAATACATGAGCCAGTTATGAATATCTCAATTGTAATTTGTTTCTTTCCTACAACTAATCATTTCCTTGTTTACATGCCATCTTAATTGTTTTTACAGAAATTTCAAAGGTATATTATTATTGGAAATCATAGTATACTATCCAAAAAACACTAATATATACTACAGTAAGTTATTAAAACAGAATAAACCGACAATACAGAAAAATAAAATAAAAAATCTCAATGATAGTCAAATATCAAATTAAAACGATGTTCCTTGCAATGTTTCAAAAATGGCTCTCCAGTAAAGTTAAAATACAAATATAAATATAACATTTACCTAATTATTATTTTTTCATAATTAGGTAAATAAAAATAAATACATTAATTTTTGTTTTATGATTGGTAAGCTATAATATGACTTTATTTTTTTTTTTACTTTATGATGTATTATCTTACTTTAATTGATTAATCATATAATGGAATATTATTTAACATTACACTTCAATATTTTCTACTTACTCTTTTTTTAGAAAGTAAATTTTAATAAAATTTTAATTTTACATAATATTATAAATTTAAAGTAACTAGTTATTATTACTCTTTATTATTGAATAAAATATATTATCCAATATCAAAAGAGTAACAACACACAATCCTTGAAAAATGGATTTTTTAAGATATTTGTAATCATTTCATTGACGTCTTACACACACATATCGTTATAGTGTGTGGAAATAAGTTTTCTCATACCTAATTTTTTTTTACAAATTTTATTCAATTAAAGTGGAAAACACGGGAAATATTAAGTGGTAATTTATTTTTACTCATCATCCAAAAATCCTATATTGAGCTTTCGTTGTTTTAATCCTCATCTTCAGAATATAGTATTTGAAGGGATTATCATTCATCCTTTTGTAATTTTTTTTTAATTCCTTTTTAAAATTACACATTTTTCAACAGACATTTCAGTTGTTTTTCTAAAGAAAAATTAACTACGATATTTTGAACAGTTTAATCGATTCGAAATACTTTAAATAGCATTTATCTTCGATGTAAGAATCAATAAAAATGTCTCCGTGTTAAATTAATTAATCAAATAAGGCTCTATAACAACATTTGTACAGTTTTTTTTATAAAGTATATGTCCAAAACGCACACACAACACATACACAAACACACCCACATATATTTTTTCTTCGTTTTTTTTTATTCTGCATAATGATCCTAGGAACTAATAGTAAGCGTTTAAACACGAGTTGAGATAGAACAGTGTGGGAGAACAGCAGTAGATATGGATGATGGATGTAGGTCCAGCACTTGTTGAACCTTGGGCCTTTTGAGTTATTTGTCTTTGGTCCCCACGATCTAAGATCAAACCTTGTAGTATTGAACATTCAAGTAATTTATAGATTTCTCCCTGTTTCTTGTATAGTTGTTTCGTTTTTAATAGATCTAATGATATATACATATATAATATATCCATTACTAGTATGTTACCAGAGTAACTTTATTTTTTTACTACTTCTGGATGCTAACTTTAATTTATTTATATTATTCCTATATTATTTATATAAACTATTATTCAGAAACATCTTAAGACGGTAAAATTTTAACAATAATATAACATATTTGTGATTAAAAACAGATATCACGATTGTATTTATCACTACGTATTTATTGTACACGTTAAACTACGTTATTTACTTTAAAGAGGGAGGGGTGATATTATGAAACTAAAAGTGACAACAAAAAACCTAAATTGCTATTTAATCAAGCAGAAATAGGAAACATCAATATTATACAATAGATGAAATCAGTGGCTCATTGAATATGCCTATCTCCGTTAACTTGAATTTAAACAAATTCAGTGCTTTGCTTTGATAACCTTTCATAATATATAGCTTTAGTTCCCATTATTCTTATTTTATAATTTGAAAAATTATTAAATTTTACTGATTAACGATTTTATGATTCCCTAATGTAGGCTCTAAAATGTGGCAAATTTTTACTAAACACCACGATTAAAAACTATTCTTAACTAAGGTGTAGATTCTTTTAGGTGAAGGTCAAATATTTTATAAATAAAATTGGAGGCTGATGTCACTTCACCACTATTTTATTGAAAAAAATATATTCGCACTACGTTTCGGCTAACAATGCCATCTTCTGGTGCAGTGGAACAACTTAGATCTAAAAGTACAAAATATTGTCAAGTTACAAATAATCTTCCATACAATTTGTCATGAAACCATACAACTATGTTAGATTGTATGATGAAAGAATAAATAAAATATATATATACACACCATACATACATGCATTCATACATACACGCACTCTATATATATATATACATATACCCATATACACACACATACACACACACACACACACCATGTTTATATATACAGTCAAATTAAATTAATAATTTATGAGATTAACGTTAACAATCTTAAAATTTTTTATCTTAACAATTTAAAACTATAACTGAACATGACAAAACCTGAACCATGAAACACATTCCAATATAAAAAAATATATATAAATAGACTCAGTTGATGTACCATGTTCATCATTGCACAAATCCAATAAAATGATTAAACTTTAATTAATAATTATGAAACCAATAACTGATAAATACAAAAATGTACCCTTACTTAGTGTGGGTAGCTGCTTCCTAGTCAAAACCACATGACCAAATCAGGTGTCCATGAAGGGGAGGGGGAGGAGAAGGGTACTACTATAAAAATGGCTAATCATTTAAAAATTGAATCAAATTTAAAAGAGAAAAAAAAAAAAAAAAAAAAAAAAAAAAAAAAAAAATTCAAAAAACCTGATGAATGAAAGGTATGTTTTATGGAACTACTATTATTATATATTTAGTTTATGGATGATGTTGGTATATGCATTACATAATGTTTGGGTGTCTTGTTGAAAATTACATACCTGTTTGATGTGTATGTGTGTTTATGGGTATATGTATATATATATAGAGTGCGTGTATGTATGAATGCATGTATGTATGGTGTGTATATATATATTTTATTTATTCTTTCATCATACAATCTAACATAGTTGTATGGTTTCATGACAAATTGTATGGAAGATTATTTGTAACTTGACAATATTTTGTACTTTTAGATCTAAGTTGTTCCACTGCACCAGAAGATGGCATTGTTAGCCGAAACGTAGTGCGAATATATTTTTTTCAATAAAATAGTGGTGAAGTGACATCAGCCTCCAATTTAACTATTCTTAATGTTTCTTATAATTTTTTGAGACCCTCATACTTTAGGTAAGTAAAGAAGCTGGCAGACCAAAGTACGGAGATCTCTGGGATCCTAGCTAAAACTCCAGACTCGTGGAAGCAAATTAACTATTCAAACTTTATTCAATTAACTTCAAGCTACGATTTGGTAATTCATGAAGTTGTTAGCTACATTATTTAGCTTATTATGTGCTTTAGGAGACTAATAAGCTTTACAAATTGTTTTTTGTTTTTTATGTGTTCTTCGCTAAAAGAAAATGAAATCTACGTTTTCGGTCAGTAAAGTTTAACCACTTTAAAACGACTTAAGACTTATAAATATAACAAACTGGTATGTAATATGATATTTTTTAACGCATTTCGCTATATTTTTTTCATATACCTAGCCCTTGAATGTTTAAAGTTATAAATATTGTAATTTTATATTGTAAGAGCGTACATGCCTTATTTTTTTCCCGATTTCTGGTTTTATAATTATTTAGAAATACAATATACAATATATACATACATTGTAGGATATTTGATTTATTATCATGTAGGTCGTATTACTTACTTTAAGATGTATAACTCACTTGTATATCTGAAGTTACAGTCTTAGTGATAGTTGTGGGGATGTAAGTAGGTGATAGAGCCTGTAGCCCTTTCTCCTGGCCAGTTTGATTCTTTCTCGTACGTGACTAGAAAAATTCAGGTGACTGTCTAGTGTGATGCACTGGTAAATGATAGAGTTAGTTACTGGTAGTGATTCACAGCTCACTTTGAAATGAGTAGTCAAGGCGCTCTTTTCCTTCTGAAACGACTTGACAGTGGCATCTGTCTTCTTCGGTTCACCTTAATGCCAATCTCCTTCAGCTCATTTACAATAGTGGTCGATGCTCCTAGTACCAGGGTGTTGGCCAGTTTCGATCTCACACTAGAAGCATAGATGCCATCGGCGTAGGCTGGTACCACTGCCTCCGAGTGCTTCATTGAGACCACCTTTGCTGTGAAGATCACGAACAATAGTGGCCCAACACAGACCCTTGAGGTACCCCACAAATGGAGTTCTTTGAAGTTGATAATTTATCGCCTACCCTTACGACGAAGGATCTTCCGTCAGAAGGTAGCATCTGATCAATCGACATAAGGGGGCTGGAAAACGATAGTCTTCCAGCTGGGTAAGCAGTAACTTGTGGGATACACAGTGGCTTCGTTGTTCTTCGTCACACGATCTATGGTGTGCCCCTGAAGTTTCGCTAAATGATGTTCGCAGGCTACGCCTCCTAAGTACCCAGTCTGCTTCGGTGGGATGATGGACTCCTCACTGCAGTGCTCTAGCAAATGGTGATGGATCAGCCTCTTGAACACCTTGCTTATATGCAAAATCAGACTAATAGGCCGATGACGCTTTGGTAAGTCTCCATTCTTCCCAGGCTTAAGTAGCGGCACTATGATCGCTTGCTTACAGTCATCGGGGAAGTATGAGATCCGCATGCAGCAGTTAAAGATGTTTAATAGGAAGGCTTTACCCCTCCTAGGTAGCATCTTCAACAGAACTTATGGGATATCATCTAGTCCCGAAGCCTTGTTACCCTTGGTGCATACATCTAAAGCATGTAGGTACATGCTTTAGATGTACAGGAGCTCTTTAATAAAAATCCGCGAACCTGGAGAGCCACTTCATAATATGCATTTCATAACTTTTTACAATTTTCTTAAAAGCGGCTCAAAAAATTTGGAGCAAGCTCGATATATTGATGTAAAATTTAATGTGCTTTAATATCGTACAGTTTTATTATGATAGAGGTAGTCTGACATCGCTTGAATGCCGAATATTTCAATTCCCTTTATCTAAAGTACGTTTAATTTTATAGATTACAATACATTACCATATCATCGTATTAGCATTGATTAAAAATGGGTAGATATAAAAGTGAAAGAATTTGATAACCAACTAAAGGATAAATGAGAAACAATATTTCTTAATGTAATTTTTGTTTTTTTAGACATGAATGAAACCGTCACATACCGTCGGAAATACAAACATTTTAGATGAAATGTTATTCTATATACAAAGTTAGATAAGGTAATAAAGAATGATGAAAAGCAGATAAAACTAAGTGATTGTTGTAGACATTAATTCTATTCTTTGATTAATTAACCTGAAACACATGTTTCTGGAGGTAAGTGAAATTAGTAGTGTATAATTTAGTGGAGAGGAGTTAGTATTGACAAATTATAGTTTATTCATTTATCATCTATCAACTATGCTATATTGTTCCTTGTTAATTAACAGAAATTTCCATTACGGGTGCCTTTATTACATGTTGATAATAATCTGTGGCCTATGAGTTGGTATGGCTTAGCCCTAATCACCCAATAATGCCCTGCATACGTAGCTCAATGTTCTCTTGTTGCCTCACATTAATTACCTCTGTGTTTCTAATTAATATACAGTGGCCTAATAAAACTAATAATTATTGCAATCTTGTATTTAATGAATTGAATAACGCTTGATTACCATGAGTTTTATAAGTAAAAGCTAAAAAACATATGAATTTAGCAATTGTGTTTATATTACATCAACTACGTGTATACAATATTTAAGAATAGAGACTGATAAATAAATACCGCTTAAGCTTATTTTTAATTTTACATATTATTTGTTTCCTACTTGGTCAGATCAGGCATGGTGTGGTATAGTGCCTAGCATAATAGCTTTTCATGGTTAAGATCGAGGGTTTAAATCTGCAGGTGACCCTAATATTACTGGGAATAAACAATTCTCAGATATGCTATCCTTCGGAGTTGACGTAAAAAGGTTGCCCCAACCCTGTGCGATGCCAGGTATTCAAGATACCTATGCTAATTAAAGTTAGATAGAAAAAATTAACGACTCCCACTATAGCATCGTCCGATGAGCCATAGAAGTGTGGCGGATGCTTCACACGCTCGGTCACAGACAGCGCTAGCGGCGGCTACCTGGGTTACCGGCCGTATACAGGAATACGCTATATTCAATAATGTTGTATATTTTTACTAATTAATGCGATTGTAAATATTGTTATCTATGTAACTGTTTTATCAGAATAAATAAACCACTCTAGGTAATTTGACCTAGGGTTGAGACATTAGTCTGGTAGCAAGGCTCTCACCATCAATTATTGACATGGATGACTAACATTCCCAAGAGCTCGGCTCATCAGATCACCGATTTGGTGTCACCCTAGGTCAGAGTATCTCTACCTTTGTGTTTTAATTTGGTCTATCTTTATTTAACTTCCTTCATAGAGCTTCTCTCCTTTATCTTTCATATCCTCCTCATAGGATGGGGTTCATGGTTTCTACCCATGTGCACCTATGAGGGCACCTATCCGACACTGGTGTTGCGCTACTACCACACGGCGTGTATCCCATCCTCTGCCAATCGGTAGGTGCTGGTTCGCCCCATACATGGCAGAGTAACCTTATACCTAGTGTTGTTCCTACCACGGCGAGCACCTAACTCCATCTATCTCTCCTCCTTGGAAGGATACGCAATTGTCGAGGCCTTCTAATACCCTTTCTTGTCCATTATAAAAACCATACCTCGACAGTAGCATGAATTGACATTAAATAAATCAACAATATTAGTATGATTAGAAATGTCCAGCTATTTTCAATATTCGATGACATTAGTCTATATTAATACAAGTTACTGAAAATTTATAAATAAAATTTCTGTGGCATCAGAAAAAAAAAATATATATATGAAATATCTTAATTTGATTTGCGAGAACCAAAGAAACAGAACTGAGTTGTTTAAAACAACTTCAAAAAATATTATAAGGTTAAAGCTATAATCTTTAGTAAAAGGTGAAAGATTTATTCGCTCTGAAGGGAGACCAGAGTTAGGTTCAATGATAACAAGAAAAAATGAAATCCAGGAAGAAATAAAGTCCCGATTAAAGGTCGGAAATGCGTGTTATTATTCAGTTGCTAAATTACTTAGCTCGCGGCTTCTGTCTAAAAACTTAAAGGTTAGAATTTATAAAATTATTATTCTTCCGACGGTTCTTTACGGATGTGAAACGTGGCCGCTTACTTTGAACGATGAACAACGGCCGAAAATGAGGTACTCCGTAAAATATTTGGTCCGAAGAGAGATGAGGCTACTGAAGACTTTAGAAGGTTGCACAACGCGGAATTGAGGAGCTTTTACCCTGTGAATGTAATTGAGTTGATAGCATCGCGGAGACTCAAATGGGCGAGTAAAGTTGTTGGTTTCGGGGAGGATCGGATTCCGAGAAAGTAGGTATTCGCTGATCCGACTGGTAGGAGTCCGAAAGGTAGGCCGAAACGTCGATGGGAGGATTGCGTTAAGGCTGATCTTGGGGGCTTGGGCTTGAACAGTGAACATTGGATGAGTCTGTGCAAGCGGAGTTTGGTCGTATCGTCATCGAATCTTCGGATTAGGTAAGCCTATTATTATTAAAGCTATAATAATCGATAATTACTACGCAAATTAAAGTAGATGCTGATAGTTTCGGTGAAAATGATTATCTATTTTTATGAAACTTAAAAAAAAAGTTTAAGTTTTTGGATCGTAATTTTCTAATATTTCCAGTTTTGCTTTTTCTTTCTTTCAGTCTTTTAGAAATAAATAACTCGTAAAATATCCCTATCCTAATCAAATCTGGATAGTAAAAAAATTTAGAACTCCCTAGTAGTATTGTCTAATTTGCCTCAGTAGCATAATGTGACGTTAAATAAACATATAACAATGTATACATACATATATATATATATTTCCACAACGCTAATCAAAACAAAAGAAGAAATATAATTTTCGCATGTTAAAACGGTCATCGAATCTTCGGATTAGGTAAGCCTATTATTATTATTATTATTAAAGCTATAATAATCGATAATTACTACGCAAATTAAAGTAGATGCTGATAGTTTCGGTGAAAATGATTATCTATTTTATGAAACTTAAAAAAAAAGTTTAAGTTTTTGGATCGTAATTTTCTAATATTTCCAGTTTTGCTTTTTGATTTTCTTACTCTGTACTTTAATTATCTAAACGTTGTATGTTTTTTGTATTCTATTTATTTTACTAACAATTTTGTATTTTGAATTTACAGCTTAAATAATCTTAGTACTTATTGGGTCTAAATGTAAATAAATAAATAAATTATTTGTAATTGTATAATTAGCGGTTAACAGATTAATTATCTGATCGTTAAAAACCTCAGAAAACTAATGGTCTACATAACATGAACATTTACTTTAAGTCTCAGTAAATTACATCACAATGTATTAAAGTAGACGTTGATGCTTTAAATTGGATAATATAAGCACTTCACCGAGGAAAGAATAAATATAAGAGAAAAGAATAAATGGATAGCACGCTCGCCACGAGAAAGGAAGGGACCGATGAAAGGAAAAGTTTTAGGCAACAATACAAGAATTTATTGCTATTAGAATCATAAGTAGGTCAAACATTGTTTCCCTAACACAGTAGTTGACCTGGAGTTTTGCAATGCGGGAAATGGGATAAGTTTGCCTCAAACTAAAAACTAGTTTTTGGATAACAAAAGTGATTGATAACATAAGTGATGGATAAATAAAAGAAACTTTCATTGTAATGGAGATAGCTCGGCCCTACTTGAACTCCAGATTCGAAGCCTATCACAATACAAAACATATAAGATGAAATGACGTAAGAAATAATTATTACCAGAAATAGTCCTTTTTTCATAACAAATTTCGTTCATTGATATGAATAATAAATTATTATGCTTGAGAATTTATGAATAGTTGAAAAACAAAAATGAATAGCTGAATGACCAGTTAGGTTAAATTATAATTACCGGTTCATCTCCCCCATGATTTAACATCTTGGAGAGATTATTTCTGTGCTCATATAGTAAAATGGTATTAGTCACTTTTCCTAAAAATGAGATTATTTATATTCTAAAATGTCCAGTCGTTTATATTTATAAGTTGTGTCGCTTATTTGTACAATATCTGATTGATTACTTGTTGCCTCTCTGTTCTCTGTTGTTTAGAAAATGTTATGACATTTTGCACCTTATAACATTCCAGAATTTCATATTAAAACTCTTATTTCTTGTGACATCCTATTTTGTCAAGCACATTATTTTTACGTGATTTTTTTCCTCTAACACGTTCCAACGTTTGTGTCCTAGTTTAGATCCCCTGACTATCAATGGTATCCATTATTTCATCTGGATTTTCTATTTATCCATCTACTTGTAAAATAATGCAATAACTTAATTTTTTCGGATCATCTGTTGTGGCTAGCATAACAGCCTTCTATGGCAAAGATCATGGATCCAAGCCCGTTGGTGGTACTAGGATTTTTTATGGGGAGTAAACATTTCTTAGCTATGCCGTCCTTCGGAGGGGCTGTAAAACGGTGGACACGAGCCTGTGCGATGTCAGGTACTCGTTAAAGATATTAATTAAACCTGGATAGGCAAAATTTAGTACTGCTATTGTTGCATTGTCTGATGGTCCACAGTAGCATAAACTAAAAAAACTTAATTTATTCTATTAGATACATAAAAATCAATCTTTATCTTAAACAATCAACATTCGATTAATAATAATCTTCATTTGACGATGAAGCAGCTAATTACATTTAATTAAATAAACGTGTGTGAATTTTTAAAATAATGTGGTGAGCATATGTAAAATTATTAGGGTTAAATCAACACTACGTTTCGTGTTAATGTGTTAATTCTATTTAGATGAAAACATAGACTAAATGTTTTGCTTCGAATTCTATTGCACGTATAGCTAAATTAATACATAAATAACTTAGGTAGGCCTTTTATTTTAATAAGGACATTATTTTTCCAGAATACAACATGATATTTATTGCTTCCTTAATTTCTTACTTCAGAAAAATTAAGTGAGATTTTTTAAGGATATGAGATTATTACCGAGCCTTTTTCCCTAGCTTTTCATATCTAATATTCCATTATTCAACATAACTTATTAACCACAGGTGCATGACGTAGCACCATACCGTTTGTGTAGCAGCGTCATATCGCTCCTAACCCCCTCTAACCGCTTATCACACGAATTACGCATTCATCACGATCAGCCAGAGGAACCAGAATAATAGTTACAAACAAATGTTCAAGCATTAGAACAAATGAATATACAGACCTTTATTTTTTTATTTATTTATTTTTTAATCTATTTATTAATATTGTTTTACAGAAGTTTATTATTTAACAAGAAAATTATGCTGAGCGTGTTTTTTTAATGTTTTCTTAAAAAATATTACAAATAATCCGAAAATAGAATATTTAACACTTATTAAGGATTACAACAAAAAAAACTAACTAAAGATAAAATGACCACACATATAATTACAATAATAATTTATTTTTTCAGAGTATTCATTTAATACTGCCACAAATTCGTATATAGTTTTAAATTGTTTATTAAAATTAATTTTTTCTGAATTTTATGTTTATAAACCAAAAATTGTTGAAAATTAAATGTATAAACATATATATCTTCTGAGGACCCAAGAGTTGACTATATTATTATTACTTGCCCGCAATATGAAATAATAATTAGTAAAATGGATCAGTGTACCACGAATATGATTGGTCTGTGAATAACAGCTTAGTTATAAAATTTAGCGGTGCACAATGAATGAATAAAAATTAGATATTCCATATTCTTGGTCTTCATCGGTGCTACTCTATCCAAACTTTGGAAAGTTACTGGATATGTTATTTACACAATAGAATTTTTTTTTTTATTTATTTAACTTTTATTTATTTAGAAATAATACAATCTGCCACAATCTTGGGCAATAAGTATTAGTGATATTATAATTCATTCATTCCTTATGTACACAAAATAAAGAAATAAAAATAAATGAATACAAAATAAATAGAAATAAATAAAATATAAAGATAAAAATAAAAAAAAATAAAATAAAATAATAATCTTGGACACATTCATACATATATATACAATATTTACATACTGCCCCTGGGAACTCCGAATTAAACCCCGACGCCCACTTGTGTCGGGGTCCAAGGCTAGGAGATCCCAGCGCCTCTCAGTCAGTCGCGTCACCGGTCTAATAAGCCAGTGGAGACTGAGAGAGGGCGCTAGAGTAACACAATAGAATACACTTTTTTTTGTATTAATTTATTTACCCCTAATTCCGTCGCTAACTTCAAATACTTGTAATAATTCTAAAAATCCCCCTAAAGATAGTAAATATTTATTGAATTTTTGATGTTTTTAGAATTTTACTATGCACTGGATGTTAAATTGCTTGAATTGATTTGTAATTACAATATCAACATAGTCGATACAAAAACAGTGCATAAGGTGTGAACACGCATTTGCAGAAGATGTGATTGTAACATACAGAAAATTCAGATTTCTGTTACCTCGGAAATATTAAAAATCGTTTGCTAATAAACTTAGTTTTATATCAATATAATACCCCTAAGACATGTGATCTCCAAAAACGAAAAGCAAAAACTTTTGATTTTTTCCTGCGACTTTTGATTTTTATTTCTTTTATAACTATTGTAAGCAGTTTTATATATAGTGAAGAGATCACCTGTAACAGGGTGGCTTCTATGTCAAAGGTCACGGGTTCAAACCTGCAGGTGGTCCTATGATTTTCTATGTGAGTAAAAAATCCTTAGTTATGCCGTCCTTCGGAGGGGGCGTAAAAAAGGTCCCGAGCCTGTGCATTGCCAAGTACTCGTTGAAGATCCCTATTCTAATTAAACCTAGATAGACAAAATTTAGGAATCCCACTGTAGCATCGTCTGATAAGCCACAGGAGCATAATGAGACGTTAAATTAATAAAGAAATATAAACCGGTTCCTTATTACCAACGCCGGATAGTGATATTCATAATAAACGGACATCATATTTCGGGTCAGCTAGTAATAAGACAAACCAGTCTTTTAGAAATAATAACTCGTAAAATATCCCTATCCTAATTAAATCTGGATAGTCAAAAATTTAGGACTCCCTCTGTAGTATTGTCCAATTTGCCTCAGTAGCATAATGTGACGTTAAATAAACATATAACATATATATATATATATATATATATATATATATATATATATATATATATATATATATATATATATATATGTGTGTGTGTGTGTTCCACAATGCTAATCAAAACAAGAGAGAAATATAATTTTCGCATGTTGCAACGGTTTTTAAAATTCTGTTCTACCAACAAGGTTGTTCTAATTGCCAAAGTGAGAGTAAAATAAAATCAGTAAATATTATTGAAAAAATATAAAAGTGCATATAAAAATTATTTAAATAACTGTTCCAAAGAAATTTCATAAAATCAGTAATGTAATAATCTAATTTTATTTTATAAACATTTTGAGTAAGAATCGAAGTTGCCAAAACCTAAGTGAAAATAATAATACAAAATAACTTATCATCAAACAATGGAAATGCATAAATCCAATTTCAGAAGTTATATTGGTTTGAGTAGTACGAAACCAATCGGCCAAAATCGAATATGCCACTGCCTACTCTGACAGAGGTCTAAATATTTGTCAAACTGTGTCCATCCCACTATGAATATCAATGAGAATCCATATTTATGAGGTTTGTGGTTTCAGGAGACTTGTGTTACATATTGTTTGCTGTTGGGACAACTGTACGCCTGTACGGACCAACATGAGAAATGTCCTGTTGTCATTTATATCGGAGAGTTATGGGATCTTTAAAGCGACTCTTATCAAGTTTTCTCTATTTCAATTGTAGAATATAGAATTGTGGCTTTTAGGAATTATGATTTTCACATAAAATACGATATCCTTACCACATTACAACACAATATATACTTATCCAGACATAATGAAGAAAAAGAAAACAAAAAATGTTCTAAATAAGAACAATCCAACAAAAAAAAATCTAAATAAAATACAGCCAAAATACGCTTTACAAAAAATACGTTTTTCAATTTAAAAAAAAATATATACATTTATATTAAAAATATTTTTTTTTTTAAACATAAAAACTGACCTATCACAACGGTAATTATGTATTATAATAATTACTGAAATCGGTTTATTAAAAACTGTATTATTAAACCAGCTAATTTGATTATTGTCCGATTAAAAATCTATTATTTTTTTTCTTCCTACACTAATAACATCATTATAAAATTGTGAAATAAAATGTTTTAGTATGATTTGGAACTTAATGAAATGTGTAATTTAGTACATTTAGAAAATAATTGCGTTTATAAATCGTATTTTTAAGGATTTTTATCAGATAAAATCATATAGAAGATTTTGATAAAACTAAATTATGAAAATAAAAATACCTAAAAAAAAAAATGTCCTTTAGAAGCTTTTGAAAGGAACGTCTCAATTCAGACGACGGGTTCCAACTATCTGTTCTAGGGAAGCTAGCCAGAATCCTGATAATCTTTCATTACTATGTTATTGAACCAACTAATTTGATTCTTTTGTCATTAGAATCTAGAATTTGTCTTTTACTATAATAAAAAAAAACATATTAAACATATGGAATAATATGTTTTAGTATGATTCGGAACGAAAAGTAAATGTTTAATTAGTACTAGTAAGAAAATAATATCATTTCTAATTCGCCTTTTTAAAAGGACTTCAGTGTTCATTCAATAAAATCGAACAAAAGATTTTGATAAAACTAAGCGATTAGAATACAAATATGTCAAAATATAAATTTCGGAAAAATCTCTTTTAATACTTTTTGGAAATCATCTGAATTGTTGGTTTTAAAATTTCATTTTTTTACAATTTAAGTTTGTAGAAGACTTAATTATATATCTTGTATTTAAAATATTGCAAAAGAAATGTAGTTTTAAATTATTTGAGAAACAAGTAAAAAGTGTTCGGATGTCACAGAAATCATATTATGAATTATTTTTAAAATACGTTAACAGGTAAAATACGGTCTTTGTATATTTCAAATACTAATTAAATGATTTTTCTTTTTTACTTTACTTTTTCTATAGTCTTTTGAGACGTAGAGTAAAATATCTGTAAATGAGAGAATTAATGTTATAAAATGAATGCATAAAATGACATAAAATATAAAGTCTGATAAAAATGTACAAAAAAGGATAAATAGCATACATGGGGACAAAAAATAATATATAATAAAATAAGATAAAAACAAAATTGTAAAAATATACAGTTTTGAAAAAAAAAATACAACACTTCTAAATGTTTGTAAAATAATGTATAATTTAATCTTACATATTTAAATAATTATTCATTTTAAATAATATTTTCCATAGAAGGTACCAAATAAAGTAAAAATTAAATAAATAAATAAGTGTACCTGTCCGGTTTATTTATTTATTTTCCCTGAAATTTGCTCAAATCAAAATCACTTGGGATCATTCGGGAATTAAATAACCAAGAAATTATTATTAGTGAATGATATTTAAACTTTCAAGCGGGTTGGTGCAGACAAATAAAAAGTTTTAGCTTGGATGATTATGTTGGGTAATTAAATAATTTCAGGAAAAATATTGATGATAAATTTATAATTAATAGCTACCTTTTTGTTTTTATTTGTTCGAAAAACAGCTTTAGAAATAGGACCTCTCATAATTGATTTATGAGCGCAATAGAAGAGCCTTGAAAACTTTCTTTATGCTGTGATTGATCATTTCAAAAGTTTCAAAGCATCAATTTGGTTAAGAAATAGTGTATCATCATCAATCTATGAGCTAAATGGATTATTTTTAAAACAAAACCAGATTCCATGTGTGTCTGAGACAATCGGGTTAGAGCCGGAAATGATTGAGACGTTGATTTCAAGAAGGTACAAAGGACATGTTTAATGAAATTGATATTTTGACATATATAGTTTTATCTAAATACCCAATCAGATTTTATTTAATGAACTCTTAAGTCCGTTAAAAACGCGATTAAGAAATGCAGTTATTTTCTAAAGGTACTAATTTAGCATCTTTCCATGTAAAACTAAAACATTTCATTCCATAACTTGATAAAATTAGATGAGGAAGATGGTTGGGGGTGCGGTAATCAGAAAGAAGAATAAGTACACATTAAAAAGTTGTACTTATTTTAATTTTTTGTCGACGTTTCGGCCTACATTGTGGGCCTTCATCAGGGTGACTCTGAGACGGTGTCTAAAGAAGTGGTTAGACACATTTACTTCCTTAGTCAAGAGTCACCCTGATGAAGGCCCACAATTTAGGCCGAAACGTCGGCACACAATTATAATAAGTACAACTTTTTAATGTGTGTTTCTTTCTGATAACCGCATCCCCAACGATCTTGGTCATACACAACTTTTGTACTGTATATAGTAATAAACAATTTTAGATTTTAATACATAAAGAATCAAATAACTCGGTTTAATAATATAGTAATGAGAGATTTTTTCACTTCAATTATGTATGCATAATTTCTATTATGGATATATAGTACCTTTTGGAAATCAACATACCAATTTTCGACCTATATTACAATAAGGGATTTTATCTAACTTATTGATTCATCACAAAATGATCAACAAAAAATATGAACTTTTATCCCTACAGTTTTATAAAGGGTAGTCTAGTTGATAAGGAACACATTACTAGGTTATACAGTAATGTATACATAAGTTAATCTGTGATTATTACAACGAACGTTTATAATCGACTGTTGAGGCAAAACGATTGAAAGTGGGAGCTTAACAATAGTAATTTTACGTTCACTTACCTATATAAGATATATATAGTAAGGGATAGTACTGTGATCGTGAAAATGTTCTAGTTCTTCTAGGTTCCCATAAATTCCCTTAAATCCAAATGACCAAGTACTGCAAAAACATCACCGTGTGTGGTAATTCTAGCATGAAAACAAAAAGCCTTATGAAACCGAAATTTCATATTTAAGACAAATCTCAGGGCAGCATTCTGGGACCCATCCTTTACACAGTTTATACAGCTGATATCCCAACCCATCCTAACACATTCCTACCTATGCCGATGACACTTGCGTGCTATCAGTTCATAATGATCCTAGTATTGCCTCTCATACTCTCCAATCCCATATCAGAGACCTTGAGGTATGGTGTCAGAATTGGAGAATTAAAATCAATTCCAATAAATCCCATCAAATTACCTTCACCCTTCGTCGAAAACCTATGACATCCTGTCCTACAGTGTCCTTTAATGATATTCCGCTTGTCCTAGTTGAACAGATCCGCTATTTAGGACTCCTGCTTGACAAACGACTTACATGGAATCCGCATACAAGAGTGAAAAGACAAGTAACTGCTCGACGTTTTCGGCTACTCCAACACTTACTAGACAGACGCTCTAACCTTTCAGTTAACTACAAAAGACTCATTTACATGACAATCATAAGGCCTGTCTGGACCTACGGAGTTGAGCTATGGGGCTCTACTAAACCATCCAATTCTTCCCGTATCCAATCCTTACAATCCAAAATCCTTCGTAAAATCCTCAACGCTCCTTACTTTGTCACAAACAAAATCATTCATAAAGACCTCCAAGTTCCGTATGTAGCCGATTTGGCCCGTACCAGGTATCATTCCTTCCATGACAAACTCCATTCCCACTCTAATCCACTAGTTTCAATCCTGGATTCCTCTACAATCCCTGATAATCCACCGAGGCGTCTGAAGAGAAGATGGCCTCGAGACCTTCTTGTTTAGATTGATTACTAGAGTGCTGCCAATGGGCAGTTTCTCTTCACGTTTTTCATGTACATATTCTTTATCAGCATATTTACTTGATGTATTGTAGTATACAGTTGTAAATTTCAATAAAATATAATTTAAAAAAAAAAAAAAAGACAAATCTACGCCCGAAATGTTACAGCAACATTTTCATCAAAATCAGCTAACCAGAAGAGCCACTTTTTACCAGGTATTTTGCACCTTTTTACGATTTTCTCTAAAACGGCTGCAACGATTTTTATTAATCTCGCAATGTTGATGTAAAATTTAATAAGGCCTAGTATTATTTAGGTTTCTTTCTCATTGAAACAGTCTAGCAGAGTATAAATGCCGATAATTTAATTTTTCCTTCTCTATAGTACTTTTAATTTCGTATATTCCATAAAAATAAACATATCAGCATTGATAAAAAAAACAATAAATATATAAGTTGAATGAATCCCATTTCAAACTAAAGGAGAAAAGAGCAAAAATATTTTTTTATGCAAAGTTTACAGTAAAACAGACTTATAATATACTATAAAATATATGATAGAGATATATAACTTCCAAGTGGTGGTGGCGATGGCGTCAGAGTTGAGGGGATGGAGTTTGTTCAATATTTTAGATTATTGAGTAGTGGCTTCTATTTCCCAAGGTGTGGTCCACACCATTTTCCTAAGTATAGTATCTTAAGAACGTTGTAGGTGACGATGATAACCCTCAGTCAGGGTGTTAAAAGAGGGGCTCCGCTTAATAAGATGCTTCTGCAGTTCCAGTAAAAATGGAAGTGCTAGTGTAGTAATGATTTTTTTTCTGTCCGTCTTTATTATTCTGTAGAGATGTGAGCAAAGTTTCAGGTGTCTATCTAATTTCAGACCGAGGTATACTTTTGAATTCTATGGTTATATAGTTATATGATTCTCGTCACTGTTGATTTTTTGGTGTGAGAAAACCACTCAATCTTTTTTAGTGGGGTTAACCTGCATGTTAAGGTTGTTTAGCCTTGGAAAATATCTTTCCAGGTTTCTTCGGTCTGTTTGAGTGCAATCTTGGGCGCATACTGCTGCTGTAGATGGCGATATTGTCAGTGTAGGCTGCTACCATCGGTTGTGTGTAGTTTATTTGTTGAATGTTTTCTTATTATATAAACAACCATAAAACCTCTTTTATCTAGTAAGGCTATATAATTATGTACTTGAATTGCTAATGGAAAAAAAAGTATTCTAAGCAATCTAAGGCAATTTCCCGACTATAATATTCTAAAGTGAAAGAGTACCCCTAAGGGGCCCAGCAAGCATTCTGTTGATGACCCATTTACATAATTCCTATTTATGCAGATCCGAAGCGATCTGGAAGGAGCTCACGTACGACTCGAAGTGGTAACAATTATTTTATACAGCCTCTGGTATAAACAGCCCTTTCAACCCCTCGCTGAAAATATTTTAAAAATTTAATAAATCCGATCCCGAAGTATTTTCCATGGCAAGGGTGCCCCTCGCTTAATTAAATGAAGATTTAAACTGATATGCAAAACAGGTGCTCTCGCCTCGGGGGTAAGCCCTGTTTTCCTTTTTATCCTCCTTTTTTTCACTTAATTTAATCGAGGCCATTACAAGGCTGTTAGTGACTATTCAGGAAATTAAATCTCAATAATCGTCCTCTATTTTGGTGCCTGGGGGTAAGAAGGTCTGTACATAAAGTAATACGGCAAATCGCAGGGCGGCTGTCAAGACTGGAGCACTTAACTTGTGCAGAGGATGGCACGCGAACAGATCAGCTGACTGATTATCACAGCAAACCTCTCTAAGTGTAGAAGCGATCCTTTAAGGTTTGTCGTTACATGATGATTACATCATGTCAATCATCCACGGCTGGAATGAGTTAGCTAAGTAATATAGAGCAAGAAATAAATTTAATAATTATATGAAAAGAGAAATAAATGATAAGGAAAAACCCATGAAGTGTTAGAACAATCATTACTTAATTATAGTAAAAACCTTAAATTTTAATACGACTTTAACATAGGCCTTTTCATCTCACTTTGAAGTACATTACATATTTATTATAAACTGATTATTGCTGGAATATCGTCATAATGATGACACATGTAACCTTCACAATATATTATATATATATATATATATATATATATATATATTTTTTTTTTTTTTTTTTTTTTTTTTATGTGAGTATAATCAATTTTTAGTTTTATTGAATTCTGAGTTATACATAATGATTTAATTAATGATTTTGGCTGCGAAAACAATTGTGCAATTAATTAATTCGAGTAGTAGGAAACAGAAATGATGGAACAATGTAGATAATAATAATAATTTAATTTGTATTTAATATTTTTTTTTAAATTATTAAATTCTGAGTTAATATGAGGAAAAGTAATGTTTTTAAGATCAAATCTTATTGAAAGTGAAACCTTAACCAGTAAATAATAACAAGCTGAAATAGTTGATATAGTCTTAAGTATATTTTTTATATAATGACTATATATATATATATATATATATATATATATATATATATATATATTATATATATATAATATATCTTATAGTCGGTTGATAATGGATGGATAGAAGGAAAAATAATAAAGCGTGAAAATCATTTCTAACTTTCCTTGTCGTAGCGCGCCAAAGGTTTCAGTTGATGTAATTTGTCGTGATTTTTTTTAAACCATTCTCTTGGCGACTTAGGTAATGTGTTGTAAAATTATATTAAATACTCTCATCATCATTTCAGTTTTTGTTTGGTTCTTAAATATGCAAAATTACCGGAGTAAATATTTTCAAGAAAATGTTATTTTAACAGTTGAGAGAATTTTTTAACTCCGTAACCATCTTAGTCTCAAAGACCAGATTGTTATCACTTAAACACATCGTATTGATAGGCAATCTATATTAGTTTCATAATTTTTTACTCTGTCTCTTTTGAGATATTTCCGTGTAAACATCGCGAAAAATGAATTTTTGCCAATTTTGAAAATTCATATTAAAAAAAGGGCTAAGTTCTCAAAATCGAAATTGTTACAGGAACTAGGAATATGAATAAGCTATAAAGGAAAAAACAATCAAAGGTAAGTCACTTTTCCTTTAGGTACCTTTATCTCGCTAAAAGTCTCGTTTTTTATTTAGTTTCGAGAATTTTTTAAACAACTTTCTTCACTGTCTAGGGAACGAGTCATGAAGACAAAAAAAAGCATGTCCTTATCTTATTGTTAATTTTTGTTTTCATTTGATATCTAAAAAAATACAGGAATTAGAAAATTTTTCCCATCACATGCTTTTTCCCGTGAAGCTGACTTTAAACGGCTGCAGCACTATAAGTATAGGCTAGAAAAAAAATTTATTTATGGTTTTATATTCACAAAAGCATATAGACTAACTGGTCAAAAAAAACAAAAATAAAAAATGTCGAGCGGAAAAATTAATGAAAATTGGGCGATTTCAAATGGATTGACCCATAACTATTATTTTTAGTATACCAGTATTTTCTGCTTTACTATCTATTTATTATATATTATTTCAATTAGTACTATATACCCTAATTAAATTAATTTAAATCCTTCTAGCAGCTAATTTAATATTTTTTTAGGTATTTAAAAGCTTGTTGAGTAGTTGGGAATTTTAAAACATTTCTTCCAGAAAACTGGAACTGAACTTTAGGTCTCAAATTTACTTTATTTATTAGCAACTTACAGAGATAAACATGTAGTGGGTACCTCAACGGTAAGGTACTGAGATATATATCAATCACCCATGGTTTCGATCCTGGCTGTGGATGTAAGATGATTTGGTGATATTAGACGTGGTATTGAAAAATCAGCTGATGCGCTCGATGATAACAGTCATACGTTACATCGTCTCTCAGATTTTTGCTTTTTTCAGTAGGAATTCGCTTGAATTCAGTCTGGAGAACATCACTAGACCTCAGGAATACTACGGCAGTGAATATTGGAGAAATTTCGGTAAGCAAAGTTATAATTTACTTTGTACAATCACGAAAAAGTGAAAGGAGGGTCACTGATCAGCTGATTGCCGCTAGCTCGGCAAGCTCGGGCTTGCTTTTCGTTAACTTATCTTTCTTTTATCTTTAATTCTTATCTCATTATTTATTTATTATTATTATTTTCTTAATCAATGAGATATTTTCATCAAGTCATGTCCTCAAAGTCTGCAAGTAAAAGATCTAGATCTGCAGGTTCTAACTCGTCTCCTACAAAACAGAGACCCCGCCGTTAACAAAATAAAAAAATAATTCCACCAGCGACCGCGTCAGCTACCTCATTAGGATCTGAACCACAGCCCAGCACATCATCACAAGGAATAACTGATGAATCTCCGTTTTTTACACCGAATCCATTTGAGATCCTCCAAAATGAAAAAGAAACCATGGAATCTTCTTCTATACCCAGGGAACCACTACCTCCACCAATATTTGTTAAAAATATTAAAAATTTTAAACTGATGTGTGCGCATTTAAACAAAGTAACTGATCCTAATAGTTATTATTGTATAAGTAGAACCAATGATACTAAAATATCTCCGACTACTGCTGAAACCTACAGAAAGATTGTAAAATATCTGACTGAGACCAAAGCTGACTTTCATACATATCAGCTGCGCCAGGAGAGAGCATTAAGGGTCGTAATCAGAAACCTACATTCCTCAACACCCGTTGAAGCTATCAAAGAAGAACTGACAGAATTAGGATTCCAAGTGAGGCAAGTCACCAACGTTCTAAAAGATAAAAGTCCACTGCCTCTATTCTTCGTGGACTTGGAACCATCAGCAGGAGTCGAAAAAATCTATGACCTCAGTAGACTGTACTATACCCGTGTAAAAGTTGAAAAACCTTACACAAAGAGGGAAATAGTTCAGTGTCATAACTGTCAGGCATATGGTCATACCAAAAGTTATTGCCATCACATACCACGCTGTGTGAAATGTGGTGAACAGCATAAAACAGAAGAATGTACAAGATCAAGATCTACACCCCTGTATGTGCTCTGTGCCTCAAGGACCACCCGGCTAACTACAAGGGATGTGAAATCTACAAGAAACTCAGAACCAGATACCAAAAACCTCAGGATCCGAATGAAACAGCTGTACCAACCAGAAGCAGAAGAGAACCATCTAAACTTGTAAATTCTAACGTATCATTTGCCCACTTGCTTGGAGGTGGAAACCAGAATCATGAAGTCGAGGCACTGCCGGAACAACTTTTTCCTCAACTTTCTAATCTATTGTACAACAATCTATCCCTCAAAGCTTACCTAATCTTCAAAAAACTCCTCAACATCAAATTTCTCATATCCCTCCACCATCAAACGTCACAGACCTTACCAGTCTAATGACATCGTTCATCTCCGAAATCAAATCTCTTGTTATGCCGCTTATATCACTCCTTACAAATCTAGTATCAAATCTAATCCCTGCCTTGAAAAATCCTTAAATGAATTCACCTAACTCCTTATCCATTCTCCTTTGGAATGCGAATGGTGTTAGAAATCATACTGACGAACTGACAGCGTTGTTGCAAGACAAAACAATCGATGTTGCACTTATAACTGAAACAAGACTAACGACTAAACAGTACTTCAAAATACCGCAATACATCACATACCGTACTGACCACCCAGACGGCAAAGCCCATGCCGGTTCTGCTATCATTGTGTACCAATCCCTCTCTCATCATTTACTCCCACTTCCCACCTATGATTTCCTACAAGCCACAGCCATAGTAATCAAGACTTTTTCCTTTCCGGTAACCCTCACATCTGCATACTGCCCTCCTAAACATTCCATTTCCAATTCCGAATTTGTATCCTTCCTGGACTCCTTAGGAAATCGTTTCATTCTGGGTGCAGACTTAAACGCCAAGCATCAGCAGTGGGGTTCCAGAACCACGAATTCTCGGGGACGAAATTTGCTGTCTGCACTCAACTCCCGAAATTTTAATATCCTGCCTCCTGACTCCCCTACCTACTGGCCAATCGATCCTAACCGCAATCCTGACATCCTCGACTTCTTTATCCACAGCGGATTAGGCTCCTCAACTTTCTGTAACTTTTCTGTAACTGGCCTTGATGAACTATCCTCAGACCATAGTCCATTGATCCTAAAAGTATCTCTCACTCCAATTCCAAAACCCATTCCACCATCATTCATCCGAGGCCCTGTCAACTGGAACCTTTTCCGCCAAATCCTGACCGATAATATTGACCTCAGAGTAACCCTCAAAACCCCAGATGACCTAGATAATTCCGTCTATTCCTTTACCACCGCCATCCAACAAGCTGTCTGGACTGCCTCCTCTCCTAAACACCCCAATATAAATCCTCACCAAAATCATTTTCCACAATATATTATAGACCTCATCCATACCAAACGCCGAGCAAGATCATTATGGCAGCGCACCCGACACCCAACAGATCGCCGCTCCTATAACTTCTATTGTAGACAATTGAAGAGGGAGTTGGCGACCTTCCGTTCCCAGTCCTTTAATTCCTACCTCTCCTCTCTATCAGCTCGTGATAATTCCCTGTGGAATGTCACGAAAAAGATCCTAAAATACCATCAAGTTTTCCATTCCAGTTACCGACGTGGTGATGACTCCTGGGCTGCGTCTGATGAAGATAAAGCCGAGGAATTTGCCACACACCTCTCCAAAGTTTTCACTCCTCACCCGGAATCCCACGCCAATCACACCGCAACAGTGCAAGACTTTCTTATGTCACCAATTCCATTTTCCCTACCTCCTAAAGCTATTAATCCCTCTGAGGTCAAATATCTTCTCCAAAAACTTACCCTCCGTAAATCTCCTGGACACGATCTCCTTACTCCCCAGATCCTCCGACAACTTCCGCAGAAAGATATTATATTCCTTACTTATATTTACAACTGCATCCTACGCACCACCTATTTTCCTCTGTTATGGAAACATTCCACTATCATTCTTTTTCTAAAACCAGGCAAACCTTCCAACAACACTTCATCCTACAGGCCTATTAGTCTACTCCCCATCCTCTCAAAAATCTTCGAAAGGCTTCTTCTTAAACGTATCCTACCCATATTAGAAACTCAAAATCTTCCTTCCCATCAGTTTGGATTCCGTCCTCAGCATTCCACAGTTCAACAGGGGCTCCGAGTTGTAGACCATATTTCCTCTGCTCTTGAATGCAAAGAGTATTGTTCTGGTGCGTTTCTGGACATTGCGCAAGCTTTTGACCGGGTATGGCACACTGGATTACTCTTCAAGCTGAAAACCCATTTACCCCAGTCTCTATACCTCATTCTCCGATCCTATCTCTCAAACCGTTCCTTCCGCGTTCGCTGTGGTGTAGAATTTTCTAACCTTTATCCCGTTGAGGCCGGTGTTCCTCAAGGCAGCGTCTTGGGACCCGTCCTCTACATCCTTTACACTGCTGATATTCCTACACATCCTGATACCTTTCTGGCAACTTTTGCAGACGACACCGCCATCCTATCATCCAGTTCCAATCCTGAAACAGCATCCTTAAACCTGCAAAGACACCTTTCTCTTATCGAAGACTGGTGTAATGCTTGGCGCATTAAGGTGAACGAAGCCAAATGCAAACACGTAACCTTCACTCTTCGACGAAACTCCTGTCCGCCAGTTTACTTCAATTCCATTCCAATTCCTCCTTCAGATACAGTCCGGTATCTTGGCTTACTATTAGACAAAAGATTGACTTGGAACCCACATACAAGACTTAAAAGACAAGAACTCAACCGACGATTCGGACAGTTATACCGACTACTCAACAGAAAATCTGAACTTACAGTTGACAACAAATTATTAATCTACAGGACAATACTGAAGCCCATCTGGACCTACGGACTTGAACTGTGGGGGACAGCTAAACGTACTAACATCAAACGCATTCAATCCTTTCAATCCAAAGTCCTCCGTACAATAGTAAATGCTCCTTATTATGTTTCCAACTATACCTTGCACCACGACCTTAATGTTCCTTTCATTTCAGACCTGATTCCATCCAAATTTTCCAAATTCCACCAGAATCTCATTCATCATCCTAATCCTCTAGCTCAATCCCTATCCAGCCCCACCCATCCATACAACCCACCTAGAAGGTTGAAACGGCAGTGGCCTCGTGACCTCTTATAACATGTATATTGGAGTTCTAGCATTGGCTAGATTCTCCACTCACGTGATGTATGCTTGTGAATTGTATATAGGTATGAGTGACTATTGTATATATTTTTATTGATTTTATTTTGTATATATGTATATTTTATTATTATTATTATATAAATTTATAGTTTTGTATATATCGTGTGAATGTAGTATGAATGTTGTACGTTATCACTATTAAAAATGTCCTGAATTGGACAGATTGTAATATTGCTCAATAAAAAAAAAAAAATAAAAAAATAGACGTGGTATTGGTCCTAGGTTTAAATGAGGATATAGATTGGAGGAAAAACACGACGGCTGAGAGTGATAACGGTCAAATCGCCTCTAAAACCGCCATTTTAGAAAGATTAAGATATTCTATTTTTTTTTTTGCTGTATAAAAAAATAGACAAATACATTCATATATATAATCATAATGGATTTTTAGATAGATAGCAAAATTATTAAAGACAAAGAAGAAAATTGACCTGTAGTCTGTATTTTAGAATCGTTTAAAAAATTAAATGAACTAAATTATGTAACGAAAGAGATACGTAACGCAAAGGCGTTTCCCAGAATTTTACTTAATTAGCTCTGCTTGGTAAAAGTATTGTAGCATTTATTTTTCGTTGGGTCAACGAACCTCGTAGGTTAAGCCGACAACAACATCTTTTTCCAGCTGTACATAACATAAGATCTGTTATTCAGTTTGCTGAATTCAGCTTACCATTTTTTCATCTGTCATTGACTGTTGTGTATCCAATCGTATTCGGATCATTCTGATAAGGTCAATCTCTGAAACATTTCCCCCACAGCTGTCACGATTTTCCAATGTCAATGCCACCATAATCTGATCGAGAATTACTTAAATCGATTAAGGAGATGCACATTCTTTATATCTTTTTTAAATATTTTCTTTAAGATGAAGATCAGGTCTTGAGTGCTGTACTACTTGATTATCATATATCTTTTCAATTAAAATAATATAATTTCTATTTGAATAATAAAAATAAAATATTTTTATTTGTAAATAATAATTAATGATTAATGTTAAACGATGTTAATTGACTAATGTAAGATGGAATATCTATAGAAATTATATTTATTAATTAATTATTAATAAAAATATATTTATTGAAATTTATTACTGGACTTATATTATTACATCTAGTAAATGTGATTAGAATATAAAACGAAGTCATAATACGTGTACATATGCAAGGATACTACCAACTAGTGGTATAAAAAATAAAACCTGGATAGACAAAATTTAGGACTCCCACTGTAGCATCGTCCGATTAGCCATAGCAGCATAAAGTGACGTTAAACGAATAAACAAACCAACTACCAATTAGTAGTACCCTATAAAATGTTCTAAATAATTAGGTCTCCAGGTCAACTTCTTTTAAGACGCCAAAGGTACATTATCAGAGACTAATGAAAGAAAGTAGTGTATGTGAAGGGAATGAAGTTTTCATGAAAGAATTGCACCTGGTTTGGGATAAATCAGCAACATAAGGAACACTAAAGTCACTATGGACGAGTTTATTCGTCACAAATTAGTGAGTGTCGAGGATTTTACGAAGGTTTCAGGATAATAAGGATTGGATACCGGTATTAATTCGATGGTTTAGGAGAGCCCCAAAGCTCAACTCCCCAAGTCCAGGTTGGTCTTATGACATTCATGTAGATGAGCCTTTTGTAGTTAAGCGTAAGGTGTGACCGCTTCTCTAGTAAGTGTTTAAGTACCCGTAAAGGCGAGAAATTCCAAGTTTAACACGTTCACGCCACACAGTGGGTCGAACCTATGCATTTATAGATCCTTAAAGTTTATATTAATGAATAACAATAAAAAGAATTAAAACATTCATAACGAAAATCGCTCAGAAATCTACCACTACAGAAATTAACTAGAACGTTTATAGTTTACTGTTCATTAATAATTACCTGCGGTTTAGTGCCGGTTTACGAGAAAAAAAAACATTTATTTTTAATTTCATTCCTTGTAGCGTTTGCTTTTTTTTAAAATGTTGTCCTATAAATTTCAGTTTCTTTGTTTTAAATGCGTGTTTATACTTTATGAACGTATTATTGTCTTTAATTCTCATGGATTATAAAATAAATTATTACCTGATACTATAAATTTGTTGATAAATTATTTTTTCAACTTTTTTTTTAATATTTTACCAAACCAACATACCTAAACATAATTAAAAAATGTTATTGGTTTTGTAGTACATAATAATGTAAAAACCTAATTTGTAAAAGTAACTAATTATAATATTTGAAATAAACATTTTGATGGATTTCGTTCATGTTTATTTAAAGTTAGTTGAATGGAACCAACTCTTCCTATATGGAATTTGGGTTTTTTAGTTTGTCGAAAAACCCCGTAGTTCTTTTAAACGGTTGCTCCTATCAAAAAAGTTTAAGAAATAAAAGTTACTGGAAACAGGGTGTGGGTTCGATTTACGACGTCAAATCATAGGTTTCCAATAAAAAAACAGTGTCTTCTGGGCCACCCTGTACATCAAAATTAAAATATGAATACAGAAATCGATTCCTCGTTAAAATAATAATGATGGTCTACTTTTAACTTTTTTTTTTCGTACAAGCAACAGTCTGGCCATATTACTACAATAATTAATAATTGGCTGTTTTGCCCCAGTTTACAGCGTGAACGTTTTAAACATGAATCATCTTCAGGGTAGTACGGATGAAGGCCGTTCTCTCCAGCAGACATAATTTTTTTAGGAGAGTGACATAACGTATAGGATATATCTGTGCGTCTGGAATAATAAATAATAATAAAACTGTCAAAGAAATAATCTTTACTTAATTTTTTTTCAGGTCTAAAAATTAATATCATTAAAAAAAACAAAAAAAAAAACTGTACCTGAGGCTAAAGAAAAACCTTTCATTTCTTGTAAAAGTGACGAGGCTCGAAGGAATCCCTCCCCTCCTTCCACCGTTCAAAGAGGCCCGTTATAAATTGGAGGATGAGGCTTTTTCATAACTGGCTGTAAGAGGGCCACTAGACGGATTGTGTCATTTGTAGATTATTAAAGTTAATGCCGGAGGTAGATATAAATGAGAATAGCTTTTTCTAAAGGCAGTTTATGGAAGAGGTTGGAAGGGAAGAATGATGGGCCAGCTCTGAGGATAAGTGAATACTCGAGATCGGGGCAGCATCCCCTCCAGTTAAGGGATGAGGTAATTCTGCCGGCTAAGATTGGCCGCTAAGATCCGTCTTCCTCCCCGGCAGAAGATTACCCACCTCCGCCGATATAAATGTCCACAACTAAGTCTCCTCTTGAATCTTTTAAAATATTTCTACCCCTTCTGGTTTCATATTGGCTCCCTTCCTACTAAAAAAACTACCACTCAGAAGTAAGCATGCTTCATTAATCTGCTGCAAGTCTTCATTTTTAATTTAAAATTTTATTTCTTTGATGTCTTACAATCGAGCTCAAATCATCAGCTTTCTATTGATATATTTTAGGCCTGTAGATACTCTTATCTTCGGAAATTCGTACTTAATCGTAAAAAACAACGATTTTTTTACTCCTACTTTTAAAAATCACATACTTGTCTAATTTATGTTTTCTTATCCTTGGAAGTGGATTGGATCCCCAGAGATTTGGTGAGGTGCATAGGTGGAGGGACGAATTCGCAATAGTGGGTGAAAATCGGTGGAGAGTGGCCAGGGACCTGGATTTGTGGAGAAGGGTTCTGTTGATGCAGTGATAGTGATATAAAAATTTTAAAAAAATAATAAAAGTGATAATAATAGGAGTGGTTCTTAAATTTCAGTCTGTTTTTGTTTTTTAAAGGTTTATTTCATGTTTTGATTTTAAAAATCATCAGAACTCATTTATAAGGCCTATTTGGACCTACGACATTGAGTTATGGGGGTCCACTAAACCATTAAATTCCTGTCGAATCCAATCCCTGGAATCCAACATCCTTCGAAAAATCCTTAATGCTCCATACTTTGTTACAAAATAAATCATCCATAAAGACCTAAATACCTCATTAGTTAACGATTTAGCCCGATACAGATGTACATCCTTTCATTCTAAACTTCCTGCCCGCTCAAACCCGCTCATCCGTGACCTCTCCCCATCATCTATTCCTGACAATCCTCCAAGGCGACTAAGATGGCCAAGAGACGTCTTACCATACATTGGAATTCTACCAAAGGATAGTTTCTTCACAGGACAATCATGTGTCTTAATCTCATATCAATCACATTTACTTGTTGTATTGAATCAACACAGTTGTAATGAAATGAAACGAAAAGAAATTTTACTCTGGGACAGCTAGCCCTCTAAGAATAATATAAAGGTACAACAAAATACTTAAATTCTGGCTATATAAATTTTAACAACATGGTATCAAATTATATAGCATATGGTATATACATGCATGCACACATACACATATACACTCACACATTAATTTATATACCTACATATTTATACACACATTCACAAACACAAACACACACTATATATATATATATATATATATATATATATATATATATATATATATATATATATATAATTATATACAAGGTCATATTACCTCAAATAAATACAAATATTAAAACAAAAAATAGATAAAATTAAGATAAAAATAAAGAGGCCAAATAATTAAGTTTATAAAGGCACGGTAGATTAATGTTCGAGGTGATGGATAAATAGGTGATGTTTGAAAGAAGTTAAGGATTGGCATGTACGGATCGACATGGGTAAGGAATTCCAAAACGAAGATGCACGAATACAAAGAATCTCTTAAAGGAAGCAGTTCTGTGGGATGGAATGAGCAAGTCCGAGGGCTGGGATCTTGTGTTGATAGAGTGGACAGAGGATAGGGGGGTGAACATATTGTAATATAGATGGGTTTTTTGGTTCTAAAGGATTGGCAAAGGTAAGTTCCTATGAAGTATGTCCTCGGAATTTTGGGTAAAGCCACCTCAACTCTGCATACCATGCGTCTCGGACAGTCCTCCATACACCAGGTAGCTATAATCGAGAAGTAAGAGGATACTAGGAGTTGGCGGCTTTTAAGGGTATAAGTTTTGCGTGATCGGAGGAACTGTTAAAGGATGGCAATGGATTTTCTAGATCTTTGGGAAATGTGATTATTCCAGGAAAGGTTTTGGTCGAGGAATACACCTAGGTTTCTAACGGACGTTTAGAAGATAATGGGTCTATGGTTGAGGTAGAGTAAAGGGTGACAGGTGAGGGAGTTTAGGAGATGTTTGGAGCCAATAAGGATGGCTTTGGTTTCATTGATAAGCTTTAGGCCATTATTGATGGCCCATAAATTGAAGCTGTCGATTTCTTATTGTAATTTTTGGACCATCTCAGGCATTTACGGTGGGATGGAAGGAAAGGTAAATTTGGAGATCATCAGCATATAGGTGGTATTTAGAGTGATGTATGGAATTGGGTAGGTCATAAAACATAGTTGTAAATTTCTTTAAATACGTAAATAAATGAAAAATCATCAAGTTTGATTTTATTGATTGTAAATATTTTGCACCGTACACTAGACTCCTTATGTTCCCTCCCATAAGAGAGAGGCTTTTGTCTTTTAAAAATATGTCAATAAAACTTTATGTATTTATCCTTTTTATTGCAAACGAGGATTAATGATTAAAAAAAAAAAAAAAAGGTATTTTAATGGAGGGTATTTTGAAAATTCAAGTTCACATGCATTCAAACACTTTCAGTATATTTTAATAAGACAAGACCTATCAAATATTTGAATTTGATTGGGAACTGAAGTAACGTGTTTAATTAAAATCGTAAGTATTTTTCGATAAAACTAACGAAATTAATAACTTCAACTATATCAAGTTGGTGTCCCGGTAAGACTGTTTGGGCGAAAAAGCTGTTGTATCACGCCCGGCATTAAATGAACAGTATAGCAATGAATTAATTCCATGCTAAAGTAAATAAACGGCCTAGAGTTTGATGCCGACACTCAAAGCCCTAATTCCAATCAGTTTTAATGCAATCCTCCCACCTACGCTATGGGCTAGTTTTCGGTCTCCATTTAGTTTTGTCAAATCCATACGAGACTTGATAGCACAATTATGATTTCGTTGAATATTTCATTCTTGAGAAACACAAATCTAGATAGACTTTGTTAAAACTAGTCATTGGGATTATAGATTGCATATTAATAATCTTGTTTGATATTTAATTTTCAATATTTTTGATGATTGCATTGTTTATATTGAAGTAATGAAAATTAAAAATGTATTTATTGCGGTCGATTTTATTTATTATCATAATTGTTACACAATTTATAATCATTTTCATCCTGTTTTCTTATATATATTCTATTTATTGAGTTTTTCATAGTCAAAAATATTTTAATGCAAAAAATAAACTAGCGTCCAAAACATAGAATACCTGCGAATCATTACATTCATTGCACGACTCGTTTTTTTAACTCCGTTGTTAAAAACAATTTAAGAACTTTTATATAATGTTAGAATTAAAAACAGGTTAAAGAATCACATGAATTTTTGATAAAAATATTTTTTTTATTAAACAAGTTATTATATTTTTATATACAACTGTCATTTAGATTTATCCACTTTTCATTGATTTTCATTACCTTGTACAACTTTGTATCTAAATTGAATTTTTTATCCAAAAATCTTTAGCTTTCTAACGATATATTATATATCTATATCACTGTTACCATGTCTAAAAGAACAAAAATTATGTAAAAAAATATGTTTGCTATTTTCTCCTTCAGATGTTTATTAAATTTATTCAACTTATATATTACGTGTATTTACCATTTTTAGTACAAAAAATAACAAGATTTTAAATAATGCTCCTTATCAAGATGACAAGGATAATGCTTTCGAATGTACAAAATTAAAAGTGCTTCGTAGAAGAAAAATTAAAATTTTGGGTCGGACTATTTCAATCAAAATAAAACCTGCATTGTATCAAAGCCCATTTAATTTACATCGATGTATCGAGTTTAATCAAAACCGTTAAGAAACGATTGTGAGAATCATCGTGTACAGAAAAAAATTTGGTGAAAAACTTAAAACATTTCAGACACGTACGTTTCTAAAATTTGAAATTTCAGGTTCACATAACATATCTTATTCGATCTAGACTTACCACATATACACATCAAAACACACACACAGACAGCAAATTTTGCGAAACTTGGTCGTTTGGACCCATAGGACCATAAAACATGCATTTCCGAAGAAAACTGGAATTTGACAATTTTCACCATCGCGCTTAGTGATATTAATGAAGCTGACGCCCCAGTCAAGTTCCTTTAAATATTGTTCTTCTTCAATGATCATTTTTGTCATAATTTTATTTTCAGCACATTTTTTATTAGTAGCAGTAATACTATTAATAATAAAATCGTAGGGCTTAATTTCAGAATCGGAATTTCCTGAGCACAAGTCAAATTTGTTTGCCCTGGTTATATTACTTCCAGTTTTAATACCAATACATGCTCGTTTTGATTTTAATTTATCCATCGTCACCAATATTATATCTTCTTACTGCTATTTAATAATTACACACATAGGAACCATACATTATCACTCCATATTATTCTCACAATTTGAACAGCTGATTTTATTTAAACATATGTTGTATTTAATAAATAATAATCGCAATACTTTCCCTTACTCTATATTTCATACATAGGCAAGTGAAAGTAAAAAATTCAGATTCGAAATTACGAGCATATTTTTATGGTCATGATTTATTTCCCAAGATTTTTTTGTGATATACTTGAGCATTTATATTGAGGTTAATGATCCTCTTTTATGAAATAAACAGTTTATTATGTACAAGGTTGTAAATTACTCGGTAAATATAAAAGTCCTCTTGCTCGCATTAGAATAACAGAGGTCAGAAAAGCCATAAAACCGCAAAGACGTCCATAATGATGGCTACACTTTTATATCAGCTGAAGGGAGTAAAGATAAAAAGCTGATGGCAATGTCCTCAAGTAGAAACATTAGTTTACGATAAAGGTGAGCGACACGGAGCTCTGTGCCAAGCCGTACCCTCTTCCCGGTTGATAGCCCATATACCCCTCTAGCATGATAACCTCCTTTTAAGGCAGATCGTCTCGGAACGTCCTCAGGGGAAAGTCTTTTATTTCATACAGTCGATAGGGATGCGTCTGTGTTCCACATGAATGAGTTTTATCGAACAGTCTTGCTATTCCAATCGATGGCAGACTGCTAAAGACAAGTCTGAGGACGAGTTTCATCTACTTGGAAATCACTCCCCCATGGCCTCCCTTATTGGAGTAAAAATAAAATAAGACCCGATAGAACTTATGGTAGCAATGCAAACGCTATTTTCGAATCTTATATAATTCAATTTAACAAGTAGATCCGCTCCTGCTTCACACGGGTTAAAGTTAAATGAGTTATCATTTATAATTAAAAAATCTTTTAAATTATTCAAAATTAATTTCTCCCTGAATGGGAAAAGCAGTCGATTATAGATATAAATATCCATGACGAATTGGTTTTGTACCAAGTCAGAGAGAAATACTAAAGTCATATATTTTTATCATGTTTACTTAATTAAGCAAAATGTTCCAAAACTTCTTTTTATTATAATTTTTTGTCACCTATGCAGGTTCATTATTATACTGCAATGTTACTTTTACCAAACTATAAAATCCGATCATCCGCCCTATATCCATAGTCTCCTTCAATTTAAACCTTCAGTCGACTCTCTTGAAACAAGATCACATTTACGTTCCTACCCACAAAACTAAAACTTCTGATCGTTCCTTCATTATCCGCTCTACTACCCTCTGGAATTATCTACCTACCCATATCCGCCATGCTGCTTCTCTATTCTCATTCAAATCCCAACTTTTCCTGTAACTCCTGTCATCCCAAATTTTGATATTGTAATTCTAAATATTAAATTTTGAATGAAGAAAATGAGTAAAAAGCCTACTGTTTAAATGTATATATTGTTTGTCGATTCATTTATTTCTCTTTCTGTTCAACACCATCGTTTTCGGAAGATTTTTTTTTTTTTTTTGTTTAATATTTCTTCTTCTTCCTTATCTCATTATTTTAAATTATAACTATGTTTATTTTGTGTGTTGGTCAGACATATTATATTATTTCATATTTCAATGTACGACCTGTTATTTTTAAGGACCCAGTTGCAGAATTTTTTTTTCTATTCTATTCTATATCTAAGTGTACCTAGTTTTATTCAGTTAAACACTTAAATGACACGAAAACAAATATTATTAAGATCCTATTCTATTTTGTTGATAATCTTTACAAATTGTAATATATTTCAATAAATAAATATAAGATTTGAGAGAAAAAAAATAAAGATAATCTTTAAAGCCATTACATTCTCCTAACTGTTAAGCGCAACAATATAGAAATACTTAAGTCATATATTTACCTTCTTAACTAAAAAAAAAAGAAAGAAAAAGTTCTCCATTCCTTGCATTATCGTAGCGTTCAAGGGCCCCACTAGAACTGAATCTCTGATAATTACGTACCTACACACATGGAGTTTTTGTTGACGGTTGAAAAATAAGATGAGGAAGATGGTTGGGGATGCGATATTATATTATAAGATATTAATATTATAAGATATTACCTAATATCTTTCACTATGTACCTCGTCAATATTACTTACATCTTCCTCTTTCTAGTCATACTTATATATTTTTCGCTTCCTATTTTTCACTGATTCTGCATTTTTTTAACCTCAGTCCGCTATTTTATATTATTAATATGTATTAAAAATCATTAGCCAATCCGTTTTTTCTTCAACAAACAATCGAATCAGTAAACATAACATAGCTTCTTGGAAAAGCTCTAACGAACATTCTAGCTACCATATTTCCAGTTCCACGCAATGAGCGTTTTTTAAATAGAAAACATCACTTCTTTAGAAACCGTCTCAGTGTCAAGTATGTATCTTTCTTTCTTAGTGATTATGATCTCTTTTTATCGCCTATTTCTTTCCCCCTCTTTCCATATTCATATATTTTTCCGTTACATATCCTGACATATAGTTGTTAGTTTAATATTACATTATTTTAAAATTTAAAATTATTTTTTTATTCATATTGTTTCTCTTTTCTAATGACTATGTTTTTTGTTTTTTTATATATATTACCTATGCTCTTAACTATGTTTTTAATATATTACCATCAACTATCACTTCAAAATTGTTCGTTTAAAAAAAAAAATTAAAATTGTAATTGTTTACATATTGTTCCTTTGTCATTTTTTCATTTCCTAAGTCTCTCTTTATATATTCGTATTGCAATATTATCATCTTAATTTTGTGTACTTCCATACTGTACAACTATCATCTTATTAATTATTTTTATAACTGTCATCCATACTTAATAACTATCATCTCAATTTTGTTTATTTCCGTACTTTATAACTGTCATCTTATTATCATTTTATTTATGTTCCCATTTTATATTACTGTCACCATATTATTATTCTATACCTAACGCATTAAGTCCAGAATTACATTGGTTGTTATCTTGTTTCTTTTAGCCCTGATGAAAGCCCACAATGTAGGCCGAAACGTCGGCACATAATTATAATAGCACTTGTTTTAAATGTGTGTTTCTATTATGACCGAACCCCCAACCATCTTCCTCATCCATCCACTCTTCTATCTACTTGGCTACAATATCTTTTACATGCTCACTTTTCTTCTCTATTTTCACCTCTCAGTCTAAGTATACACGGAAATGTAGGTTTATTTAGATACTTAATCGTAAGCAAGCTTGTTAAGTGGATACCGTATGATAAAAATAAGTTCTCTGTAGCGTACTAGTATTTTTTCATGTTCCATTATTAGTTGGATTCGCTTACTTAAATAAAAAGGTCAGAATTTAATGAATAAAGCAGTTCGTGACATCATGCATGCTCACCACAATACAAAATCCAATTTCCTTCCTGCTAACTTCGCCATGTAATGCCATGTGATTTAGAACTAGCATTTACAAAGGCATTAGTATTCAACAGAACTCAGTTTAAAACAATTTTAACTGCAATTTGTAAAATTATATTTTGACTAAAGAACGCTAACAGGAACTCGCACCTTTTTAATTCCAGAATCGATTAAAATAAAACTGGCTCACACTTAATTTTTTTTTTTAAATCTAATAAACTCCAAATTTCCAGCTAACATCCTTATTTACTCTTATAATGAATTAATTGGTTTTAAAAATTAACGATCGTATAATATTTCCTTGTTATAGTATATCCAGATCGATTTTTATCAATAATCGATTTTAACAACTGATCTGAAGTCAAAATCTGAGATTTTTTAAATTTTATTTGGACCCAAAAACCTAAAATTTTACCTGTGTTATTAAAACCATAATAAAAATAAATAATATTCTGCTTATCTGCAGTTTTCGCCACCTTTTTAAGCATATATCTGGTAATAATGGAATAATGATGTAATATATTCATTAATCATATTTTACTTGTTTGTTAATAATATGGCTAAAAATGTATAACTTTGGTTCAAAATAAAAGGTTTTAGCAGGGGTCATTTAAGGTGGTTTACAAAAAAAATAAAATGAGAGTTGTTTTTATTTAATTATCCAACGCATCTTTTGTTGTAGCCGAGATAAAGCCCTATATTGTTCGCCCCGAAAGCTGGCTAATTAAATATAAACAACTCATTAATTTGGTTGTTTAATTATTCATTATTATTTATTTATGTGTGTGTATGTGTATATAGGTATAAGTGAATTATTGACTTTTGTATTGATTCATTATTGTGTATATATTTTATTGTAATTTTATGTTGTGTAAATATTGTATGAATGTAGTATGTTTGATATCATTCAGCAATACTATTAATGTCCAAATTGGGACAGATTGTAAAATTTTCTCAATAAAAATTGTTATTACTAAAAAAAAAATTATTCATCTGGACTTAACCCGATCATAATAATTTATAAAAAAAAAATTAACTGTTTTGGTAAACCATACTTTACCGCTACCAGGAAACGCTGCTTATAAGACTTTTATTATAAGTTTAACTATAAAATTAGATTAAATAAATAATATGTACACGTAATAATAGAACTTTAACTATGCTATTTTGTACAAATCATGATCTTCATTATGTCCTAGGCTCTAACATATAAATTCATATGCAACCCTAAATTTTTATAAATCTATTTTGCATATCTAAAAATATATCTTACAATTAAATAGATTGTAGGCACCAGACTTGAGGATTAGATCTGCTTAATGCAATTAAAAAAATACACACCTAGTAACCATACATTGTCACTCTTTATTATTCTCACAATTATAACAGCTGTTTTTATTTAAACATCTGTTGTTTTTTATATATAATATTTTTTCACGTGAAAAACTGATTTCTCTTAGTTTTTCGTAAATGTTTGAAGACAGGTAATTTAAAAATATTAAAACTTTCTTTTCATTTTGTTCAATTTCGATAAGTTTTATGAAAGTATGAAATCTTTGGGGAAATTCGAAAACGTTTCTATTCTCTCATCAAAACTTTCGAATTTCAAGTCACATGGTTTAAATAATAGCATTCTAATTTAAAGCTGCTGTTTTTCAAGCTGAATTTTCATTATTTAATTTATCTTCAAAATTTAACCTGTAATCTGAAAGTTCAGAAAGATTCTCTTCACTAACCTGAGCTTCCAATTCAGCTAGAAACTCCTAAAAATGGTCATTAGTTTCTCCTAATCTATCATAATAATAAGATTTTTCTCAATTGATATTGATGATTCTATAGATTTTTGTAATAACTTATCCAGTCGTGTAAACTGATTTTAACAAACTGCGCGTTTTAATTTAAATGTATCCATCATCCCAAATATTATATCTGCTTATTATTATTAAATAATTACACACTTAGGGACCATACATTATCACTCATTATTATTCTCACAATTATTACAGCTGTTTTTATTTAAACATCTAGTGTATTTTATATATAATATTAAGTATCAGCAGTGTATTAGAGCACAAATTGACAGAAAGAACATTTAAACAATTTCTGAAAAGCAAACAATGGATTTAGACTTTTTTTTTTGTCAGTAAATTTCAAGGAATTCTTTATCCTATACAAAGGCTTCCTGAAGGTACTATAACTTTTGGATCCAGAACAATAGAGGGAAATTCAACCGGCAATACAGAAGTTGTTGGCATTGTTCATAAATACATCAAATATAATGAGGATGTATGGTTGACTGTTGAAATTAACATAGGTGGAAATAATCGGGAGTCAGTCGTGTGAAAATATTTAATTTTGCCGACGTTTCGGTCCAAAAATGTGAGCCATTATTTATGCTTGACCTAGCTCACTGATGAGCCACACGTTTAAGCCTTATTATGGAAATTTTATATTATATTTCGTATGTAATTATAAAAAATGTATATTATACTCTTTATAATCAACGGTTTAAGATTCTCAATAATATTAATGAAGTATGATATAGTCATTACCTGTTCATCGAAGACTACACGACAAGTAGATGACACAGGGTAATGGACGTAATAAAGGCTACTGGATTGGAGTAATTTGCAGTCATAATCTAGGGAACAATCTTGGTAGGGGAGGATGGTATGTAAGGGATTTAATTAATTTCAACGGCCTGGTCAGGTAGGAGCTGCAATTTTCAATTTTGCTCTAAGTGGGGTGTGAGGGTCGAAATTGCGTGCGACCTCAAGCCAAAAATCTGACTAATTATAATTATTAAAGCCGCTCAAATTACAGCTTAGCGACAAGGGGGCGTAACCTACCACAGCCTTGTATAATTTTATTTGCCTAAGTCAGTCTTAATAATCTTTTAGTCCTATCTATAATGAATGAATTTCATGACAAACTTGATTTTTAAAATTTGAATACATTGAGGGCCATTTCACGCTATTACGCCATAATTCACTTCTTTTCCTATTATTTTTTTATTCTTCTTTTTAATTTTATTACTGCAATTATTTCATTCAAACCATAAACAACTGTTATCTATAAACATTAAAAACCAACACATTTTTATTCTTTTTGGGACATGCAAAATAAAAACCTAGCACAATTATTTGAATAAAATTAATTAAAATATTTATTAATTCATGCAAGGAATTAGTCCGGGTGGCGGTCATTAAATGAAACAACTAAATAGTTTCAACTATTTATTGTTTGCCAACGTTTCGACCCCCTTTGTGGGTCATCATCAGGGCTAAAAAGATACAAAAGAATACAATTTCAATGACATTACATACAATATTATATAACCTATTTAGCTAGAGAACGTCGGTATTAAAATATAACAGAAGAACTGTATAAGTAAAAAAAAACTTAATTAAAATACAGTGACTATAGTACAATAATGAAAGTGTTATACAGAAAAAAAAAAAAAAATGTTCACTAAACAAAATTTACACAGATATCAATAATTTACATGAAATATGAAACATAAAAATATGAAGTAGAGTGGAGATACGCACCGCATGGTGGGAGAATGGAAACTAGGTACTGTATCCTATCCTTTATAATGTATCTTCGCACAAACTGAGGAGTCAATGGGAAGATTCTGCAATTAAAGATTTAAGGTCTCGAAATTAAAATCGCATGTACTTTTTTTTTTAAATTTAATATCTAGTCATTCTCACAAATTAAGAGAATTAATCTCACAAATTAAGAGTCTAATATCATTAATTAAATAACAAAGCTCCTTATTTGTTTTATCTAATTCTTAATAGGTATAATTACTTGTTGTGAGTTACAGGAAGAAATCAGTCTGTGTAGTGGTCAGTAAAAGTAAAAATTAAATAAGTTTAACTACTTATCGTCTGCCAACGTTTTGGCCCCCATTGTGGGCCATCATCAGGGAGAAATGTATTTATTATGTATACAATCAGTTGTTAGCTCACAATGGGGTTCAAAACGTTAGCAGACAATAAATAGTTAAAAATATTTAATTGTTTCTATTCACTGACTGCCATCCGGACTAATTTCTTCTTATATTTATTTTTTACAAATACCTGTAATATACTTATAAATCTAAACAACTAACCAACTATAATATTGCAAGCTTCAATATTAATAAATTTAATTTTCTTATTTAATGAATCAGATTTAAAAAAATATAATTATACATATTATAACATATAATTATAAATTAATTCATTTCTCTAGGAAACTTAAGGATTCATATATATATTTACGATTAGTTAGTATTGATCAGGTTTGAATTACTTGACTAATTCCGCCGAAAATTGGCCCAGGCGGAAATATCAGACGAATTTATCCGGGACAGCACAGACTATATTATCTCGATTACAACTCATTATGCATGAGAAACCATTAGTACCAAGGGTTAATTAGTATCCGACAAGGGCCGAGCAAAAAGTAACAACAGTTGGGCTTCACTTGCAAATAATAGATGAACGGGTCGGCTACTGTTTCGGGACAACTCAAGCTCATTTTCATACTGTCAAATATTTAGACCCTACTTTAGAAAACAAAGAAACCTACAATCTCACTAATCATTCCGGTTTATCCCCCTTCGTAAAATATGCATTCACCTAGAGTGAAATAAAGAGGAAAACAACCGATTGGAGAATAAAATAGAACATTCAGAGTGAATCGAGAAAAACAATTCTTGAAAGTGCTCCATCAAATAAACAAGCAATATGTTTACTGAATATACGTGTAGTAACTGTAAGATACATTACTACGTATATAGATAGATATATTTCTAGTATCCATTATAAAATACAGCATTCTTTCTTAACTCTAACTTAACTTTTAACAGTCTTTCTTACTGGTTTGCCATTAAGAAAATATATTTTTTTTTTATATATATATACAGCATGCAATTATTAAGAAAATTTGATTCCCCATTACTCATAAGTATCGACAGTAATAAAAAATATTGTATTAGATCACTACTATTCTATTGTATAAAAGCGATCTAGAAAATTTTACGAATTGTGGGGCTGAAAATTTTTAAGTCATTGATGAATATTTTTTATATGTTTTATTGAACAGAGAATCAACTTTGAAAACTTTTGTAACTGCTTATTTCTATAATTTCTCATATAATTATGTATCGAATCATTCTTGCTTATCAATATTTTTTTTCCTTTGATCAGAGTGTAGCTATTACAATAATATCATAATTTTTATGATTTTATTTTATTGCCAATTCCATTGTAGTTCAAATAAATATATCTCCAGTAGTTTAAAAAATTATATATCTGCTGGAGCATTCGAGAATGCTCCAGAAGATATGTAAATTTATTTATTATAAGAGCATGAGCTCTATCAATTTAGAATAAAAATGTCTAAAACGACCTATACACCATAGCTTACACCAATGCTAGCTAATTTCTTTTTTTTTTCTTAATAACCTATCAGTCAGACAAAAGAATTTTTTTTTTGCGAGTGAAATTTACTTCGATATAAATTATTCCTTATTGTGTAACTGTTATTTTAAAATCTAAATCGTCATCCTATTGCTTGTTTTCATTATTCTCTCGAAATGGAGCATGAAGTGTTAATGAACTGATAGAATTATTATCATAGTTGGTTTATGAAGAACTCCTATTCTGTGCAAAATGCGTAACATTATTTATTTATTTATTACAAACAAGAAATTTTACATAAAATTTAATTTGCCATCTGCATTTCCTTTGCAAATGCGTAACATAAAGTGACTTTCTGGTTATCTGATTTTGATAAAAAAAGCTGCTGTGATATCTCAGGCGTATAGTCGCCTTAAATATAAAATTTCAACTTTATATGACTTATCATTTTTGCGCTAGAGTTACCACACACAAACCTTTTTGCGGGACTTGGTTATTTGGAGTCAGGGAACTCTAAAACGTGTATTTTCGTTGAAAACTTGGAATTCGAAAATTTTCACGATCGCAATACTTTCTCTTACTATATATTTCATAAATAGGTAAGTGACAGTAAAAAAGAACAAACTTGGCTCAGGGTACCCTGGCTTATTGTTAATATGTTTTTTTTTGTGTTTTTTTTTTCGTAAGATTGGTATAAATATAATATATTATTTTCAAAAATAGGACAGAAATAATATTGCTGTAATGTGATATTAATCAATAGATATTTCGAACCTATAATTTTTTTCTAATTTTCTGAGGTTTAAAGTTCACTTCGGTTAATTTTAAAATAAACTATAATGTCACATTATTAGTTATAGAGTGTAAATTTGACCAATTTTCATCAGTCGTAATTAAATTATCCCTCCTCCCTACACCCTAAGTCTCCGAGATCCTAGTAAGAAAAGGGTTGAGATGGACACAGACAGAGTGAGCCGGTACGTGGCAGTGTGTTAGCGAAATAGGGAAGGGAGGGAAGATAGACCTCCAGGGTGAGTGAGAGGAGCAACCGTCTCTCTCAGATCGGGAAAAGCAATTTGTCGCCATGACAACTCTTACCTCGGGCCAGTCTTGTCATAGACTTATCAGTCTTAGGCTAGTCTAGGCCCGTATTAGATCATAACAAGGTAACCTCAAGGATCAAAACCGTAAAATACTATGTACGGAATAAAGATTGTCATTATGAAATTCGGCTCAAATATCGAACGATAATTCAATAATATAAGGGTGTGAATATAAGCCGATTAGTTTTAAAATGGCGGCCAATTATTTATTTTATAATTTATTAACAGTTATTTTGTAGATAGAGAAAAAATGTGTATAGTTTTACAATCAGGACACCGCGATTGTTTATGCAAAAAAAAAAAAAAGATAATAATAATAAATTTTACCTAAATATACTATAACTCAGTTATTTTGAGGATAGAAAAAAATAATTTGGTGCCCTTAGCACACGACTTTCACTTTCCTCCGTTATCAAAATCAATTTAACAATTTTCTAATGCAGTAGAATGAACCTTTTCGCGCTACTTGGTTATTTGGTCTTAGGAGACCCTAAAACATGTATTTTCTTTTAAAACTAAAATTACAAATTTTCACCATAGCAAGGTTTATTGTCGGTATACCACAAATAATTATTTTTAAAGATATACATAATATTCATAATATTTATTTAGCAGATCCTATACGATTATATGCTATAAGCTAACTCAGTTATTATAGACAGAAAAAGAAAAATGTTTTCGGGTTCAGGACAAGGAGAAATCTTGTATGTAAAAAAATCTCATATGGCCAAGTCACAAATTATTATGGATGTAATCATTATAACTCCGTAATTTTTAAATATATAATTATTTCTAATATAAAAAATTAAAAGGTGTTTCCGAAACATGTTTTTTTTTTTAATTTAATTTAATTTTTTTTTTTACTATTACAGTGATAATTAAAACCAAAGTTCAGAAAATAAAGTAGTATAGATAATCCAGTATAACTAAAACTAACTTTTCAGATAGTTATAATTATTACTCTTGAAGAACTCGTAATAATATTTACAAACATATCTATACTATCATAACAAAAACAAAGTTCAAACATTTTTTTTTAAATGTAATTTTAAAATTAATGGTAGTAAATTCCATAAAATCTGCCTTATTTTTCCATATTTCAAATTATTAAAAAAAATTAAGATTAAAATTGAATTTTAATTTATTTATTTGTAACATACAGGCTTTTCAACCATAAAGGTTATTTTAGCCCTAAACTAATAATGCAAATACAATATAATAAAAGTAATAATACATACATATATACTAATAATAATACATACGGAATGAATTTTAATTTAATACCCTTTTTTTAAGACCCTTTTTTTGAATTTGTAAAAAAGTGCCTCTTAATAACTATTGAAAATTATTTTTATAATTAAAGGCGAGAAACCTTTATTTGTACAAGATCCGTATATATTTTTAAAATATTAAAAAATCAAAGGAGTTTAAATTCAATTAGATAATTAATTAGAAAAAAGAAGTTCTGTCCAGCATTAGCTTTTTGAATACCACTTTGTGCAGTAATCTGTAATACTTTTATTTTCAAGGATTAACATTACTTTTTTTTCTAATTTGTTTGTAACTAAAGCGAGCCTAGAATAAAAAAAAGTTTATATCCACCGTCCTATTAGCTGCGTACCACTGCCTCAACAGAATATCTCTTTACACCAAAAACGTGCATTTAATGCAATAACAGAGAGAAGACCGCTTGGTCGTTAATGAGGCTGCTTCAAAAGGGAAATTCGATGTCAGTTTATAATAGCAAAGAGGTATACTGCTATCCTCCATGGCAAAGAGGTATATTGCTCCTTTCTAAAGGCTATGGAAGATTAGTCTCTCTTTGGGGATGGAATGCTTCCGTCCACTTCTATAAAGCCGTTCAATTGATTTCGAACCCAAATCTACCAGAATATTTTACCTCAATCCCCATAAGGAAATTCTTTTTCCAGATGAAATTTCTTACAGAACCATACCCCGAGAAAATTTATTTCTATATACTCCTTTATATTTCGGGGAACTCATATATTGTAAGAGTGAATATTTTTATGATCTGCACTCTATAGGAAAATGTTATTATATCTGACTCGGGAAAAACAAAGAATAGTGTTTACTTGCTGGTTTACATGTAATACAACCTATTACACTATATATATATATAAACAAAAAGAATTATTGAACAAAGCATATACAAATTATATAATACTTCCCAATTGGTACCTTCAATGTACAGATCAACTTTTTTTTTTTTTTTATGTTTATCGCACTTTGCTGATTCTGAAAATGTCTACATTTTTATCTCTATCCTCAAAAATAACTAAGTAAGTTATGGGCCTATCAATGAATAAAATTTTTCTTTTTTTCTTTTACTTTTTTTCTCATTTTTAAAATTATTCGCGCCTTTTTGGTTAAAATAACTCATAAATTTTGTTTCTATCTTAAAAAATAACTGAGCTTTGAATGAAATCACTTTTAATCGGCCACCATGTTAAAAATAACTAGCTGATCAACCACTATGTGTTAGGATCGTAGCATGCCGTAGTATTTTTGTGGAAATGCCGCGAAAGGAGAACAAACGGATTTTTTTTTATTCCTTATTCGGATTCAACGTATCTTGAAACGTAAACCCTCACAGTTTGATATTTGGGATATAATTTTTTTACCATTTTTTTTTTTTTTTTTTGTTTGGTCGATTACAAAGGTCTCATCATCTCGATTAAATCACAAATATCAAGATCTTAAGGGGAAAGAATTAAGTTTTAAAAATAATACAAAATGTCTTAAAATTAATACCTGATATGCATGTATAGTCCATCATGCAAAATATGGCCTGAATAAGATATTACTCTAAAGCTAGTAGTCCTATTAACACTGCTCAACTCCAGTCGAAGGATGAGTAAAGAGCTTGGAGAGAAAGGCCTTACTACGGAAACAGGAACGGAAGGCCAAGGGTTAGAGGCAATATCGGTGAGTCATACAAGAGAGGTCCCTATGTGTAGGTATGTGCTTTCATTAGGGGACTGCGCCGTGCCATCCGGAATATTCGCCAGCAATAGCAGCCTACCGTCGCTCCTATCACCATACCTCTGTCCAATACACCTGCTCCTCTGTGTCCTCTTCTCTTCTGTCTTCTCTAACCCTCTCTGGAAGCGAGCATAGAAGACTCTATAGAGCTTTGTCTCCTTACCTTAATCATCTCAGCTATCTTGGAATAGTTGTATGTTGATCAGGCACATTCATCTCAACCTCTATCTACGAAGGAATTTAATAGTAGTATGTAGTGATCTAGACATAGACAAGAAAACCCATATTATGAATTAACAATGCAAAAGGCGACAATGAACTCAAAAAGCAGATAAATATTGAATTGGATTACATTGAATATGAGTCAATCCCCTTGAAATTGTCCAGATCAGTCCAAAACAAACATTTTTTCCTACCATTTCATACAATCATTTCAATGGTAAGGACCCTTTAAATCCTATATATTTAGATTTTTACTAGGCTAAACTGTACATTGTGTGCCAAACTCTTTATTCTAGAAATAGCTTAGTTGGGGAAATTAAAATTAAGAAAAAAGAACCAGGCTCTAGGAATTTACTTCAGTATGCAAAACATTGAATAACTAAAGATCTTGAATCTGGCAGATGGTTCTGGAATTTTTTAAGGGTGTGAAAAGTCCGTTATGCCATCCTTCAGAGACAACGTAAAATGGTGGTCCAAAAGTCTATGCTAAGTCAGGTACTCGTTAGAGATCCCCATTCGAATTAAATCTGAATAGGAAAAAATTAGGACTTCTACTTTAATAGTCACAGTAGCAAAAAATTACATTAAAATAATAAAACTAACCTAAAATTTAAAACATATAAAAAGAAGTATTTTTTTAAATACTCTTTGTTCAGGCCCGAATGTGTTATATTTTATTACTCATTTACATGCATATGTATTAGATGGTATATTTTGTAAAAAGTGGTTCTTTGTTATGCTTGTGCTACAAAATTTAAATAATTATTGTTTTATATTAAACGTTTTCATTATATTCTATTTTAATAACGCTATTTTTTAAAATTATGTACAATATCTTTCTATTATGTCTACACTCTAGTCCTTTTAATTTATCATCTATTCTAATGTTAAAATATCTCGTAGTTTAAATTGTGAAATATTGTATTTCTAAGGAAGGAAGCCGGCGGTATGTTTATATAGACACAGTATTAGTTTGTTTACTCCTTTAACAATACGCCGGCTTATCTTGCCCCTCAGTTGTTATTAGGCGCTCTATGCGAGTACACCTAGGAGTACCTCCGGTCTCCATTATAATATTCCTTCGTGAATATTTTTGTTTTTTGCTTCGCTCTATACGAGTATTTGGCGCACTAGCAGCCGGCGGTCTGTACGCGTACATCAACCATCACGTCTGGACAATCAAACTCTTAAGAACCCCTTCTTTATATATATATATATATATATATATATATATATATATATATGGCCAGTCTGGCCATAGACGGCAAACCGTTAACATCGTATCTGTGTCTCTCTCTACATCAGTCGCTTTTGTTATCGTTATTCTCCTTATTCTTCCATAGTTGTGGTAAATATAGTCACATATATCTGTATACCTGATAATTACATTATTTAAATCACCACTTCAAGAAAGAATCGGTGAAATAGTTCAGTGTTTTATTCTGAATAGGCTGGCTGTACTCAGGTTAATCCCTAAGCCTTAGAGTATTAAAGGACGTTGACGCAGGCCTTTATTGATAAACACCTTTCTCTCGTGAGTACTATTATTATTCAAAATTAAAATGGCTCAATGCTCTATTTGTGACGCCGTGATTGCCAGGGACGAGAAGAGCAGCGTGAGTTGCAGTAAATGCCGCGTGATTTTTCACGGTAAATGCTGCAATTTACCGGATAAAGAAATTGAAGCGATCAAATCAAACAAAAAACCGTGGTTATGTTCTAAATGTGACCTTGGAAAAAAATCTGGGACAACCACCGAAAAATCGTCATCACCTACAGGGAGTAGTCTAAAGAACGTAAAGGAGCCAACGACGTCCGACATACTCATAGCGGTGAATAAACACGGCGACCTCGTCAATGAAGAGATAAAAGATCTTAAATCATCTCTTGAAAAATATGGGGAACTGAGCTTTGAGCTAAATGAAAGGCTCGCCAAAATTGAAAATCACTTAGAGGGGCAGGCCAAGTATTTAGAAGAATTATCTTCTGAAAACAAAATGCTAAGATCTAAAGTAGGCGAGTTAGAGGTCCGCTTAAATAAGGCAGAACAGGGCTTACTGTGCAGGTCACTGGAAATTAGAGGCGTGCAGGTCCGTTCGGGCGAAACCCCAGCGGCTCTGGTAACCAATGTAGCGGCGGCCCTCGGAATTAAAATCAAAATGGAGGACCTGGACATGATTGAACGGCGGAGGCAGAGAAAGGATGACCCGCGACCGCCTCCCGTCATCGCTCGATTCGTCAGACAGACCACACGAGATGAGTTGATTATGAGCAGGAAGACGAAGAGGGACTTCTCTACGAGGGATATAGGTTGGCAGGAGAATGACTGCCACCGGATCTATCTCAGCGAGGAGATGACCCAGACCAACAGGCACCTCTATTGGCTCGCTCGTCAGAAGAAGTCAGCTGGCAAGCTGAAGTATGTGTGGTTCGCGGGCGGTAGGGTTCGCTGCCGTAAGGACGACGGTCAACCTGTCATTTATATTGACCATACTCAGGACCTCGATGTTTTTGGCTGACACCTGTGCTCTCGTCTACTGACTAGCTTCATTCCCTATCTCGCTTACGATTCTTCTCTTCAATGTTTTCTCTCGATTTCATTATCTTATTATTTCGTAATTTTCATTACAATCACAAATTCAAAAGTTCATTTAATTTTTATCAAGGATATTTATACTTTTATCAAAGTTCTTTTTATTCTATTATTACCAAAGTTACTTTTATTTCTATTTAAGGTATTTTATTTTTTATTAAAGTATATTTTATTTCTATCAAAGGTTATTTTACTATCATCAAAGCTCTTTTGTTTTATTTTCTCTTTCAAAGTCTATATTACATTAATTAAAACCTATTTTATTTTTATCACAGATAGTTATTCCATAATCAAAGCTACTATATTTTTTATCAAAGTTCTCCTTATTCTATTCCTACGAAACTTAATGCTATTTTTGAATATGATATTTGTATATTTTGTCATTTTTTATTTTTACTTCTATCAAAAACTATTTTGTTTTATTTTTAACAAAGTTTATTTCATTTCTATCAGAGATATTTATAATGTCATCAAAGTTCTTTTCATTCTTATCAACATAGTTTCTTATACAATTTTTACTATAGTTATCTTAATTTTTGTTATAGTTATTTTTATTCTTTGTGGAAATTTACATTGTATATATCATACTCACTTTATTCTATCTAAGTACTATTATTTATGTGTATATGTGTATGTGTATATTTATGTGTGTATGTATGTATATATAGTTTCGCTGGCATTTATCTTTCATATATTGTTAAATTCATTATGGTTCTTAGCTACATCGTTTTCCTACTGTTTGTATTCTTTCCTCTTCCATCCCTATGTCTAATATCCTAAACGTCTGTCATGTGAATTCCCAATCCTTGCCCGCTCATTATGATGAATTCCTCCATTACTTTACCAGAAATTTTTACCATATCATCGCAGTCTCCGAAACCTGGTTAAAACCCTATATCCCCTCCTCTGCTGTCTCCCTACCTGAATATTCCTTTATACGTCATGACCGAATAGGCCGTACAGGCGGAGGCGTTGGTCTTTACGTCCATAATAGCCTAAAATCCTGCATATCAGAAGTCTCAACCCCATCTGACCAACCACATATTGAATTCCTTTTCTTGGAAATCCCATGCGACACCCATCCTATCCTAATCGCAGTTGTGTACCGCCCTCCTCTCGTTCCTTTTGACACTCCATTTGAAACAACTCTCTACAATTATATTCCTCTATACAATAACATCATAATTTACGGCGACCTTAATACCAATATCCTTTCCGATTCCAATGACAAACAGTACCTAGAAAATCTTCTCTTTTCCCTCAACCTCTATATTGTTCCTTTTTTTCCCCGACACATCATACACGATGTTCTGACACTTGGTTAGATGTTCATATTATTGATTCAGCACAGAAACTTCTCTCCCAATCTCAATTGCCAGTCCCATTTCTATCTTCCCATGACTTAATCCAGATATCATATAATATCGCTACTCCAGAAATCCTTCCAAAAATCATAACTTTCCGTAACATGAATTCCCTCACTCGTGAAGACATCCTACCCGATCTTGAAACCCTGAAATGGGACAATATATATTCCTGTTCCTCCATTGACGACATGGTCGACATCCTCACTTCCAACCTGATCTCCATCCTTGACAAACATGCTCCCCTAAAAACCCGTACATTCCGTCGCAGACCTGCTCCTTGGATGTGTCAAGAAATAAGAGAACTACAAAGAAAACGTGAGGCTGCCCGTAGGCGCTTCAGACGTACAAGGCAAGCAGATGACTATGAAGCGTTCAGGGCCCTCCGAAACTTGACACAAACAACAGTAAGGCGAGCGAAATCCAACTATTTTCAAGAAGCCCTGTCCTCCGCTCCTGATCCTAAGTCCAGATGGCAACTTCTTCGTAAACTCTCTCTCTGTAAATCCTTTACCTGTTCAGTCTTCCCTGTATCACCCAACGAACTAAATTCATTCTTCTTAACCGACTCCTCCAACATTTCACCAGCCTTTTCTCCTAATTTTTCCCTTTCATCATCATTCGATTCTGACAATTTTTATTTCTCTTACATTTCACCAACAGACTTCATATCTTCCATAATGAAATCCCGTACTACTTCCTTAGGTTTCGATGGGATTCCAGTAAAATTGTTAAAATTATGTCTTCCAGAAATCCTGCCAGTCCTTGTTTTCATCTATAATTTTTCCCTCCAAAATTCAGTTTTTCCTTCTTCTTGGAAACAAGCCTTGGTCCATCCTATTAACAAAATCCCTAACCCGTCTGCTCCTAATGACTACCGACCTATATCCATCCTTTCGAACCTTTCCAAACCCCTTGAACGAATAGTACAATCCCAGGTATCTAATTGTCTAGAAGAATTGGCATTATCATCGACCAAAACCTATCCTGGAAACCCCAAATTTCCCGTCGATCGATTTGTACCTTGAAATTATTCCACCGATCCCGCCACCTCCTACCACAATCTACCCGTAAACTCCTAGTTTCATCACTCATTTTCACCCACTTTGACTATGGTTGTGTGGCATATGGCGGCCTCTCAAAGGTGCTCGAGGACAGATTGAGAAGGATTATGAACTGCTTTTTAAGATTTGTGTTCGGTACCTCGAGACGGTCGCATGTATCCCACCTCTACGACGAGTTAAAGTGGTTAACCCCAAACTTTCGAAGACAATATTTCCTTGGATCATTCCTTTATCAAATCATAAACTCCCACCATCCATTTTATGTCTACAGCCTTTTGATGTTTAAATCCTCAACCCATCATCCGGAAACAAGATCCCGTCTGTCCGACCTCCACACTCCTTTCCATAGAACCAAAAAATATGACTGCTCCTTTTTAGCACGGTCCTCTTCCTTATGGAATACCCTCCCTTCAAACATCCGTCATGCTCCTTCCCTCTCATCATTTAAATCCCTCCTCTTTCAATACTTCCTTTCACTTCAATCAGATGTAACCTAATTTTTATCATGGCAACTAATGTAAGGTGAATTTTACTTAAATGAGATGTAAAAGTTAAATTTTATGTTTATTCTTATTTATTTATTCCTAGAATTTGTAAATAGAGATGACACTATGACCCTTTATTTTTTTTATTATTATTATTATTTTATTTTATTTTTTTATTCTTGTGTTATCAAATTGTATTTATATATTGTTTTTGGCCAGTCATAATTTATTATTTAGTTCATAATTGTTATTCTTAAGGGACATTGTCCCAGAATAAAGTTTTGTTTTCTATTCTATTCTTTTCTATTCTATATATAATTGTGTTAGCTGTAAGTTTTTTGTTTCTTTTTTTCTATTAGTTTTAACAGCTTTATACATTTTATTTTGTAACTTTTTGCTTTCTAAATAGATTAAATATTTTGTTTTTAATGTTCCTTAGTTTAGTTTTTATTCATTTTGTTTATCTTTTATTTACTGTTTGTTTAATTTATTTATTTTATATCTCATATTGAACTTTAGGTCACACAATGCTATCCGGCAGAATTTTTTTTTTCTAATTAATGTCTTTCCAATCGAAGACATTAGCATTGAGACAGATTGGTGGTCGAAACACTCATTAAGAAATCAAATATTGATCATTATCTTCTGCGATACATCATACGTCACAGTTCTTAAGCTCATTATTTTGAAATGCTAGAAAATGACTAATTTTTATGTTGTGGTTATATTGTAGCAGGCACCTGTCAGTAAACACAAGCAAATACATCAATTATCACTGTTCGAAATCAAGTTTCCTACGTCAATATTTCTTTTTCAAGTTCGACAGGAAGAAAATTAAGTAAGGATAATGCGCCAATCTTATAAAATATAATTTTATCATCATGCCGTTCATTTTTAAGATATGAAATTACCTTAGGCTTATTGTTACCTTAGAATTTTAAAAAGAATTTCGTATTGTATTGTTTCTATTTTTTGTGAAACATCAATTTTTATTGAATAATATTACAATCTGTTCCAATTTGAACATTGGTAATATTGATGAAATAGAATATTCATACTACTATCATACAATATTTTCAAAGCAATAAAATTATAAAATATATGTACCATACGGAATCAATAAAATGTATACAAAGTCTAGAAATGTATAAATCACTCATACACTATATACATACAGCCTATTGAGTGGAGAATCTAGCCAATGCTAGAACTCCAATATACATATTTACACTGCCGTTTCAACCTTCTAGGAGGATGGTAAGGGTGTGTGGAGCTGAATAGGATTTGAGTGATGAATAAGGTTTTAATGGAATTTGCAGAATTTTTATAGAATAAGGTCTATAATAAATGTAATATATAGGTCTTGGTGTAATATATGGTTTGTGACATAATAAGGAGCGTTAACTATTGTTCGTAGGACTTTGGATTGAATGTGTTTGATGTTAAAAAATTTGGTTATTTCCCAAAGTTCAAGTGCATAGGTCCAGACAGGTTTTAATTCCGTCTTGTTAATTAGCTTAAATAATTTGTTAATTGTTTTCAATAGAAAGTTGAGATTTTCTGTTTAACAGTCTGTATAACTGGTCAAATCGTTTAAGTCTAGTATGTGGGTTCCAACTTAGTCTTTTGTCTAAGTACGAACGAAGCCTAGATACCGGACTGTGTCTGAGAAAGGGAGCGGAATAGAGTTTAATAGAACTGGAGGGCAGAATTGTCTTCGAAGTGTAAAGGTAATATATTTGTATTTGGATTAGTTGACTTTGAATTGTTTCTATTTCATTTACTTTTTAATATCATTCGGTTTTGCTCTTAAAAGTCTACCTGTGTTCCGAAAGGTTACGTAATAGTGTCATAGGTAAGCATGATATATTTTGGTGAACGTTTTCAAAAATGTTTAGGTTTAAAAATAATATTAAACCTTTAGATACAAGGTAAAAAAGTTAGCTAAAACCATTTTAATGCATTTTAAAACTGAAATAATATACTAATGAAAATTGATGAGAGGAAGTATGGAGCAGTGAGAGTGATTACGGGTGATGTCTCCCCAGCCGGCACTCCCCATGCATAAGTGCCAACCCGCAGTTAATAATAATAGCCACATACAGTCGGCATGTGTGGCACGTTAATTTTTGATAACTCGTGGGAGGCTGTCATAAAATAAACACGAGGTTAATTGCATCTGATACTCACAGCTCAAAGTTGAAACTCCGGTTTTCCATTCCTGCATATTTCATACGGGAGTTAGGTCACCCCAACTCTTCTACCTGACCCTCGCCCATGGATTTCCGGTGCCTCTGAACTCGTGGAGCTCTGAATTTGTAAAACAAAACTGTGAATGAAAAATTGTCGACGCCTGTATAAAAACGAAGACTTAGGTTCAATTTAAGTCTACGTGACACTTCATCTGTGCCATCAGTTCGTTTCTGTGTCTTTTTAATAAATCTAATGTTGTTTAAAGTCAGGTCGAAAAGAATTAGAGGAATAATAGATTCAGGCACATTTCGTAATCTTACACTTTTAAGTATAAAATGCAAATTCATTCCTCTGTATTTCTTATTTTTTAAATTTATTTCTTTAATGAAATTTACAACTGTGTATTATAGTACAACAAGTAAATATGCTGCTTAATAATAAATTAAATGAAAAAAAAAAAAAAAAACATGAAGAGAAACTGCCCATTGGCAGCTCTTTAGTAGTGAATCATAACAAGAAGGTCTCAATGACATCTTCTTTTCAGACGCCTCGGCGGATTGTCAGGAAATGAAGAGGAAGCAAGGGTTGAGTGAAGAGTGGAAGTTGAGTTCTCATTTAATGGGGAGGAGTTTTTATGGAAGGAGTGATACCTAGTACGGGCCAAATCCTCAGTATTAGAAAGAGGTGAAATTCGTTAGTAGTTTCAACAATTCTAGCACAAAAAATTAGACAGGAAACAATAAAAATCATAAAATCATGTAATAGTTTTGCTGAATAGTCCGAATTTATAATTAAATATTAAATTTTTTTTTTTTTTTTAAATAACAAAAACAATTTCAAATTATTACATTATAGTTTATTATTTTCAAATAACTATATTAGGGTATACAACTTTATATAACTGTTTATAGACAATTAACTAAAGTGAAAAGTGTTAAATTAATCAAAGGAAATAGTTTTGTTTTTTAAATATTTCATTTTTAATAAATTAATACCCATTATTCAATCAAAATCAATGCGTGATTATCGATCTGTTCATTCCATTTATTTTATAATGTAATAAGGGAAATCAAGAGATATAATAAATATTAATTACTAGCTCTGAATTTCGCACCATTGCCGTTACACAACTTTACGCTCAATAATTACAGAGTGATTCGAACCATGTTTGCTCTTTTATTCAAACAAGCTACGGTGCCATCTCTCTGTGAGGCCAACCGTGTCAGCTGTAAATAATACCTAATCTACAATTTGAATATATTTGTTCACAGCGTAATCTGGATGTCAGATGACAGAAAAAAAAAGATTTATTATTAATTCTTCATTGGAAATCATTCTGCAACCCTTTATCCTGTCTTTATTTTATTTTGCGAAACGATTCTGTTAGAATATATTTCTCAACGTCTTTACTATCAAGATCACCTGTACTTGTACAATTCATGCAGAGTCTTGAGCTCAATACACATAGAAAATTAAACTGTTTCTAGGCCAATGGCCGTGCAATGAGGTGATTAGGCCGAGATCACACTCAGCCGCTAGGTTTTTCCCCAATTTTGAAGAGGGGTCTACACGATGAAGGTCTCCATGCCTAAGAGTCGTCCCTCGGCTGAATTAACAGAAAAAAAAATCAATACTTAATGGAAGAATATACCAGTACGATGCTGTATGGTGGCAAAACTGAATCACCATAACCGCTCTTATTAAACATTAGAAACAATAATATTTCATAAATTTATGCGCTTATAAAACAAATTTTTATTTACTTTCACATCTTGTTTTATTACTTGTTAAATTTTCGGAAATTTTGTTTTTTTAACGGTATATTATAAATCTTATTATTACTCATAATCCCGAAATAATTTTTTGAGGACTTGATTACAGAAAATTTAATTTTCCTTTTCAAAGAAAAAATTGATTTCAATGAATTTTATTTATAAGCACTGAGAAAATAATACACTAAAGTATAGAGAAAACCGAATCAAATACCTATTCAGGAGTCAGTGAAAACTAAGAATCGTGATATCATTTTATATTTATAGAGATGTCTTAATAATACTGACTTTTTACGTACCGGAAATCATTTAAGTTTTAATTATTCTTAGTTAAGGACTGTATTCTATTAAACGTTCAAAAGATATACTAATAAACAAATGTATTCATGCGCCTTGTTGTTGAAATTTCTAGACTGAAACAAAGAGGAAATTTTCACTGTTTATATAAACACAGTATTGCCTATCCAGCATTATTAGAAAAAAAAATCGGTAAATAAATAAATGTGCGTAAAATAAAAAAAAAGCTCTACCTATACTATTCATGAAATGTCTTTGGTTCTGTATATATAGAGATTCGTTCGTTTTTTAGGCCATCGGTCATGCAATGAAGAGAGTAAGCCGAGATCATGCTTAGACGCCAGGTTTGTTTGTTTTGGTTTTAGGGCGTAAAACCTTAAGGTCATCAACGCCTGGATACTATATTTATATTTAACCCTTATAAGAAAGGAACTATTAGGTAATAAGTAATTAAGAAAAAACTATTATTTGGGAAACAATAAATTTTAAATAAATAATAATTCTTATAAAAAAATTGATGATTACTAAATACTTAAAAGGAAAAAATAGTATAAAAAAAACACAATTTAAAAAAACATAAAGTCAAGAAAACTAAAAATAATTAATTAAAAACTGACCAGGGATGTATAACTTTATATTTGATTAAGATTATAGTCTTTATAATTTAGATAACAACAATTGCTCCTTGAGAAAATCAAAAACTAATTTAATGTTTTCCTCTCCATTACCCAGTACTGTTGATATATTTGGGCCAAATTTATTTAAGTATAATGAGTAATATGGGCATTCTTGAAGGGGTTCCATCACAATGCTGACACCGGGGCACGGGCTGCCGAGTGAAGAGGCACGAGTGCTCTATCCTCAGCCGGGTCAGTGCGACCTCCTTCCTGCGGGTGCTACGGCTAGTTGTGGACCAGAGTATCACTGTTTTTTGTTTATATTCTTAACTTTGTTTAAGATACTATCGTCCCACATTTTCTGCCATCGCTCCACTTCTTGCTTTATGAGCGGTTCACTGAGTTCAGGATTTCATGACCAGACGCCAGGTTTTTCTCTCCAATTTTATGGTTCTTACAGGCTGGGGTACCTTAGGGAAAAGTAGATAAAAATCCGTAAAATCGAGTGTTTAGTAGAGTTCGCGAAAGGGGGAAAAGGAAGGCTTGATTTTCTTTTTCTTTTTTTTTTTTAATTCGCATAATAACATCAAATATTACTTTTGAAAAATCCAATGAGATCATAAAAAACACGTAACAAAACTAAACGATAAAGTTATCCCAAAAAATTTAGAAACATCATTTAAGGAGAATAAACATTTTTTTAAATTTTATTTATCCACTTCTACCCTACAGGGTCATTGGCGCCATCATATTAAATTATATTCTGTTGTAGTACCCTACAATCTTAAAATACTTTAACAGTATAGATATATGTTTTTCTTCGTCGCCGAGTATTTTTTTTTTTTTTTTTAGTGTGAGTGGCAATCCATTATTTCTTCTCAAGTTCTCGTATTTATTTTTTCATTATATTATAACACTCTGTATGATGTTGTCATACATATATAAATAAACATTATTTATAATAATAGTTTTATAGAAAATAATGCAATTGTATATTTATTATAATACGATGAAAGTGTATGATAACTTAAAATTGCCGACACTACATCACATCACACATTTTGATATTTTAACTTCCTTTACTCTTGCCGTATAACGCGGGCCATACCCCAGGGGCACGCTACAGCTTGAAAAAAAAAACACAATGTATCATCTTTCTGCCATAGCTGTGGTTCATATAGTCGACTGAAACATTATCTGTAAATAGCTAAATTACATAAATTGAATATACATAAATGGCACTTAATGAATAAATATATGACTGCATTAATTATAAATAACTTAAGATCAACAATTTTTTAATGACACGTTACTATTTTGATAAATTTTGCCAGTTCATGTGCTGTATTTCGAATACCTAGACCTTGGAAAGCCCCTAACGGAAGCCGAAGGTGCTGTTTGTTTCGCTCCAACTTCATTAGTATAAAAGCTGAGAAAGACTTAAAGGAAGATGAATCAAGTGCCCGCCATGTTAAGTAGGCTATAAAACTTAACACTTACTCCCCAAGAAGCGTGGAGTTCCTCCGGTTCAATACCTTTCACGCTTGGATAATAGCCTGCTCAAATTGGCCCCTGACCACCAACATTAGGGGAATCCATCCCTAACATAACACTGCTTTGTCGGATGAGTATTGTATTTACAGGATAATATTTAGTTGGTAGATAAATAAAGCTTAGTAGTATTGTTGAATATCGCCTAATATAAATTATAAAGAAGTAAACTATAACATCGCGAACTTAATTATATTTATTCATCGATTTATAAAAAATCATGTGGGAGCACACGACTTTCACTTACCTCGGTTGTTAAAATCAATTAAAGAGCAATTAAATTAAGTATTAAATAAATTATGCTACTAAGATAATATGGTAATTTTATTTTATTTTATTTTTTTTTAATCTACAAAATTAAAGGTAGTTAACAGGCAGTTATGGCTATTTTGGTTTGCTAATTTTGATGGAAAATCTGGTGTAATATCTCAGGCATATTGCACTTATATAATATGAAATTTCAGTTTTATAAAAAATATCGCTTTTTAGTTAAACCTACCACACTTTTCAACTGACCTTTTTGCGGTACTTGGTCGTTTGGGATCTAAAACGTGTATCCCGGTTCGTGAATTCATTTTTCTCTACAAGTATTTTCGCAATAGTTTCCCTAACTATATATTTCATTTTTAAAAAGTAAAAATGAACCCAAAATAAAGAAGTAAAAAATAAAACCTCTTATTATTATTTAAAATAATATATTTACTTACATTGAGGATCTTCAACTAGTATGTTTGTTTCATCCCTAAATTACAAATACATTTTAGTAAATTAAATAAAATACAAAATTAGACAATTACAGTCAAATAGTCAGAAGCAACTCAATGCAATTATTGACATTACCTTTATAATCAGCCTAGAAAAAGAATAACAATGAAAATTGTTATAATTAACGTATTGCACTTAATGGCATTAGAAGACTTTTAGAAATCGAAGAATTAAGACTTTCCACTAATAATTTTTAAATAAAAATATATGTTTTCACATAATCTTCTTTAATTGATTTTTAAAAAATGGGTGCAAAATAGTAAAAATGTTGCGTTATTAGATTTTTAATCTCAAAATCTAGTACCATTTTTTGGCCCTTTACCAGTTATTCAAAATATTTATGTTTACAAAGAATTTTTATTTATTTGTGTCTAATGTTATTCACGTATGTTGATATAAATACTTTGAATAACTTGATGTAATGTAATATATTTTGAAATTTGAAATTGTGTGACATTATTTTTAGTTTTAATTAAATATTAGTATAAATACAAGTGATTCTAATTTTGATAATAATTTGGCTTTGAAAATAATTGTACAATTAATTAATGAGGGGATGAGGAAATGTAAATTATGGAACAATGTATAAAATATTACTTTAATTGTTATTTCATATATATTGTAAAATTATATGAGACATTATAATTGAAGATAATGAAAAATAATGTTTTTAATATGAACTGTTGTTAATAGGGAAAGGAATGTATTACTTTAATCCAGTATTAAATATCAAGCTGACTAGGCTAGTTCACCCTAAGATAGAAACATCACAGATTAAAGGTATCTTAAAAATATTTTTTTACAATGTCCAAAAAAAATGTTTATTATCATTTTATTCATAGAACTGTTGTTATTAGGACCCTTGACAATAGCCTAGGGCTGAAACGTTGGAGATAAATTTTAAAAAAATTGTTAAGATAAAATTGAGTGGATCACATTTTTTTTTTTTTTTAAATCTATAACTGATATATATTTTTTAATGTATATATATAATGTATATCTCCTTTCATATTTTATTTTTATTATGTTTCTCTATAGCAAAAAGCCTCACATTCTTTTTCAATAGCACAGACTACCTGGAAGACGGTGGTTGGTAGCTCCGACTTATATCAGGGGTAAAGGAAGGGAGTTAAATAATGCAGCTAGAAGGGTCGGCCCTCCAACTTTATTTCAGCGAATGCCTCAGCGTATTGACCACTCCATAACAAAACAATCCCAGGGATTAAATATTTTACTTTACGTCAAGGGTTTCGAGTAAACTTTAAAGAAATGTGAGTTGACAGATTCTCCCATGAATTATTTAACGTTCATTATTTAGATATGAAATAATTGAGCCACAATCTACTACAGAATAAACTGAAATCAAATTCTAAATCGTTTAAAAAGTAAATAAGTAATAAAGGAAATATTTATGGAGGATTTGTATTTTAACACATCTCGTATCACCAGCAATATTTTTTTTTTTTTTTTTTGTTTGTTTTTTTTTTGAGATATATTACAATTTGTTTCTATATGAACATAAGTAATAGTGCTATAAGATTCCAAGCAATATTAATCAGAATTATTAGTTGATAAGAATTTCCATTTATTTTGTGTTTAGTAATATTTTTTTGTTACCAAATGATCTTCATTCTGCTACTGCTGGACCTCAAAACAATTTACATTGAAATCTAGAGCACACAACACACGACTTATACAAACTTCTATGGTAGAAACCGACGTAAAGGTGAGCGGCGTGGTCTAGTGGATAGAGCACTAGTATATAGTTCACCGAGTCCTGGGTTCGGATCCCGGATGTGGCATAATATTATATATTCTGTTAATTCAGTCGGGAGGTGACCCTAGGGTATGGAGACCCTCCTGGGATATACCCCATCTCTATAAAGTGGGTACAAAAAATTGGGGAAAAAACCTGGAGGCTGAGCGTGATCAAGGCCTAATCACCTCTTGGTACGGCCGTTAGCCTAGTAACGGTACGAATCTCTATATGTACAGAGCCCAATACCCTTCATGGGTTGTAGTGGTACAGGTTTTGTTTTTTTACAATAGAAACAATATTTTACATTCAAATAAAATTTACAGTCCTACATAGTTTTGAATGTTGGATATATTTCTTTTTAAAATGTTCAGCTTTCTAATGGTATATTAAAAATCTGTTTTGTTTTTTTTATTCGCAGAGAAAAATAATCAAGACAAATATTTCTTCTCTTTTTTGTCCATTAGGCTGATTATAAAATTCTTTCATATTTTTTATTCACTTATTTTTCGTCAATCCTTACTAATCCTAATTAGGAAAATTAAAGATACTTGAAAGGAAGGAATTTTAAACATTAGTGTTTTAAGCCCCGTCAGACTATTCCAAAGACAATAAAACTCACATGAAAAGCTCGGTTAACTTTACATCAAATAAGTTTAATTGTTTGTTTTTTTTATTTAACTTCCATTTATGCTACTGTAATTGGACGATGCTACAGTGGGAGTCTTAAATTTTGCTATCCAAATTTAATTAGGATAGGGATCTTTAACGAGTACCCGACATCGAGCAGACTCGGGACCAGCGTTTAATCTCCCCTTCGAAAGACGGCATAAGTGAGGATTTTTCCCATTAAAAAATCCTAGGACCAACTGCGGGTTTGAAACTGGGACCTTGTGCTAACTATAATGCTACAGGTAATCCCTAAATAAGTTTAATTAAATTCGCAGGAGTCTTTTTTCGAGATATTTGCCACATTCTAGTTCATAAAAACTTTTCTTTAAAGATCTCTCACTACACAGTTAACAAAAATTTTCGTTTGTCAGTTTTTGATTTGCTACACAATAATAATAGCATACGAAAGAAATTGCGATTAGGACCTCACCTTAGTTATGAAACAGATCTTGTTTTAAGTACACCGCACAACGCCACAGAGTTACGCGCATTCCAACTTTTGGCCAGAAAATCAAGTTAGTTACGAGGGGACGTGCTAAGCATGCTACCTACCTCTATACTTCATTCTTCTTTTGTTTTACCATTCCCTACCTTGTTGTCCTTATCCAAAATTATTATTTAACGATCGAAGAAGGATGATAAAATAGATAGTAACATTAATTAAACGAAATAAAAACATTTGTATTATGTGTATGCAATGAAAATATTTTTTAAATAATCAATAATCAGTTGCATAATAATGAACAAACATTTTGGTTTCGAATACACAGATTAAAATAAAATTGGTGTACTAAAAATTTTATTTCACTATGGCCTATTAAAAAATAAAATTTAATGATTATTCGTGGCATAATTCTGAAACTACCAGCGTATCAGTTGTATGTCTCTATAAATCAGGTTTCTTTAATTACTTTGGAATAACTTAATTAAGTGTAGATAGGTGATTTTAATACTTTTTATATATTTGTTTAATAATCTGTAATATTATGTGCCTAAAAAATAAAAAGGTAACTGAAAAATCGACTCAGTCCATAATGCTCCTGAATAAATTAAGCCTCAAATGAGTAATACAGATCAAGTAAAGGTTTTTAACATTGTCATTACGATTAAAAAATGTTGTAATAATCTACCATTAGATATATCCAGCGAGGGTAGATAAGTTATATCTTATTCCGGGAAAAATCGCAACCCTAATACTTCATTTTAAAAACCTATAATAATTTAAAAAAATAAATATTTGAGTTAAAAATAAAAAACTCTTTTGTAAGAAGCTAATGAAAAAATAATTTATATTAAGGCACCTATTTAAAAATAAACTAAACTAAATATCTTTTAACATTGTCCTTAGATCGATCTATCAACCATTACCCACATAGGGTATATAGCAATTTTTTACTTTCACTTACGTAAACATGAAATATATAATAAGGTAAGTATTGCGATCGTGAAAATTTTCAACGGAAATACACGTTTTAGGGTCTCCTGAGTCCAAATAACCAAGTCCCGCAAAAAGGTATGTGTATGTGTGTGTGTGTGTGTGTGTGTGTGTGTGTGTGTGGGTGTGTCTGTGTCTGTGTCCGTGTGTGTAACTCCAGCGCATAAACGAAAAGCCCTATGAAACTGAAAATTGATATTTAGGACAATTATACGCCCGAGATCAAATTTCAGTTAACCAGACGAGCCAATTTATACCTTATTATTTTGCTACTTCTTTCGATTTACTCAAAAACAGCTCTTACGATTTTAATCAGTTTGCTATATTTATGTAAAATTTAATGAGCTTCGATATCATTTGGGATTCATTCTCATTGAAATAGTCTGATAGAGCTTGAATGCCGATATTTTAAATTTTCTTCCTCTAAATTACATTTAATTTTGTATATTTAAAAACATCTTCTTATTAGAATAGATAAATAAAGGCTAAATATGAATGTTGAGCGAATTTGATAAACAAGTGCAACATATTTTTTATGCAATTTTTGTAAAACTTATTTCTATTTTCATTTCAAAACTCCTTAATTGATTTAAACTACAGACTTAAGTGAAATTCAGATTTTCGCTTTACTTTTATTTTGTAGTTTTTGAAAAGTTACCATATCACTTTATTATTTATTGTAATTTTCGCTAATGACCCGAAAGGGTAGATGCGGAATAGCAAATAAATAAATAAATAACTTTATTATTTTTGTTAAAAAGGCCAAATGTACATGTTGAATAAATTTGATAATTAACTAAAGGAGGAAAGAGCTAACGTATTTTTTGTATTGTTTTTTTAATATAACTTTGTAAAACTAAGCATCTTAAAAAAAAAATATTTTTACACAAAGTTGCAAAAGTTAAAGGAAAGTGATGAAAAGCGGATAAAACTAACTTATTTTTGCAGATAATAATGTAATAGATTAGTTAATGAAACGCGTGTTTCTATCGAAACTATATGATCATTTAACCGCATTACTTATACTTACTGTTTTTAACTTTATTAAAAGTTCTTAAATTGCTTGTAAACATTTATACTGCAGTTCATACATAAGTACAATACTCAATGTATTGTATATGTTATCTCTCTCTCTCTCTCTCTCTCTTCCAATTACCTGCCTGCAGAACCAAGACCTTTAGAAATGCTTTCCACGCTGCGGCCGCAAGAGAGCTCAACATGCTTCCGGTGGAGATCAGGTTCGCATCCTCCTTCCGCAGGGCATGCATTCGACTATTTCTAGACGGAGACTCGACGAGTGCGCCTTGAAGCCTTATGCTCTCTGTAAACCAGTTGCCATTTCCTATCCCTTTCCTGATATTCCTTCTACTTTATTATTCCTATTCATTATCCTTTATTATTAGCATCATTCCTTTTTTTTTATCTTCCTTCAGCACATTGCCTATATATTATTTCATATTTTTCTAAAATTTGGAAAAGATAATATGTAAAAAATTTTCTGTTAATTATAAACATAAACATTGTATAATTAGTAGATAAGTAATTCAATTATATTTTAAATGGTACATTTGTACGTAAAAAGTTTATAATTGTGTCTGTAAGGCCTCTGGCCCTAAGACAATAAAAATCAATCAATCAATCAATCTCTCTCTCTCTCTCTCTCTCTCTCTCTCTCTCTCTCTCTCTCTCTCTCTCTCTCTCTCTCTCTCATATATATATATATATATATATATATATATATATATATATATATATATATATAAAAGTTAAGATAGCGAGTATGACCGTATTAGACCTAATACCCTTGTTGGTTGTAAACAAGACCCTTAATGTATATATTAAGACGGAAGAAAGCCAGTTCTGTTTTCAGTCTATACGAGTGTGGTTCTTTATCCCCGTTCCTTTTATACTTCATAGCGGCGTACGTTAACTGCCCGGCTGCCCCGGAGGTGTCTTTCCACACTCGCCATCTAGTACCCATGCACATTACTAGAAAACCCACCCACCTGGATGAGGGATTAGATGTTAATTTGTGCCGCCGATTCATCTAAACTGCCTTCTAAATGGGAGAACTCTGATGCTGAGTCCTTCATCTCTAACGCTTTTAATCTCGTGAGGATGTTATGCAAAATGGTATTTGAATCTGAAACTAAAGGTATATCCGGTACAACTGGAACTGGGTTTAATATTGAATTAATTACTTCAGAACGCACCTGACAATCAGCGCGCGTCGTCACATGAACATTATTTTCTGAATCTGTAGAAATAACTGAATCTAACTGTTTCTTTTATTAGACTGAAAACAGAACTGGCTTTATTAAGGGTCTTGTTTACAACTAATAATATATATATAAATTTTATTTTTATGTAATTCGACTTTATCATTGTTTGATGTAAATACTGTATTAATATGGTCTCATATCACTATTATTATTGTTTAGAAACAAATTGTAATATATCTCAATAAATATTTATTTAAAAACATAATAATAACAGAGTCATGTGTTATTCGTTTGTTGCGTGCACCAGATTTTTTTGTTGATATAATTGACTAAGATAGATCTGAAGGAATAAGTTTAGTATTATAGGTAAACCCAGATGAAAATGGCGAAATATATATATTATGGATGTAAATATGTACACACTCGAATTAATATCATTCCCAAAGGAATTTTCATTATTAAAAAAATGCACTTAGTTACAGAGGGGAAGCTACCCTTGATCAGAAAGAATATTTTACCAAGACCCGAGGCTAGCTGTTGATCAATTTCCAGAAGGGTAGATCTTCATAAAGTCCAGCTAATGTAAACGCGGCCACACTCCCCTTCTTTCTACATATTTTATCCCACCTCGGTATCATCTTCCGCCTTGCTAATCCCTGTTTACACATATGCCCTCTCCATTAATACACAATGGCCATTCTAATCTCGCTCAGTCCTCACCGGTCGTCATTGTCTGATGTAGGGGATGACTCAGATAAATTTAAATGTGAATAATTAGAAATAACAATGGCGGTGGAGATTGATGATGGGCGAGGACAATCTGTCTAAATAAGCGAGGGCCGCCCTCGACAAAATAAACCAAACGAGAGACTCCGGCCCCATTCACCTTTTTATATACATACACCATCTTCTGTTATAGCCCCACCTTCATTATTCTTAATTGAGTCGGCTTCTCTTGTCATAATAAATTCCATTGTTCTCTTAAAACAGCATGTCAACCGGTAGCCTAGCTCTTAGCCATTCAAAGGAGCCAATAAAATGGAGGAATAAATTGATGTCGGCTATGAATATTAATGAAACATATTTTCGAATAAATAATTAAATGAAATAGGTCTAATAGCGAAAAGTAAACAGTTACTAATTCTCTACCTTTGTATTATAAACATTAGCTTCCCAATCAATTACCCACTTTTGAGTATACCTCCAAATATGAACTTGGAAAGACGCGATTTTCGAGTAATATTTTTGTACGAGTTTAAACTCGGTCATTCCGCAGCTGAGGCCGCTAGAAATATTTGCAAGGCGTTTGGGGAAGGGAGTGTTAATGAACGGACCATTCGCCGTTGGTTTGCTAAGTTTTTAGCTGGGGATACCGACTTGGAAAACTTGCCCCGAGGAAGACCTCCGTCCGTAATAGACAACGATGTCCTCAAGCATACAGTAGAAGGAAACCCCTACCAAACAGTTAAAGGACTCTTAGCACAACTAAATGCTGGTGCATCTACCGTTTCCAGACATTTAAAGTGTATTGGGAAAGTAAAAAAGCTCGATACTTGGGTACCTAATGAACTCACTGAGAGGGAGCAAGACCCCATGTTTCAAAACATACCGTGAAAAAATTGAAAGAACTGGGCTACGAAGTTCTTCGGCACCCACCATATTCTCCCGACATGTCTCCAACAGATTACCACCTGTTCAGGAATTTAGACAACTTCGTCAAAGGAAAACTTTTTGAAAATGATGATCAAGTGAAAAGTGCGTTTTCAGATTTTGTTTCACTTTAAAGCTCAGAGTTTTTCAGTTCTGGGATAAAAGAGTTGGTGTCACGTTGGGAAAAATGTGTAGAAAAAGAAGGTAAATACTTCGAATAAAATTATCTTGTTTTCATATCGTATTTTTAATAAAAATACTTTACCTTGAAAACGGACATTTCATGTGACACAACCCAATATTTAGGTACTGAAAGTAGAAGTTAATATCGACAATAAAAAATCTAGAGCGAGCAACACAAGACTTTCTATTACCTTCGTTTTTATTATCAAATAACGACTTGCTCTTGCTTAGTGTGCACGGGTGCAATTAATTTTGGTGTCATTTACGTTTAAAAAACTTCATTTTGCCCAATTTTAGCATCATTTTGCCCAGTTTAGCACATTGGGATAATGAGTTCAATGTAATGAAAAGGGCAGTTTGCAAGAAAATATGAAGTTTATTATATAACGTACATTCATTAATATATTTTTATCATCAGAAGAAACTTGAAATAAATTAGAAACAGTTGGTTTAAAAAATCATTAAAAAAAGGCCGTATACATGCCCGTTCTACTATACGGAGCAGGGAGCTGGGTACCTCCGGACAACAAATGGAGCCGTATAACAGCGGCAGAAATGAAATACTTGCGCAGAGTGGCTTCCAAAACCCGCAAGGATAGGATCAGGAATGAAACAATAAGGGAAGAATTAAACATTCCCTGCAATGAAGGAGACCCCGGAGAAGAGACAGTTAGGGAGGTACGGGCATGTGTGTAGGATGAGCCAGGATTGTGAACCACGCAAATTTATGGAGGCAAAACCAGTAGGCACCAGACCTGGAGGAAGGTCTAGGCTTAGCTACGATGGCTACATTACCAAGTTGGGGCAAGAGAGAGGCAAGACATTGCAGGAGATGAAGACTCTTGCATGAGACAGAGATGGAGATCCTAGGTTGGACTATCTCCACGCTGAAAGGCACAAGGAGAAAGCTAAAGAAGGAGAAGAAGGTTTAAAAATCAAAAATTGGTTCAGTTTGTTTGTTTATTATGTTAAACGGTTCCTATTTTATTGGATTTATTACTATTTTGTGTTTCATAAATACTTTTTCTTAATGCATTATAGTTAATTTAGTTTCCATAGGAATCCTACTTGTAGAAATACTATTTTTGTGAAATGGTCTAAAAACAGAAATAATCGTTGATTTATAACAACTCTCCATTTAGTTTAACAACTTACGTACGATTTTTTAAATAATATCGTTTTCTAAAATCTTGAGTACTGGAATATAACCTGTACGATCACGATAAATCATTATATTTAATTAAATATATTATATGATGAACCAAAAAAGTATTCAGATATCATTTATTTATTTATTTAACGTCACTTTATGCTACTGCGGCTAGTCGGACGATGCTACAGTGGGAGTCCTAAATTTTGCCTTTCCAGGTTTTATTAGGATAGGGATCTTTAACGAGTACCTGACATCGCACAGGCTAGGGACCACCCCTCTGAAGGACGGCATAACTAAGAATTTTTTACTCCCATTAAAAAATCCTAGGACCACCTGCGGGTTTGAACCCGTGACCTTTGGCATAGGAGGCTGTTATGCTAACCACCCAACTACAAGTGATCCCTAAATGAGTGAGTGTAAGTGATACTAAGTGATCCCTCCTTAAGGTATCAAAATGCGAAATAGTCTGAATCAAGTAAGTTTACCTAAAATTAATTATTTAACCGACCTTGTTGATAGAAGCTTGTGTAGAACTTTTAAAAAATTCAAATAATTACAATTAATATACAATAATAAAAAAGGAATAGGGATTTAAATACTTAAAAAATATAACCCAATTATCGTTCCGTGATTAACGTACGATCCGAATTTAAACATCTTAGATACATGAAGATAAATAAATTATTTTAGAATTATTTATTTAACATCAACAAAGGCGGTTACACTATTGAGGTTTCTCATTTTTTTAATTGTTGTATATTTGAAAATATATAAAATAAAGTTTGAAAACTCGGGGGTTTAGACAACTTTATACGTGAACAACTTTTTCATTGTCCTCAAGTGTATTTCATCAATTATAAAATTTTTTTTTTTAGGTGGTTGTGAGAACCCGTTGGGAATGGAGACAGGAGCGATTCCGGACGAAGCTGTCACGGCCAGCTCATCCTACGTTCCTAACGTCGGCGCCAAAAATGGAAGGTAAGTCAGTCCAAAAATACTGATTTGTAATTTTTTTTTTTTTTTTTTTTTTTTTGCTAAGCAAATGTACAAAAATATTCAGTGAACTTTGACAGATCCACCGAAGAAGAAATGTCTATCAATATATATTAAATTTAAGAAATTTTAATATTTCTGTAACAATTACTTGATGAAGAGAGGAGACATCTAAAACTACCAAAATATCAAAAGTTTTTTGATACAGTTACAAAATCTAACACATATTGTATTCAAAAAGGTTCTGAAAGTATTGTATCAGGATTTATTTTAAATTAACTTAATCAGGCCCTGTCAAAAAATATTTATTTTAATGATTAATCGTAATTATAATCATTCGATGTGGAAGTATTCTTTTACAAGCGAGTCGTTTATTATAAAATTAAGGGCTTTCTTCAACTACCTATGTTTCTATTATTTTTTTTTCAAATATTTCATATCTGTCAGAGTACGCAATAAATGCATTATATTTGTTTTTCCTGACACATATCATGTTTCAAAATATAATAATAAATAAATAAACATTGTTGAATCATTAAATTTCATGATAGCCTAAAATCGTTATAACCAATGTCCGAATCTGGATCAATTTTAATTATATACAATTAAATTTATTATTTATAATTATTTAAATAAACATTTTCTTTTTTCCGTCTTTAGGAAATAATCACAAAATTCAATTTCTAGACTTCAAGGCTAAAGTTAATGATTCTGAGCTCAGACGTGATGAGAATATAATAATGACGCCTCGAAAAATAAGGGTCATATTTGTTTTTTCTAGTTAGTATGCAAACGAATAAGAAAGTTATAAAAATTAGGATATTTTTCAATCGATGCTCTACATTAGTTTTTTTTTCAAACCTTTTTTTTTCGAATATTCGATTGCAGATACCTATGTAAAACTGAGAAAAAAAATCAGTTTTGAGTAATAATGATAAGACATGACTAACGGTGATTGCCAATTTTTACCAACAAAGATACATAAGGTACACAGAAATTATTCCTAAAATTTTAATTTAGGTAAAAAAAAATTTTGTACATAAATAACTGAACTCTTTCGATGTTAGAAGCTAACAATTTTTTTTTTTTTTTTTTTAATTCAGGCCACTAAATGTTTAGTACATTTCCAGTATAGTCACACGTTTTTATGTTTTTTTTAATTTTTATTTTATACATTCGGTATTAAATTAATTAATTAATAAAATTCAAATAATTAGCTAAATGAATTGAGCTTAATAATTAGCTAAACGAATAATATACATTATCAATACAAATGTAGATTATATTCATGTACTATCTAGTACGGGATAAAAATGTAAAACACATTGATAATTAGTCCTCCATAAATGGTATATATCGCTATCAGTAGTAAAATATTGCAAGTTTTTTTTTTTTTTTTTTTTACTTTATTTTAATAGTTAGAGTGCTTCCATTGGGAAGCTTCTCTACATTAGTTTTTTTTCAAACCTTTTTTTTTCGAATATTCGATTGCAGATACCTATGTAAAACTGAGAAAAAAAATCAGTTTTGAGTAATAATGATAAGACATGACTAACGGTGATTGCCAATTTTTACCAACAAAGATACATAAGGTACACAGAAATAATTCCTAAAATTTTAATTTAGGTAAAAAAAAATTTTGTACATAAATAACTGAACTCTTTCGATGTTAGAAGCTAACATTTTTTTTTTTTTTTTTTAATTCAGGCCACTAAATGTTTAGTACATTTCCAGTATAGTCACACGTTTTTATGTTTTTTTTTATTTTTATTTTATACATTCGGTATTAAATTAATTAATTAATAAAATTCAAATAATTAGCTAAATGAATTGAGCTTAATAATTAGCTAAACGAATAATATACATTATCAATACAAATGTAGATTATATTCATGTACTATCTAGTACGGGATAAAAATGTAAAACACATTGATAATTAGTCCTCGATAAATGGTATATATCGCTATCAGTAGTAAAATATTGCAAGTTTTTTTTTTTTTTTTTTTACTTTATTTTAATAGTTAGAGTGCTTCCATTGGGAAGCTTCTCTACATTAGTTTTTTTTCAAACCTTTTTTTTTCGAATATTCGATTGCAGATACCTATGTAAAACTGAGAAAAAAAATCAGTTTTGAGTAATAATGATAAGACATGACTAACGGTGATTGCCAATTTTTACCAACAAAGATACATAAGGTACACAGAAATAATTCCTAAAATTTTAATTTAGGTAAAAAAAAATTTTGTACATAAATAACTGAACTCTTTCGATGTTAGAAGCTAACATTTTTTTTTTTTTTTTTTTAATTCAGGCCACTAAATGTTTAGTACATTTCCAGTATAGTCACACGTTTTTATGTTTTTTTTTATTTTTATTTTATACATTCGGTATTAAATTAATTAATTAATAAAATTCAAATAATTAGCTAAATGAATTGAGCTTAATAATTAGCTAAACGAATAATATACATTATCAATACAAATGTAGATTATATTCATGTACTATCTAGTACGGGATAAAAATGTAAAACACATTGATAATTAGTCCTCGATAAATGGTATATATCGCTATCAGTAGTAAAATTTGCAAGTTTTTTTTTTTTTTTTTTTACTTTATTTTAATAGTTAGAGTGCTTCCATTGGGAAGCTTCTCTACATGTGTTTCATGCCTTTTTATGTTTCATTAAAATTTACTTGTTATATTACTTGTTATACAGTTGTAAATTCCAATAAATAAATATATATATTTTAATAGCCTTGTGTTACAGAAACCTATTTTTGGTATCTTATATATTATATATACCTTTTATACAATACAATTATATAAATCTAAAAGCTTTCGATGTATAAAAACAAAAAATTCACTTCGGCCAACTGACAAAAGATACGATATAGACAAAGTGGTGGCCTATAGAAGTGTAGCATTGAAAATACTACACAAAATGATTTGTTAAACTGAGCTAAAAATCGATATATTTTACTGTGTGTTATAGTATACTATAGACGAGTAAGTTAATGAGTGAACTCTTATTAAACGCAAATATAATGGCCTAACGTTAGATTTCAGAAGTGCCAATCGTAAATAGAGCTACATGAGGACTTGTTCGGCTCGGGATTATCCCGAATTTACACCCAACATCAATCCTGCATTAGGACGCACTCATCAGCTAACTCCATTGGCAATGGCAATCTCGTATGAATGACTACCAAAATATTCCCTTTTCCTGCTAATTTTAATGTATACATGTTTAAGCAATTAGTAGTAGGTGTATTTCTTGAAAAATGTTTATTTATCTAAGAATCACAGTATAACAACCGAAATAAAAACATTATTCCATGTATTCATAACATATGGATATATAGGAGCAGGCTAAACACGTCTAATGATCTCTGGCTCCGGATCGAAACCGATAACGATTACGGATAATTATTTATTCATTTTGCCGTATAAGCTAATTCATTTTAGCCGTATGAGACCCTCCTTAGACCCACCTAACCTCTATGATTTGGGAACCTGAAAACTTAGACGTTGATTTTCAAAAGTAAACGCAAAAATATTTCATTTATTTATTATTGGACCAATTTATTTGATTATTACACTTACTTATACATGAAATACATCGTAAGGTAAAGTATTGCGATGGCGAAATTTTTCGTAATCCTGTTTCCAACTGAAATACACGTTTTAGGGACCCTTGAGTCCAAATAACCAAGTGGCGCAAAAAGGTCTGTGTGTGTTAAGTCTAGCACGAAAACGAAAAGTCGTACGAAACAGAAATTTCATACGTAAGAAATCTATACTCCCCAGATGTTACTGAAAATTTTTCATGAAAACCGGCCAAACAGAAAAGCCACTTTATACTATTAAACTAAGCCACTATATGAGACTTTTTCGAAAATAGCTCTTACGATTTTGATTCAATTCACTATGCCAATGTTAAATTTAATGGGCTTAAATATCTTATAGATTTCATCTTAGTTAAAATAGTCTGGCAGGGCTTTAAAGCCAATTTTTTTAAATTTTCAATTAATTTAATTGAGAACCTACGTGAACCAAAAAGACACAAATAAGTTGTTTAAACCAACTAAAAACTTATTATTGGGTTAAACCATTGATCTACATAATTAAGACGTATACAAAATAATGAAAACAATATATTAATGGTTAAGTTAATAATTTACGGAAGTTAGGTGCTTCTACTGTATAGTACCTGAAAATAAAGTATTTTTTTGAAGAAACTGAAAGGAAAGGTTATCTTAGGTAGAAATAATCGGAAGCCAGTCGTTGTTTTGAACATTTTAATTCTGCCAACGTTTCGGAAATTTATGCTTGACAGGCTCAGTAATGCCCTGATCTTGGCTCACAAGTGAGCCGAGACGTCGGAAAATTAAAATTTCCTAACATACGGCTGACTCCCAATTACTACTACCTATGATAATTTCAACAGTCGACTATAAACCCTCAATAAAAAGGAAAGGTTATCTGTTTATAGAATTTACAGAAGTTAAGGATATAGTACGTCTTGGAAGGAAGTGTGCCTCTTTAGTGCCTTTTGGAATGAACGGCAGTTTTAAAATACGTTTTTTAACGATTTTTATGGGGGTTTTTATAAAATCTGATGACTGATTAAGATGAAACAAAACCATTAGAATACAAATAAGTCAAAATATAAATTTCCTAAAACATGTCTTTTAGTACCGTTTGTAAGCATCGTCTCAATTGGGGAAAAACTTAGCAGCTTCCACGGCCTAGAGGCAAAAATTATCGACCATTTTATAAAAAATGCGTTCAGATTTTGGGATTACCTGTAGCATGGTGGTCAGCATAACAGCCTCCTATGCCCAAAGGACTGAGTTCAAAACCGAAGGTGGCCCTAGGATTTTTAATGGGAGTTAAAATCCCTAGTTAAAAGGTGGTATTGAATCTGTGCGATGCCAGGTACTCGTTGAAGATACCTATGCTATTTAAACCTGGATAGGCAAAATTTAGGACTTCCATTGTAGCATCGTCCGATTAGCCACAGCAGCATAAAGGGACGTTAAATAAAATAAACATTCACACAAATTTTCTATCATCTTATGACTTAAGGAAGAACAGCTCCCAGTAACATATCTTCCTGGTTTGACCCCTTCAAAGTTCATTTTTTTAATTAATTCAATTAATTCTTAATTAACTATTAATTCAATTGTTCAATTAATTCAATTCAGACGAACTTTAAACGGCCGAATGTAGTCAGGGAAAAGAGAAATACATACATTGTAATTTCAATTATTTGGTTAATGTTATTTCATTGACATTACAATAATTTAACCAATTAAGGTATAATGAAGATTTCTCGATTAAGTCGGTATGCAAGCAACGGTATTTGCGGCATGGTTTGTACTAAATTGATACAGAACGGAATCTTTTGAATATAATCGGTTATGCTGTAATTGTGAAATAACAGTTAACCTATATATTCCGGATTGTCTTGATTTTTAATATTTTTTATTTCACACCTGTTTTGTAATAGTAACCAAAACATTTCTTCAAGTGCTATCACCCTGAACTGCTTTTTTCAAAAACCATGAAAAAATCCGACATCACTGAACATTTCATATAATCAACTTTTTATAAGTTTTAGAGGTATTTAACATTAATCTTATTATAAATTATTAACATTTTTACTACATAAACTTTGTTTATTTGATGAAACTTTTGGTATTCTTATATAATTTTATGATATAGTTGTGAGATTGATTATTTTTAATTGGGCGATATTTTGTACTTGCAGATAAAATTGTTCTTTTGCACCTGAGAATGACATTTTAGCCGATGCGTTGTTCGTCAATATTTAATAAAAGAGTGGTCGAGTTATATATCAGCCTCCAATTTTATTCATATGAACTTAGTAACTTTCGAGAAAAAAAGCTGTAGTTCTGTTACGTCGTGTTATTATTATTTTTTTTTTTTTAATTAATGGCATACTTGCTATTGTACTGATTGAATGAAAGGGACCGCGAAAATATTTTGTTGGGAACCATTAGTTTAAATGATGAACCAATGAACAAGGTTTTTCATCAGACTTGGAATGGAACAACTAAGTTCGTTGCGCATTCAAAGGAGGGCAGTCAACATCAATAGGAAAGACCAAAGGAGAAGATTGAATAGACGGTCAAAGGGAAGTTAGAGGAAGAGCAGTAAGTGGTAGATCGGAAATCGGTGTCCACACTGTCTACCTCAACCAGGCTTTAATCAGTCCCTCCTAGTATCCTTTGTTTCCGGTCATTGTACATCTTGTCGTTCTAGTTAGGCAGACTTCCGACCTTTTTCCTCAATCAGCACATGGCCTGAGGTTTACCCTAGCTTAATAGATCAAAGCTATTCTAGCCTACTGATTGGCTGATTTTCCTCCACACGGACTGTTAACTTAATCGGTAAAGCCTATTGGAGTTTGTTACTAATCCCTTTGAGTCGTCACACATGAACATTTTCCTTTCCAACAAATGAGACAGCACTAAATATGATTTCGTAAGCATGGTCAGAAGTTTAATCGTAACTCCGGACTCATTCTGATTGCCGTAGATTCTATGGTAATCACTAATCTACTTTAAATAATATATCAATGAGAAACATAACTTGATTATTTTATGAATGAAGTTTTAAGGATCCTGATCTATTTATACACGTATTACAGTTATTTTTTTGTTTTGTTTATTACTTTCACTTACCTATATATGAAATATATATTAAGGGAATGTATTGCAATAGTGAAAATTTTCTAATTCTAGTTTTCTCTGAAAATACACGTTTAAGGGCCTCCTGAGTCCAAATGACCAAGTCCCGCAAAAACGTCTATGTTTTTGTGTAAGTCTTGCACGATAACGAAAATGTGTACAATACTAAAATTTCATATTTAAGATATAAATACGCCCGAGAATTTACAGAAACTTTTTTTTATCAAAATCAGCTAGCCAGAAGAACCACTTTATACCATGCATTTCACACCTCATTCCGATTTTCTCAAATACGGCTATAAAGATTTTTTTTTTTTTTTTTTTTTTTAAACTCCCTATATCCATGTAAGATTTGTTGAGCATTAATATCGTGTAGGTTCTATTCTGCTTGTAGTAGTTTGGCAGGGCATAAATGCCAATATTTTAAATTTTCTTCCTCTAATGAACCTTTAATTTTGTAGAAATTATAAAAATAACTATATTATATATTTAGTACTGATAAAAAATGAATAAATATAAAATTTGAACGAATGCTATATCCAAATAAAGCAGAAAATGTAAACATATTTTTTGTTCAATTTCGGTGTTTTTTAACATATAGGTATAATATTATACATATGTATAATACCGTTGGAAAGCTAAATATCTTAGAAAAAATATTATCTTATACACAATATTGTAAACTATATTGAGGATGTATAGTCGACTGTAGAAACTACTATAGGTGGAATAATAAGGAGTCAGTCATTTTTTTAATTTTTTTAAAATTTTGCCAACGTTTCGGCTCTAGCTTGTGAGCCATCATCAGGGCTACAAACATCAGAATAAAAGAGATACATATTAATGTGATAATGAAAATGTTTTGAATGTAGTGACAATGATAACAGTTGAAATAACATATGATAACATTTGAAATAAAACAAAAAATATACCAACATACTTATATATTATAGATACAAATAATGATAATATGATAAACAATATGATGATGATAACCATAAAACAAAACTTTTGACTTTAATATAGAAGTAAAAAATTGTATATAAACGTACCATTACTTAGCCATGTCCAAGCATAAACTGATGAAAACCATAAACATAGGTAGTATGGGGAGGGGTTCGTGTAAAAACCCTAAAGCTTTTCCCTTCTAAATATAAATACTACACCTTATCTTTGGTCACCTCCATTCATCCCTACCCTGCGCCAGTGTCTGCCAAGCTCTCGTTCATCTCATGGCCGTATTAACAGAATAAATACAATAATCAGCCTAACACCAGTTATAAATTAAATGTTGTGTCTATTGTTAGTAAAAAATAAAGTTGAAAATTAATTTAATAATGAAAAATAATGTCATTGTCATTTCCAACTTAATATTATGTTTATTGTTATCAATCCACCTTTCGAATTCTCATTAATTTCCAAGGTTTTTTTTTAATGAGAACTTTATTTCTCTAAGTCTTATGTAATTCATAATGTGATTTCTTCTTATTTTGTACGCACTATATTTAAATTAACAACAGCTTATCATTAAACTTATTGATGTTTCTCATATATTCAGCATTTTTTCAGAACTATACGTTATACCATCACCAAACGAAATAAAGATATGGATAGAGAGTCCAAAAAGAAACTATTGTTCGAATAACATCTCTGAATCATCAAGAGTTTTTCAATCAACGCCATTTCGACCCTCAGTATTATAAATGGAACTTTTCTGAAAATAACATCTCTTAGATTGGACATATTCGAATGTCTTACGAATTTCCAACCATTGACAAACTATCTACCTTATGTATTTTTAAAATAATTGAAGTTGTAACATAAAACATCAGCAAGCCTCATCATCATTATCTCTTTAAATATGTAATGCTTCTTAAAAAAAAACGGTTAAATCTATAGATATCTTTAAAAATTTATTAGGTTCGCAATGAAATTAAAAAATCATGCTGCATAACAATAAGTCCATGAAACACACACATACCCATTTATTTTCGATAAAAAACTTGAAAAACAAAAATATATTTTAACACCTTACTATAAATAACATTATGTTATAATAAAAAAACACTTTTAAAATCTAAATTAAACATTTTCAGAAAACATTTCTAAAGAAGAAAAAAAAATCTAAAAGAGTATATTACCCGCTAGAGGTAACGATGAAAAAAGTTTTCTCCTTAATAAATTTTAATGAGTTAAGGAGCCTCATTACTAAAATTGCCGTTCTTCAACTTTAAACAAATTATTCAAGCCGAGAAAAAATAAAACAAAATAAGTTGGGAAAACAACGAATCTACTCTGAATAAACATTAATTCAGGCCAATGATTTTTCGCTTTTACAAAGATAAGCATTTACCAATGAACTGTGCCTTTTAGAGTTCATTTATATAGGAAAAAAAAAAAGTTCATATATTTATAGTTTTTTTTTGTTTATATAACTTATTATATCACCAATATTATATCATCGTTACAGACACGATGTTTTATGATCGTTCCACTTTATTGATTCAAAATTGACAAGTAATTGGCTCTTGTTCTTGCAAAAGCAAACAAAAGCCATAAATATCTGAGTCATAAATTTATATTAGCAGATACAATTTATTATTTCAGCTCCTTGTTTTGTTACTAAATTACATTTTAATTTGAATTAAAGAAGTAATAAAATTAAGGTGAATTGAATTTACAAGTGAATTGTTTTAAATTAAACGTGTTTTAATTATTTAGGTATTATTTGATTACAGTTTTAGGTGCCATGTACAACAACAAAGGTTAGAGGCACCATTAACAATTTAATGTTTTTTAAATGTACCCTGGAAGCCTTTTTTTTTTTTCTTTTCAGAATCTAAACATTAAAAAAAAAAAAGTGACTAGATTTTTTTTTTTTTAAATTCAACTATTGAATGTGAAGTAGCTAATAACCCATTAGCATCTTTTATAAGTCAATTCTAAATTTAATATTTTGAGTACGCCGATAAAAGGAATATATTTTCTGTTAATGCCCATTTGCATTTTATAAAATTTTATAGTAAAATCTTATTTTTTGAATAATAATTAATATATTAATTATTATAATATTAATCAATGTAAATCAAAAGTTACTCCATTAAATCATCTTTAGCCATTTTTTTATTTTTGTTTTAATCCTTTTTATTTATTTACCTTAAATCACTGGGTAAATATTTTATTGTAAACTGTATACCGATCCAATCCCAAAAGCTCGTAAATTTCCAATATCATCCCGATAATGTTTAGAGAAAATTATTCTATTTAAACTAGTGATTATAAAAAATTTATTAAATAAACCGTTTTATGTGATAAAACGAAATGGTGTTAGAAATTGTGTAAATCAACAGAATGGGAACGCATATAGATCCACGCAACTCGTCCACTCTAGTGACATTATGTACATTTTTACTAAACAATTTGAGCGAACAGTTTTCGAAACATTAGTGTGTTAATAATGTAATATATTAGGAGGAAATAGTAAATATAATTTGGCATAGTTATTACCAAACTAATTTTCCACAAATTACCAACTCTTCTCCGATATTGTTTTAAACCAGACTATTCATTATTACAATATAGGGGTTATTGTTTACCTTTGAAAAAGTAGCGCAGTTCAAGTATTTGGGATCATTGGTAACACAAGACAACGCTACTGAAGTCGAAGTCAAGAAAAGAATATTGATGGCTAATAAGTGCTACTTTGCCCTTCGCAAGGAATTCACCTCTCGCCTTTTATCCCGGCCGAACAAGTTTTATCTGTACAAAGCATTAATCCGCCCAGTCCTGATATACGCATCCGTAACGTGGACGACAGCAAAAAGAATGGAATAAGACCTCATAATCTTTGAGAGGAAAATTCTTTGAAGAATACTTGGAGGAGTACAGATCGGTGGAGAAGGCGGACAAATGCTGAAATTTATGCAATGCTTGATGATCAAGATGTCATCCTGAGGATGAAACTCGGAAGACTTAGATGGGCTGGCCACGTGGCAAAGATGGAGGATGAAGCAATAGCAAAGAAGATCCTGAAAGGTCCTCTCTACGGTACGGTAAGAGGGAGACCAAAACTGAGATGGTCAGGAGTTGCGAAGGATCCCAGAGATGTCCTGGGAGTCGGGAACTGGATGATAGCTGCACAGAACAGAGATGACTGGAGGAAGTTGGTGGAGGAGGCTAAGACTCGTCACCGAGTTGTTGCGCCACGATAGTAGTAGTAGTAGGGATTATAAGAAAATAAATCTATTTTCTCAATGTAATGAAAAGTATTGGGTTGGATTAAGCTATAATTAAAGATTCATGGGAATAACAGGATATATTTTATTTCCATGACTTACATTTGAATTAAGGCAGATTTTTGATAGACACCTAATGTTAGGTAATTTTTTTCTTCTCTACTATCGGCTTGAGTTTCAGTCCATTCACAAATACTACTAAATACTAAGGTTCTAAGAGAAACTTTTTTCGCTTTGTCTAAAACTTTTTCTTATAACGATTTGCATTTTAATATCTTACACCGATGTCACATATGTGTTGTCCGTTAATAATGTTCCTGCTTCACAAACCCTTCAGTTTCACATTGAAACATGATGTCATGAGGGGAGAATTAAAATCAATCCTACTAAATCCCATTAAATTACATTTGCCCTTCGCCGCAAACCTAAGTCTGCATATCCCCCAATAGGCTTTAGCAATAATACACCTCAGTTAAACAGATCCGGTACCTAGGACTGCATCTTGATAAATATTTTACTTTGTATCATCAATCTAGACAGAAACGACACGAAACAGATCGCATATACAGTTTATTACAACATTTACTTGACTAACGCTCAAAGATTCCCACCTACTACATAAAACTAACTTATATTACCATCATTTGGCCTATTTGGACATATGGGATTGAGCTATGAAGATCCACCAGACCACCCCTTATCCCGCGTTCAATCCTTGCAATCCAAAATCCTCCGAAAGATCCTAAATGCTCTTTACTTTGTCACCTTCCAAACTACCCGTCCACTCAAACCCATTTATCCGCAACCTCGCATCTCAATCTATTCCTGAAGGTTGCTGGAAAGATGTTGGTCTCGAGACCTACTTATTTAAATAAACACTGAAGTGCTAGTCTCTCCACACGCGTGTATCAAGACCATATGATCAACGATGACATTTACTTAATGCATTTGTCTTATAAATACAGTTGTAAATATCATTAAAATAAAATGTATAAAGAAAATTTATATATTTAAATATCAAATATTCAATTTTGTTTTTAATAATTTATTTTACCTATACCAATACATTACCACCTTTGACAGTCAGATAGCGAAATCATTCTTGAACTTCACATGTAGCATCTAGGCAATAAAAACAACAAAAGCTTCGCTATGGTTGTTTCTGGTTGAATACAGTCCAATAAAACAAACTGCTAGCTCCCAAATGGCCCATCGAGTGGTGGAAGCCATTACTTTAAAAGATCTGCAAGTGTCCCGTTAAGGGTAAAGAGCTCATCAGCTCAACGCTCCGGGCGGGAACCTCGTGTTAATACTTAAGTAATGATGCCTAGTTCAGCACTCGGGGAATCCACCATTCCCCCAATAAAACTACTTAGGTGAGGTCGCAACTCCTGTAATAAAAAGTTTAATAAAAGTACAGTGTTATCATAATGGTAGAATGGTTTCTGATAATATCATAAGAGTAATAGTTTTACTCGCAGTATGAGGATGAACCGTAATCAGAAAAAATGGCTAAAGTAATAGATATGTTTAGATATCGGTACTTATTGCCTTTGAGTGTGGCATATTGTATTATTTAGCATTCAATTAAGAAAAAAAAAGATCAATGTCAAGAATGAAAGAAGAGTTAATGTTCATTAATTTAATTTTGTTTTAATTGTTTTATTTAGAAATAATACAATCTGCCACAATCTTTGGCAATGAGTATTTATGCTACTAGAAGTCATTTATTCCTTATGTGCAGTATATTAAAAAAAATAAAATAAAAATTACAAAGAAGATAAAAATAAAATAAAATGAATAAATTTAATTTAATTTAACTTCAATAAAGCGACCACTTCATCCGATAATGAAAACAACATCTCGGCGCTGTTCAGGTTTCTTAAGAAACACCTACTATTTAATAAAATATAGTCTTTTAATTTAACTTATTTTTATTTTATTTATTATTATCCAATTATTATACGTCTAGTTTATTAGTTTTGATTTATTTATACTTAAAGAGAACTATAGGCGTTTATGACCCCTGGGTTTTACGCCTCAAAGCCCCAAACAACAACAACAGCGACCACTTCATAACAGCGCGTAATACAAACTCAGGTGAGTGACTATCTATTTAAAATATTCTTTTTTACCGAAATAAATTCAATTATAGTATATTTAAAATTAAAAAGTATACTATCGTAAATATATGTAGCGGATAGAATTGGAGCGAGAAGTCGAATAAGGAAAAGTTGAAAATCAGTGAAAGAGTAGTAAAGTCATGGCCGACATCAAATCGCCGCAGTGGCGAATAGAACGTCTCATTGACTCGATTGGGGAAAAACCCGATCGGGGTTATCTGAGTTGAATAGAAATTTAAAAGGTAGTAAAAATCATTGATTTTACCTTTCTTCGTAGAGGAGTGTGTGCGATTTCAGGTAACCGTTGTAAGATAAAAAGATACCAATTCTAATTAAACCTAGATAAGCAACATGTAGGACTCCAACTGTATTTTGTCCCGTTAGCCACTTTAGCATAAAGTGGTATTAAATTAATGCAAAACTATAAACAAAGGAGTACCGTTACTAATCTCTTCTTCAAAAAACTCAAAAAAAGATACAACAGAAATTACAGAAATGGCGTATTAAATAAATTTGCACGAAGAACTACCTTTGAAAAGGAAAAGTTAGAAAGACTTCATATATTATTTAATATTCCTAAAGTGTGTGAATTAATTGGTAAAAACTTTTATAATTCCTTAGATGTGCTTTCAAACCCGCTTTTTAGTGGGCTTAAGATTCCACCGGCTCCTTATGCTAATCAACAACAACTAACAGCAACAACAACAAAGAAGCTCCAGCAGTTTCAAAATGTAGTATTTCAACTACTAAGGAGAGTTTATCTTCTGGAGGCACATCAAATTCTTTGATAGTCTCCGGTACTGCACGAACCCACTGTTCAACACACTGACTCCGACAGGACGGCCACAGCGCTGGCAAGACTACTTACAGACTCTCAGACTGGACTGAGTAAACTTTACTAACGTAAACTGACACAAAAAAACTAATGAGCCCCATCAAGTGATTGGCATTCATTAGATTCAAGTGAACAGAATCCCAGTTGATTCCTACCCCAAACATTTTTTCATTCCTCCGACCTCTCTTAAAATGCATCCGATTCAGAACAAAAAGCCCTAGTTTCCTCTCCTATTTTTCTATATCTCAATCCCAAATCTCAGGGGGCTTAGAAAAATAAATGAAATAACCAGAACTAGATAACGTTAATAATGTATTTTAGTATGACTGTTTTTTTTAATATTTATTTACTTTTTGAATGTTAATGAGGATGCGTCATGTCTGTTAGTCGGCAGACGTTTGCTTTCATCCCATTTATACCCGCAAAAATGTTATGTCGCATAAAAGTGAGGTTAAATGACTGAACAAACACTAACGGTTAACGTTCTTACTAAGGGTGGGCATATCGAATGACAGTTATCAGATCATTCGATTATTTCAATCATTCGAATGAATCGATTATAGAAATAATCGGCTTGGAGAAACGAATGATCATTTGAATTGTAGTTTGTAACGATTATCGAGGGATTATAAGGGATAACCGAATGACCTTTTTTTTTTCTTTTTTTTTTTTTTTGCTCATCACATAAATTAATATGGCATATTTGCACTTGAGCTCAGCCAGCTCACCAATTATAGAGAAGGAATTGTGCCATATTGTCTTTCAGATTGCATATGAATCATTTGATTATTTAAATCGCCAAAGTCCGATCATTCGATTATGACGATCATTCTACTATACCCACCCCTAGTTCTTACATTCTATTACCTATATTTGTAAATAGTCTATAGTAAGTAGCGGGTTCCGAGAAGATTGCATAGAGTACAAGAGGCTATGAGGTGGTTAGAGGTATAGGTTAGATTTCAAGGCAAGGAAGAGGGATTGTTAGTTCAGATTTCTTTTTTAATCGTTTACATATCTCAGACAGAAGACTAACATGGAATGTACATAAAAAGTAAGTAATACAAGAATTTACCAAAAACGATCTCATCTCCTGGGCTTCAGTTACTAAAATTAAAAACCAAGAATCCTATTTGCGCCAAGGTACTTGAACATATTAACAGATATAGAACAGAACACACGGCAGAATAAACACACATACTAAATGCAAAAACCGCAAACAAAAGTTATGTAGAAAATTTATATGGATGAACACGATGCAAAACGGCTTAAAAATACTGACAGAAAACTATAAAATTCAAGAAAAACACAGTGCATTTTATTCTTCAACTTACAGCCACCAAAACCTATTGCTATATTTCGGTTTTGTTTTTTTCATTCTTGCTTGTTTTATCTCGACTTAGATTAAAAATGCTATGGCCTCATCATCTGATGATTTAATTAGAATTGAACTTTAAAGATTCAACACATTTAGAATCCCGAATCCTATCAAGAAGATGTTCTGATACATTATATTTGCTAAATACATAGGAATATATATATATATATATATATATATATATATATATATATATATATATATATATATATATATATAACTTCTGTGTTGTCCGAAAGATAAACTAAAAAAAAGGAATAAAGGGGCATAAACAACACGCTTGATGGCTATTCAAACACTGCCTTTATTGGTCTTTTAATCCTCTATATATACATTTCTCATGTTTACAAGAGGTGGTTTGGAATTAAGGCTGATATACTACCTTATCAGTCCTTAACTCCCCCCCCACCAGTTTACGAACAATCCTCGTAAACTACATTAACAAAACAAAACAAAACAAAAACAGCGAAATACAAATTGCATAAGATGATACAAAAGCAAAAGAAACTAAGTTTACATAATAGAAATAAATACAAAAAAAACTCCTGAAACACAACACAAAGGAAAAATAAAAAAATAAACACTGTGAATAAACTGAACAGAAACACTTTCAAAGAACAACACTGGCCAAAACTGAGGACACTCCAAGGCTAGGATGCGTCCATGGACGGGAGTTTTAATTGTTCCAAATGAACCGTTCGCCGCTTCCGGGGTTCGCGCAAGCTCTCAATGGTGACCAAGTTATGCTCACGAATGGCAACCACGCGGAATGGGCCTTCATAACGCCGGAGTTCTTTCCCCCTATTAGTCCCCACACGCCGGTACACCACTGTTCCAATTTTCACGAGCCCCATCACATCCCGGACACGGAGATTATGACGCGCCACTCTGCGACACTTTTCCCGCTCAATCCGACCACGGACCGTGACCCATAACTTCTTAAGCGCAAGGCAATTGCTCACGACGGCACCATCACTAGCCCCCGCACCGCGAGAATCCCGCCGGCGGCCTTGCAAACCAAAAAGGACTTCGAAAGGGGTAAATTCCGTCACAGAGTGAACGGAGTGGTTATAGGCGACGACTGCTCGTTCCATAGCCACGTCCGGCTCCAATCCTTTTTCTAATTGAAACACCCGCAGGTGATCACTCAGGGTACTGTGGAGGCGCTCGATACCACCGCGACTTTTCGGATGACCCGGAGTGTTAAGATGCCACGTGACACCCAAAAGCTTCATTTCCTCCCGGACACGAGCGTTATCGAATTCGCGGCCACTGTCCGATGAGATCCGGTCGGGGACGCCATAAAACTGGAACCAGATCCAAAGGGCCCGTAAAACCGCCTCCGCTGTACGCTCCTGAACGGGATACGCCAACGCCACCTTACTAAACAGATCCAAAGTCGTGACCCATGTATAACCCTTCCAGGTAAAAGAATCGATTTGGAGATCGACGAGGGGCGCATCGGCAGTCGGGGTTTCCTCCTGTACCGCGCGGGGCGGATGGCGATCATATTTAGTGCGAAGACACACATCACAATTCCCGATGGTTTTCTGGATAGTGCGCTTCATCCCCCGCCAATAATAACGTCGCCGCAATGCTCGTAACGTTTCGGTCAGACCCCGGTGGTTCGTTTTGCCCTGATGATACGCGAGCGTCACCTCCTGCTGCCGTTCCGCGTCACGGATAGTCTCAACTAACAGGGAACAGCGGACAAACGACCGGTCAACTCCGATTCGCTCCGCCCGCCACAACCGTTGGATACGGCCCCATACCACGGCGTTACCGACATACAAGTGATGGGTCCTACCAGGTTTTGACGCGTCCGCCAACGCCCGACAGATCTGGTCCTCCCCAACAGTGGGCTGCGACCAGACAGTGACCACCGAACAACCCTCAAAACGCTGGAAATCGATCTTAAGGGGTCCAGACGTCCTTGTCTTCCATATAATTTGGTGACGCTTGTCGTTCACAATCTCATCAAGCTCCTCCATATCCACAGGGCGTCCCTCAGAAGAGTGTTCGTCTCCCGATGTCAGGGCCCCGCCCGAACCATCCGACGCGGTAGGCTGGAGATCCTCCCCAGGAGTCCACTCCCTCAGAAATTGGCGCACATCCCGAGAAGACTCGCCACGCTCCTCCACCGCATTCACCATAACCGCCCGCGAAACCCAATCCGCGACAACATTGTCCTTTCCGGGTTTGTAAACAATGTCCATGTTGTACTGCCCAAGGAGCTCTTTCCAGCGCGTAACCCTTGCGGACGACTCCTTTAGCTTCCCCACCCATTGTAGAGGACGATGGTCGGTATGGACCCGGAACCACCTCCCGAAGACGTACGGCCGGAAATGATCGACGGCCCAAACAATTCCCAGGAGTTCCCGCTCCAGGGCGCTATAACGGGACTCCGCATCCGTAAGGCGCCTACTGGCGTATGCAACCGGACGCTCCCCCCGGGCACTGTCCTGAGATAGCACGGCCCCGAGAGCGTAGTCACTGGCATCCGTCTTGATAGTAAACGGCCGGTCGAAGTCAGGAAACGCCAGCACCGGATCCCGCTGTAAATGGTCAATGCACCTGCGGACCTTGTCCGCGATATCCGGGGTCATCACGATCTTACAACCTTTGCGGAGCAAATTATTAAGGGGCACAAGATATTCAGCCATTGCTGGTACAAACCGGCGATAATAATTTAAAGCACCCATCAACCGTCGTATCCCCTTAACCTCGGTTGGGATGGCCATACGCTGTAAGGCCGCCACTTTCTGAGCATCTGGCTTCACGCCCTCCGCGGAAATCGTATGGCCCAAAAAGCTAATTTCCCGACGACCCAGGGTTGACTTCTCAGGAGAAAGGCGGAGACCAAATTCCCGCATGCGATGAAACACAGCCCTGAGATGCCCAACGTGGTCCTGTTCCGTCCGACTGAAGACCAGAAGATCATCCATATAAACCTGGCACACGGATTCGTCCAGACCCCGAAGGAATTCATCCATCAACCGCTGGAATGTGATGGGAGCATTTTTCAAGCCAAAGGGCATCCGGGTAAATTCATAATGGCCCCTCTCGAAGGTAAACGCGGTCTTGTGACGGTCCCGGGGATGCATCCCGATCTGATGATATCCCGCCTTTAAATCCAATGTGCTAAAAATTCTCGCACCACCTAACCTGTCCAAAATATCATCGAATCGCGGTAGGGGGTATTTCTCATCGACAGTATTCTCGTTTAACTTGCGGTAATCGATTACGACCCGATATTTTTCCCTCGTGTCTCCGGGTGCACTCTTCTTCTTGACGGCCCACAACGGACTATTATAGGGAGACGTACTGTCCACGATAATGCCCTGTCGACGTAAATCGTCCAGCTCCTCCCGGATATGTCTCCGAAGAGCCTGAGGGTACCGTCTTTCTTTCACGTAAACGACTCTATCCTGCTTCAGCGGAATTTCGTGTTCTTTTTTTTTGTTTTCCCCGTAGTCCCAAGGACATCGCCCTCTTTAAAGAATATATCCCCGGATTCCTCGAGAATAGCCGCTTTCCAATCCTTGACCTGATTCAGGGCCCCGATTCGAGTTGGACCGTCCCCAACCAAGCGAATACACGCATATCGTCTCCCTCCAATTCTGATGTCCCATTGGCCATCCTTATTCCTGATCCGCGCTCCGATCATCCCTAATAGATCATTCCCTATGATCACACTATACTCCCTTGGCATTCTACTTACAATGTGAACGGATAAATTGCCACCCTTCTCTCCCCAAGTACTTAAACTCATCTCGGATTCTCCCTCCACGCTGCAGGGCCCTTCTAGGGTAATTAGATGACATTTCTCATACCTGCACCTGGAGTGCCCTCTCTCGGCCGTTCCATCTCTCTAGCGCCTCTCTGCATGCGATGGTGCTCGAGCTCCCGGTGTCCACCAGGCATGCGACTCCCTCTACGCTGATGATAGGCAGACCGCCGCTCTCTCCTCTCGCATGGTAGCTCACCAACGTGCGGTTGCCACTCTGCTGATACCCACCTCAGATTTCCTCGCGTGATGACTGAGCTGCCGCTTCCGGTCGCCTCCATACACTCCTCCTGCTCCTATGTCCACCTCCTCGAGCGGGAACGTCCGCCTCAGTCTCCGTTTCTGCGGACTCGGACCCTCCAGATGATTCGGTTGCTGATGTCATATGCCTCCTCTGGAACCGTCCGGGTCGTATTCTCTGAGCATTTACTTCCATGGGTTCCGGCTGGTTCACATCACGCCGCCGGTACATATAGGGGCAATTCCTTGCCATATGTCCTTCTACTCCGCACTCAAAGCACCTAGTGCGAGGACATTGAGCTACCAGATGCCCAAGCTTGCCACAACCATGGCACTTGCGGTCTTCCCGCCGCCCACTGCTTCTTGGCTTTGCTGGCCGTCGATCACCTTGCGGAGGCCTCTCTCTTCTATTCTCCCGAAAATCTCTTCTTTTCCAAGCAGGAGGGGTCCTGGGCTGATTGTACGAGACCCGTGTCCAACCGTGCTCCTCCGTCTCCATCCTAGATTCTTCCTCTCGGGCACTGGCGTCCATCAGTTCTTGAGCGCATTCGATGAACGGGCGCTCCCTCTGAAACCCTTCTCTTTTCCCGGTTTCCTTCGCCAGCTGCACCTTTAGAATTATTGCCAAGAAATCCATCCTAAAGTGAACCTCCTCTACACTCGCGGTCTCTCTCATCTTCTCCGTTATTCGGTTAAACTTCGTAAGAAGTTACCCCGCATACTGACCATTAGACTGCCGCGGCTTCTTAGTTTCCCTTATCAGGTGGAACACATCTTCTTCGGGGGCCCATCTTCCCCTCCGTAGGCCTTCTTTAGTCGCTCCTTCACGACGCTCCAGGGTGTCTCCTCATCTGCTTGAATATGGTTCAGAATGCTCCTCCTCACCCTGCAAACCACTGCAGCCCTTAACGCTTCGGCATCCTCCCCGTCTAACAGGTTTTCGGACAACTTTGAATGGATTCTCACCATCAAGCGATCGCCTCCTTTTAGAAAGTGGTTGAGCTCACCGATCTCCCCAGTGAATCTATCAAGGTCGGATGTAGCCTTTCTCAACTCCTGAGCTGTCGCCGTTTGGATCTTCACCCACTCCAGCGTCGTTCTATGCGCCTGCGCCAGTGAAACTTCCGGTAGTGGCGGTAACTCAACTGCCGCCGCTGCCGCCTGCTGTGGCGCAGCCGGTGGGACGTTCAGAACGGCTGGCCTCAAAACCACGTTTTCTGCCATGTTATCGGTTTTTACTGGCAAGAGATTAAAAATAAAAAAATAAAAATAAAATAAACTCACGTACTCTGAGAAGTAGGCAAGTACAAAAAAAAAAATTAAAAAAATTACGTAATCTGAACTTATCTAAAGGTCCCGGGTTTCGGCACCACTTATGTGTTGTCCGAAAGATAAACTAAAAAAAAGGAATAAAGGGGCATAAACAACACGCTTGATGGCTATTCAAACACTGCCTTTATTGGTCTTTTAATCCTCTATATATACATTTCTCATGTTTACAAGAGGTGGTTTGGAATTAAGGCTTATATACTACCTTATCAGTCCTTAACTTATATATATATATATATATATATATATATATATATATATATATATATATATATATATATATATATAGCAATTATACTAATTAAATTTTAGTTTTTTATTATATAGAATATTATTATATAGAAATAATACTAAAATTCTGACAGTAAAAAATAAATTGTGGTCTTATTCCAGTTTTGTACCGTAGAAATTTAGCCAGACCCATAGTCTCTTTCACTACTTCCATCTCAGGGTAGATAGAAACCTCAGATGAAAACCCAAAATCCCTTTTTGAAAAGCTCAGGTTCCAAAGCCCCAAAGAACCGCATTAGTATTTTCTTACTTCAGCAGAACTGTATTCATTCGCGGAATAGGACATTTCTCAGTATATGAAGATTATACCTTCTTTAATAAAAATATATTCCTCTATTAGATGAAAGAATTAGTTGATGTTGTGTTTACATTAATTACCAAATACATTATTTTTAAATTATTAGATCAGAGGCTTTTTATAACAGATATAGAAACATAAAAATGGTAAATGTTTTATTAAAGAAAGAAATTTCAGCTAAAAAAATTATAAAACGTATCTGAAATTGAGAATTCGATAGAACCTGTATAGGAATAGTACAGAAGTTTTCGTATCCCGATTGTTTTCGTAGCCCGAAAAACGCTATCAAAGTTTTAAAAAAAGTTTTAAATTAGTTGTAAAACATAAACCTCACTTAGAAAAAAACCTTGAAAATAAATATGGCTTAGTATTTAAAAAACTGTTCGAAATGCTATAATTATTTTATTTTATTTAGAATTTTGCTCGAATAGAAGAATTTAATTTTATTGAAGTTAAATATTTATATATCTTTTCAAAACACCAAAAATTTTGTTAAAGTTTTTATAAATATAACCCAAAGTTTTTTTAGAAATATAAGCTATTAACGACGAAAAATGAAACTACGATCTATATCTAACAAATTGAAGCTTAATCTAAAAATACAAAGTTATACAAAAACGACCAACCTCATACAAATATAGAGAGACCAACATCAAAACTAACCATTAATCACCCTTAAATTCATTTTATATAATACCATTAACATTAATAAATGAATATTTTAATTTTTTTTTTAATTTAACAGTATTGCGAAAAAGGAGAAAGTGAATAATCTGATTTTTTGATATTTACTGGTTATTTGGCTGGTAAAAAGATAACATCTAATATAATAACATCTTATGACAAAGGTATAGTAAAAAATAAATAAAAATATTAAACAATCATCGATTCAATACATCTCAATCTCTGGAAATTCAAGAAAGCACTGGGCCTTCATCTTATACTTCTATCTTCTAAAAACTATAAGAGGAGCTTTAAAATATGAACCCTAAAATGGCGTAGTCAATTATGGAATTTGGAGATAATATACATTGGATCATTTGTTACTATATGCTGAATCAAAAAAAAAAAAAAAAAAAAAAATGTTCATTTAGTTTTCTTCATATTTTGGTAGGCTTATGTGACAATAAGCAAATGTGAATGACGGAACTTCAATAGAACTGCAGAAGCAGCAGAAAGGATAAGCATAGGGTAGATAATTGTCCAGCTGCACCCTATCCTAGGCTTTAATTTAGCAGACGAGGTCTCTCATTGAGCCTTTTTCTAACAGGTATTTTAGCAATTGACAAGCCGTTTGTAAGTTTATTGTCGTGTCCATGACGTTAGCTATGAAAAGGCGAATAGAGAGATCGTATGGGTAGCACAAATGTTTGTTGTAATAATTCGGTACGTAAGGTTATGTTGTTTGAGTACCAATGAGCTGTCGATAATGAGTTTTTGCATGTTAGTATTTTTTTGCTGAACCAAATTTATGGATATAAACTCCGTTTCTGTCTTATTTGTACTTTTAGTCGCTGATGGAGAGGTTTTATTTTCCTCTTGACTTGTGGGCCCTAAGTCATCTTTCAGTCGAATGTGTAAGTAATGTACAGGTTTGAGAAATTTGGTTGTAGCTTGGATAAACAATTAGTGTTCAGGTTTTTCGCTGAAATGTGAACGATACATGTTCTCACTTTCAATTTTATTTAATTGAATTGCCCAAAGAGAGCACAAATTCGTAAGATCATTAAGTGATTTTGTACAGTCATGGAGGACAGTTAGGGGTCGTCGTGTGATGTTAAAAATTCAATATTCTCCTCGTAAGTAGCATTTGAATTTGGCGGAGTTGTCATGTGTATTTACAATGTAAAGAAGAGGAGCATGTTTATATATAAATACAAACTAATATTTATTTATAAATACAACAATGACCATTTAGGTTAGACTAATAAGAAGATAAACATTAATAAAAAAAAGGAAAAGTAAAAAGTAGATTAATAAGGTTGAGGTTATTAGCTTAATGGTATGAAAAAGCTCTCCCTAAAAAACGTATGCTTTCTTCATTAACGATTGAATGAATGATTTCATTTTAAGTAAGACACAGACATGGCCAACGCTCTTAATTATCATCTTAGATGACAGTACTTATTAGGTATCTAAAATATGAGAGCAGAGGCTACATGAAAAGTGTTTCGTGAGGACATTGAGTGCCGAGCCGCGAAAGGTCATCACTTGTGGAGGGGAGGCGACCCTAATGAAAGGAGGAGTTTGATTCATACCCCAGCCGGTGGAACCTTTTAGGCCGGTGTCCCGTGGGGCCGCTGATCCGCCCTGTTTGTGTGTACCCCATATGGCCGTTGAAGGAGGCCATTTGCCCCCACCCTCCTCTCCTTTATGAATCACTATCGGCAGATGTTACCGCAGCCTCCGTTGCTATCTCTTCCGGAGCCACTTCTACTTATCTCCCGGTTACTTCGTTTATCAAGGTTGGATAAGCGAAGAAGTCACTGGATTTTTCTTTAAAGAACATACTTATTGTTGCAGTTCTAATGTTAAGATGCAAAAGAAACCCTTTATAATTATTTTTTTTTTTTTTTTAATCTTCATGTATTTATATTCACACCTGTCATGTGTTTGACAACCAATGAATGTGATAGTTCAATGAAGGTGATGTGGCGTGATAGGCATGATGGAGAGAGATGCCTAGCGACACCTCTTCCAGGTGTGTTTCTTAATTAGCATTTATGTTGAAGGTTTCAAAAACTTCCTTTTTGGTCTTTTGCGAGTGTTGTTTCGCATGTTGATAAAGGCCATGTTTTGTTTGTTGGTATGTTCGTGTAAGTTGTCGTGAAAACGTTTGCACATGGTCCGAATATGTTCGTTGACTGTTGGCATGTGTAGGTATGGATGTAAAATAATGTTGCAAATGTACCATGGTGAGTTTGTAATAGTTCTAAAAATTTTGGATTCTAAAAATTCATTTTTTAATAATTAAAAGTTGACCTTGAGATAAATATGAAGGGATCGGGCGGCAGTCAAGAAAAGATAAGAGAATAGTTATTTTTATATCTAGGCAGTTAAATAGTTTTTCCACTAGAAAAACACTTTATCTCTCTCTTGGAAACTGCATATCTCCAAATATCCCGCTAAACCATAGCAACCCTAAAGCAATTCCGTCGCCTCCATCACCTCCTACCATTCAATATTCGTAAACTCCTTGTTTCTTGCCCTTGTCTTCACCCACTTTGACTACGGATGCGAGGTGTACAGCGGACTTTCAGGTGAGCTCGAAGCAAAACTCAAGCGTATTATGAACTGTGCAATACGGTTTGTATTCGGGATTCTAAAGACACGCATATAACCCAGTATTACTCCGAGTTAAGGTGGCTTTATCCTCGTTACAGATGCCAGTATTTCCTAGTCTCCTTTCTCTACCAGGTTATCAGAACTCATCGTCCCGCTACATCTTCCAATCCCTTCAATTTAAATCATCAATTCAGTCCCGTTCTACTAGATCCCGTCTTTCTGACCTCTACCCTCCTCCTCACCGTACTGCTGCCTATGACAAGTCCTTTCTAGCCAAAGCAACCACTCTTTGGAATTCTATCCCTCCTGAGATCCGTCATGTAAGTACTGCTTCCTCCTTTAAATCGTACTTTTCAACCACCTTCTCCTTACCCAGTCAAACAGACAATAACTTCAAACTGCAGGTGCTATAATACCAATTATTATTATATTTTATTTTATTTTTTGTGTGTTTATATTACTCAAATTATCATTGATGAACTAGCTATTTCTATTTTTTTTTTTTTCTTATTCTCAAAGTCTGACTTGTGAAGATGTACATATATTACTACCTTAATTATTTTTTAGTTTAGTATTTTGTTATTCTAAGCCATGACCACATTTTTCTGGTCATCAATTATGTATGTATATTTTATTCTTTAGGGACTTTAGTCCCAGAATAATAAAGACGTTTTTTCATTTCATTTCATTTTATCTTACCTCCAACTGAGTCAGCTACTCATCATTCATACGTGTAAATAAATTTCAAATTAACAACTTTTGTATAATGAAAACATTTGGATATGCTCACATCTAATTTTTATGGCAACGGACTTACTTTCTTAAGTCAAACAATTGAATTGATGACCAAAATTCATTTGGATGCGTCCAGCCAAACCAAAACAAATAACCTTAATATTAAAAAAAAAATCAATTTAAATGCGATCTACATCCTCTATGTTATCTATCTATATTTCTTTCCGTGTTAGTTTAATAAACGTCTCGCCTTTCTATTATAATGTGATTCGTAATGCTACAGGAAATGACCAATCAGTAAAAACATATTACAAAATAAAAGATATTTTTGAAAATTATCGGTGTTAAGAAGTTATCGGAATAAAATCCTATATTTCTCGCTTTATCCTATATTGCTATATTACAACGCCCTTACCCATAAACAAATGTAGACTATGTTTGATATGATCTTAATTTTATTTTTAATTGACAACAAATTACTACAGGTTATTTAAAGGCCTTATAAAAATGTAATTTAAATAAAACAATTTAATGTATTTGCTTGTATGTATGAACCAGAAAGAAAAGACTGATAAAAATTGGTAGCAATGAATTAAGGACAAGGGAAACAAATTGAAGTTATCATATTTAACGCCAAATTAACGTTTATCAGCCTTGCAATAATCAAATTTTGGTTTTTCGTTTTTATTTTAATTTACAACTCTATAATACAATCTCAATAGGTAAACATGCAGAGTGAAGAAAAGTCGTGGAAATGTCTTGAGAGTAAACTACCCAGTAGCTTTTCACTAACTATATTCCAATTTAAAAATTGAGAAACTCAGTCGTAATTTTATGAGTAAAAACGTTAAAGAAACCATCCCTAATATTAAATTAATCTTTGTATTAAATTAGAACATTTCTGATTAAATAATTATTTGATAAAGGTTTTAAACGGCAGTAAACACGAACATTCGATCCATCACTGTGTATAGAAATATTAAAATTCAAAACCTTTCTACTGGCAACTTCTTCATAAAAAAGTATTTTTCCTGAGGCGTTTTACTCAAACACTGATAACATTCACCTTCAAAAGAGTACCCAACTACAATTCCTATAGCATATTTATATGATTTAAAGTTTTGTAATACTAATAGGATTTCGTTATTCCCATTGATCAATTTGAAGGGCCTCAAAGTTTATTTCCTATAGGACTAGTAAAAAAATAACAAATATTTAATTTTCAAATAATTTTTCCCTTGTGTCACTCCAGAAGTTTTAGATCACTGAAGGAGGGCTTTATTGGGGTAATTAGAATGATATTACTTTTGCTACAAATATAACATAATTTGCAAGTTAAATAATTAGTAATTGAAAAAACAGAGAATAGGATAATCAAGTTAAATGTATTGATTACTTTGACATCTGACATGGATATATGACATTATAAACTAAATCAGTCATTGACACAATTTTTACATCATATAATTTTACATCATGCACTCATAGAATATATTTGTTATAATTTATGGGTCCAATTTACTATGTCTTTTTCTTAAAACCAATTATTTTTGTTGCTTTTCTCATTAAAAAGGATAGCTCACAATTCTTCCTCTTTAATAATGACATTACTCTGATGACAGGGATGGCAAATGAATAACGAGGAAACAATTAAAGAATAAAAGAGGTAAAAAAAAAAGACTAAGAAAGAAAAGATAACGAAGGATTATTAATTTAATGATAGACTTTGTGTTTTGTATCGATTTTTCAGTCATTTTTCACTGCCAACCGGGCTGCGGGATTAAGCGTTCTGCTAAAATGAAATAAGTATTGTAACTGATCGGGGGTTAGAAGGGAGGGGGTGGGGAGGGGCTGACAAGCTGCCACCTCGGAAGGGCAAAGATAATGGACCTTTTTTACAATGAGGATTATATTATCCCATATCTTTTGTAAAGCTAACTATGCAGGATGACTTGTGAGATGTGCAGCAACTAATCCCGTTGTCATCAATATCAGTCACTTAGAGTGAGAACCAGAGACCCTTCTTTGTATGCTCTGTATAAGCATAACCAGTATCAGATATAGTTATTATGCATGTACATTATTTATTTGTTTTCTCAGAATAAATATTTTTATCAATAACTATTTTATATTGTGTATTTAGAAATTCAATAAATACTGTAATGTATCATATTTTACACCTACCTTAAAAAACAGTTATAAAATAATTTTTACATTAATGACAAAAAGCTCATTTTTAGTGAGACCTATTTGGGATTACAGAGTCCCAAATATGCGAAATAACAGGCGTTAATAATTTTTAAAGAAAACGCTATTTTAAAAGCGAATATAATTTTAGAACTCCAGAACTAGCTCAATCTCAGTCACCAAACTTATGTGACTTATAATTATTGTGTAGATGTGTTACCTGTGTTAGTTTCATAATTTTTCACTCAGTCCTTTTTGAGATATTTCCGTGAAAACTTCGCGAAAAACGAGGTTTTGCTATGTTTGAAAATTCATATACAAAAAGGGACTATGTTCTCACTATCGAAATTTTTACATTGAGTAGGACTGTTACTTAAGCTATGTATGCAAAAATAATCAAAGGTGAGTCTCTCTTCCTTTTTGTTTTTTGTTTTGACTGGATACCTCCGAATAGCCAGAATTTGAGAGATTTTCAAAATCCATGTTTGCAGTCACAAAGCTGACTTAAAACGACTGCAACACTAAAAGTGTCTACCAAAAATTTTATAATCCACATTTGTTAAATCAAGAAAGAATAGGGAATAACCGGTAAATAATCATTAAAATTAAAAATGTTGAGTGGCAAGGTCTGGACGATTTCAAATGGATTGATCCATAACTAAAAAATGAAATTGAATTAATCGTTTGTAACTTAATGAAATTGATTTGTTTTTATCATAAATTATGATTACTATATTTTAAAAATTATCTACTACATTTATAACTTATTATATAATACATTTCAACGCAAAATGGAAGGTACGATTTGATAAATAAATAAAGAAAAAATGATTACCGAAACTCGTCAACATTTTAGAGCCGACAATAAAATACCCTGCCGTTCCCAACCCTTCTTCTTTCATTTCCCAGGAGGTGAAACAGATGATCTAAACGAAGGTATTGAAATTTGGGATGCGTGGCTGTATAGACTAGGATTCATGTCGGACTGTAAACATTTTATGGAAGGGCGACCACACAAACAATAACCTGGAGGGTGGTAGCAAATTGAAGGGCGGCTTCCCCCTTTATTTGGCGACGTTTCTACCCCGAGGGATACGTCGAGCCCTCATTGGGTCCCGGGATTAGGGTGGATCCTTGTCACACGTCTTATAACGGAAAAATTCTTATCCTTTTCCTTATAGTCCTCAATGGGGATATTATTTCAGTAGAGATCTGTCTACATCTTTAGGACCGATATTTCTTTATGGGGTGATATAAGGAAGAATTGAGGAATATTTCAGACTTTTTAAACTATGTTTGTAGAAAATTCCCATTCCCAATTATATATATATATATATAGTTTGTTTTTTATTTAATTATTTTTATAACTTTATTCTTTTTTTTTAATATATTTTTTATTTATATTTATAACTGTATAAAATACAACAAGTAAATATACTTAAATTATAAAACACACGAAATAAACATGAAGAGAAACTGCCCATTTGCAGCACGAATTAGTAGCGAGTCTAAACCAGAAAGTCTCGAGGCCATCTTCTTTTCAGACGCCTCGGAGGATTATCAGGAATTGAAGAGGAAGCGAGGATTGTAACTAATGGATTAGAGTGAAAGTGGAGTTTTCATGGAAGGAGTGATACCTGGTACGGACCAAATCAGCAACATATAGAACATCAAGGTCATTGTGGATGATTTTATTCGTGACAAAGTGAGGAGCGTTAAGGATTTTGCGAAGGATTTTGGATTGTAAGGATTGGATACGGGAAGAATCTGTGGTTTATTTGAGCCCTTTAGCTAAATTCTGTTGGCCCATATAGGCCTCATAATTGCCATGTAAATGAGTCTTTTGTAGTGAAGTGAAAGTTAGAGCGTGTGGAGTGTTGGAGTAGCCGAAAACGTCGAGCAGCTTCTTGTCTTTTCAGTCTTGTATATGGATTCCATGTAAGGCGTTTGTTAAGCAGTCCTAAATCTGTTCAACCGGAACAAGCGTAATATCATTAAAGGACACTGTATGGCAGGATGTCATAGGTTTTCGACGAAGGATAAGATCACTGATGTGGGATTGGAGAGTTTGAGAGGCAATTGTAGGATCGTTATTAACTAATAACACGCTAGTGTCATGGCATAACTTTATTCTTCAACAGGAGTACAAAACAATTTTATTTATTTATAATCATAGAGGCTTGTTAACCCCTGGGGTTATTGTAAATTAAATTCAAAATACAAACATTTTAGAAAAATAAATAAACTACAAACAAGGTTTAGATAATTAAGCTAAGTTATGTATTCTTACACAAAAGAAAATAATAATCTTGAAAAATTCAAAATATTAAAATTTTTGTTGTTGATTGAATTTGAGATTTCTTTTTGTTAAGACGTTAGTTTTGTGGCGGCCTCCTGGGTGTCTTAATTTTGTAAATAAGGCTTTAATTAGGAAAATCATTTGTTTTTATTACTGCAAAGATTTTTTATCGATTTTTTTCAAAGGCTATATTCTAGATTTTTATTAAATCTAAAAAGGTGGAATTATTTCCATCTATTAAAATTTGAGGTAATTTAGAAAAAATAATTCCCTATTAAAACCTTTTCCCGTCGTAAACCTTCATAGGCTCCACCATCCTGCCGTAATGATATTCCACTTGTCCGAACAGATGTTGAACAGATCCGGTATTTAGGCTTCTGCTTGACAAACGTCTTTTATGGAATCCGCATACAGGACTGAAAATACAAGAAACTGTTCGCCGATTTCGGTTACTTAAACATTTACTAGACAGACGCTCTAACCTTTCACTTAAAGACTCATTTACATGGCAATTATAAGGCCTATCTGGACCTACGGAATTGAGCTTAGAGGCTCTACCAAACTATCAAACTTCGTGTATCTAATCCAAAATCCTTAACGCTCCTTACTTTTTTCAATCCACGAAGACCTTAATATTCCATATGTTGCCGATTTGGCCCGTACCAGGTATCACTTCTTTCATGAAAAACTCCACTCCCACTTCAATCCACTAGTTTCAATCCTTGCTTCCTCTTCAATTCCTGACGATTCGCCGAGGCGTCTGAAAAGAAGTTGGCCTCGAGACCTTCTTGTTTAGATTCACTACTAGAGTGCTGTCAATGGGCAGCATCTCTCTATGTTTTTTAAGCATATCATTAAGCAGCATATTTACTTGTTGTATTGTACTATACAGTTGTGAATTTCAATAAAATAAAGATAAAAAAACCTTTTCCGATTATTTTAATGATAATAAAACCTAACTTTCAATAAACAACGTTAAATAATACATCATTATAACGTATTTAATCGAAATCATTACTGATATTTACAAAAAAAAACTTTAAAATTCAGTTGTGTGTTTCATTTGTTTATATATTTTTATTATTTTTTTTTTGTTTTTCTACATAGACCTATTCAAATAAACTTCACTCTCCTAAACATGTTTATTTTTAGTTTAATGTACCTATGTTAACGGCTTATTTACATTTTATAACGATATTTTTACGATCAATATGATAATATTTGCAGATTATAAACGCTTATCATATAATAAATATAATAATGCAATGTTACGAAAATATATGTTTATATACATATTGGTATATAAACATATATTTTAACGTATGCTGATCATTAAAAATTATTGCTATGTCATAAAGCGTGGTAACATAAAGGGTGTTAACTTATTGTTTTTAGTTCCTCATTAGTAGATATATTGTTTTTGTAATAATACATAGGCTGATGATGGAGGAGTTTGCATATTTATGACACAGGCACTGATAAATTTAATATCCTTGGCATGCTAAAATTAATACTAATGGTTTTACTGTTCATAAATTCCAATTTCACGATGTTTTCAAATATATTTAATCAATTATTAATGAAGCAGATAATGTTTTTACTTTTACGTACATATTTGGTTACTTTTCTTCCTCATGCATGAGTTTTTTGTCGTTATTTTCTTTATTTCCGCCCAGTTGATGGTTGTCACATCAATGCTAACAGGCAGAAATTAATAAATAAAGTTTTTAAAAAACTGTTGGTTCGATATAAAAATTAAGATGCATTATTTCGTTTTCATTTACTTTTTTTCTACTTCTTGAAATAAATTTTAAATGTTTATTAGGTTATCATTAAAAAACTGTTATTATTTTTTTGTATCAATAACATTTATTTACTAAATAGGTCATTAGGTTAATAATCCATGGATTATGAATATTTTAATAATAATACATAACAATAAATATAAAATATAAAGCTTATGTTTATGCATTAAAGGGATATTTAGTATTGCTCAGCGGAAATATCAGCATTAAAAGATAGTTTTCAGTTACACTAATGTGATGTAAACCTAATTTAATTGAATTGCTACTCTAAATTTATTTGATGAGGAAGATGGTTGGGGGTGCGGTCATTTCGACGTTTCGGCCTACCTTTGTGGGCCTTCAACAGGGCTAAAAGAAACAAGATAACAACCAATGTAATTATAGACTTAATAATGCGTTAGGTCTATAATAATAATATGACAGTAATATGATTTGGGAACATAAATAAAATTAAACGTAAAATGATAATAAGATGACAGTTATAAAGTATGGAAATAAAGAAAATTAAGATGATAGTTATAAAGTATGGATGGAATTTTGTTTATTTCCATACTTTATAACTGTCATCTTATTATCATTTTACATTTAATTTTATTTATGTTCCCATATCATATTACTGTCATATTATTATTATAGACCTAACGCATTATTAAGTCTATAAATACATTGGTTGTTATCTTGTTTCTTCTAGCCCTGATGAAGGCCCACAATGTAGGCCGAAACGTCGGCACATAATTAAAATAGCACTTGTTTAAATGTGTGTTTCTATTTTATGACCGCACCCCCAACCATCTTCCTCATCTTATTTCTCAACGCTCAACAAAAATTCCATCATTATGAATAAATTCATTTGAATACGAGGATATTGAGTTACATTAGTTACAATATTTAATTACATTTTTTTTTTTTATATAATGAATAGACAAGAAGTTAGATTAGGCAGAAATTAATATTAGCAAGTCAACACATGTTTCATTTAATTTCGAGGCATCCAAATATCATGATAAAGTGTAACCAAAGATATTTGTATGAAGAACAGCTGAAAACTATTTCCATTAGTTATCTCCACAATGTAGATCTAATATACTTAAGACGTTGTTTTTCTAAAAAGAAAACGGAATCAGTGAAAGAAGTTACTGGAAATGCTCCCAACTCCACTTAAAATAATGAGAAGTTTGGTGGCTAGGGCCTCTCCAGAATAGAAATTGTGCATTGCCTGGCACCACTACACTCTAATAACCGCCGACTCATGTTTTATTAACAGCCTTGTGTTTCCCTTTTACACAGCGAGGCTCGACTATATTATTCATTAGCCTATCGCAATGTTATTGGGACGAGGCAATCGGAGGAGGGAGCCTATATATGGTAGAGGCTGGAATGTGGAAGGCCTTTAGGCGCTCTCTGCGATATTTGATAGCATTTCCAACATCTGTCTGTGTCGTCGGCTGGTGCCTTCAATATAGGAACAAGTGGTTATATCTGCTTTGCGGCAATCTCATTCATGGAAGAAAACATCTCTTTTTTGAAAAGTATTGTGGCTTTCTTCTTTGGTATGGGATACACAGACGGATGATCAAGAGCACTTGTCTCCGTTACCGTGAAACAAAATTTCCAATTCGAATTTAATTTGACGTATTTAAAAACAATATTGCGACGCTACATTGATTTTAAATTGTTCATGACGAAAATTGAAAAACTGTGTAGAATAATTTGTTTATAAAGAAAGTCCGCCAACAGGCGAATTGCCCAATGACAAGTCGCCATACATCAGACTTAGTATTTAAGTTAGTATCATGAAAATACTAACATGCATACAAAACAAAATCACCACTAAAACCCAGGAAGGGGTCTTGGGGTCAGTAAATATAGATAATCTTACTGTTTCTAGACTAACCACAGTGCAATGAGGTGATTAGGTCAAGATCACACTCAGCCGCCAGGTTTTTACCAAACATTTTTTACGTACCTACTGTAAAGAGGCTGGGTCTGCCCCAGGAAGTTCAACTTATTATTTGAATCATTACTATTACTATTTTACAATTTATAAAAACAGTTCTAATCAAATATGGATTTCTGGTTTATTTCGGCATCGGAGGAAACGAGAAAGCGGACGAGCCGACTAAGACTGGGTCTTCTCAATCCTAAATAGATGCTTCACGCTCCCAGGATGAGGCGAAAACTATCATCTTTAAGAGAAAGATGGGGAGCAAGTCATTCTCAAAATGATCCTGAAGACTCCTACAACGGCCTTAACTGAAAGGAGCAAGTGGCCATTTCCCGACTACGCACTAACCACAACAGACTGAGATCGTACCAGAAATAGGACAAAGTAATATGTAAGAATATGGTGAAGGTGAGCACATTCTACAAAGCTGCGTTCTTCTGAAGGAAGGAAGAAGACAGGCCTGACCTGAACCGAAGGCGCTGGAAACAAAACTCTACGGAACACTGGAGGACCTAAGATGAACCGTCCACTTTAGCATGATTTTGCCGCCGGACGTGATTATTCAGAGAAGAATGAAGAAGAAGAACAATATATCTACAACGTAGGCAATCTTTACAGGTAAAAAAAAAAATTGCTTATAATTCACATAATATATATTTTTTATGTTATTATAATGGATTATTATTTCCTAGGGCTCGTTAAATTAAACTAAATCGTTGATAAATTTCAATTATCGATCTAACAATCCTAATTAAATGAATCGTTCTTCAGAATTTAATGATGTACAATAAACTTGAATCCATTTAAATATCTCGAGAAATGAAGAGAAAATAACCTTTTAAGTAGCAATAGATATTTCTCTCAATATTCTCCTTTTAGGCCAAGCACCGTTTCTAGAATTCATTGTTTTTATTCTTGATGGATCTATTTTTAAATTCTCAGATCCAGAATCTTAATGTGCTCATCATCCTATCAATTTTTTATTTATTTTTTGTATACCGTTTTTACTGTTACTAAAGTAAGTAAACAATTATCAAAATACAAATTATCCTTGCTAGCCCGTTTCACTATTTTCTAATATTCCCTCCCATCATACATCCGTCGATTCCAACATTCAAGTACCATGATTTTTAGGGACTTCTCGCATCCCAAAGTGAAGCTGTTTCACAATGAAACAATTTTATTTGGATTTAGTAAACAGTATCAGTAATTTTTAGTAATCAGTAATCAATATGTTTACATATGCTATTTCAACTTTACTAGTTCAATCATTCCAGTAATTTTTTTAATTATTATATTATCACTATAAGAATTTATTTCTCTTTATCACACCACATTCTTTTTAATTTTATGTTTGACCCTGATATAGCTCTTATATTACGTCAAATCTGTTGTTATTCATATGGGATTTAGTTTCAGAATAAAGTTTTTTTCTTCATCTTCTTAGGTAAATTTTAAAAAATAATAAGATTTCCAATCTTAGCCTGACAATGATTTTATTTCTCTTAAAAATATCGCATTCAGAACATGAATATGTTGGCAATAAAGATCAGAAACGAGTGTTACGGTAGTTAAGTAATTGTTAATATACGAATATATGGGGCATAGTTGTCAATGAAGCCATTGACCCGTGGATTGAATGTGAAAATGAAATGAAATCCCGCAGGTGAATATGTTTTACGGGGAGTGGTTTTGAGTTGTGCGGTGTAGTTTGACAGGGGAGATGGTTTAATTAAATTCAATCTCCCCAGTTGCAGACACAATGCAATAGGATCTGCATAAATTAGCATGGTTATATAGATATATATGGTGCCGCCTCACAGGCAGGTATTCCTGTCTCTAAGGTCTCTCATTATTGGTCTCATACCCCTTCGTTTTTGTACCATAATCGATTAGAAATTCGCTTATGTCGTGAAGTCAAAGGAAAACAATCAGTTATTAACTAGATCAATTAATAAGATTCTGTCAATGCGAAAGATCTATATACACGAAATATGTTGGTAAATGGTTAAAATATCTTGAAACTTTTGATTTTATATTGATAAGTCCCTCGTAAATTAATAAAAAAGAAAATTTTGAATATGTATCATATATTATTATATAGAAAGACAGAGGCATGTGTATTTGTGAAAAAATTAAGTGGGAAAAAGATAAAACTAAATATGAAAAAAAAAGAAAAAAAAGGTAGTTAAAAAATTTATTATACTTGTCACAATTTTTTTAAAAAATATTTCTAAAAAAAAATCATCTAGCATAATGTGCGAAAGGAACCCAAAGCAGCTGGGCAGCACAACTTAATGATTGAAGTGTTTTAGTAGATATTACCTATGAATGGAGAGCGGTGAAAAGCTCATTAAACTAACTGATAGTATAATCGCTTATTTCATGAAACATATGTTTCTATCGAAAATCAATGTATAATTTAACATTTTTTCTTTTTTCCGATTTTAAATAAAATTCTTTAATTGATTTTACTTATGGAGTTGAGTGAAAGTCGTGTGTTGTGCTTATCAGATTTTTTCCAAGTATAAAAATTATTGTAGCTTATTAGAGCCCTTATAAATATATAATTTTAATAAAACAATTTAATTGGATTATGCGTGAATTTTAAAGAAAGACATATTAAATTGGCAACATTGAATTTATATCTACACTTCCTTTCTCTTCCATTCATTATAATGCTGAATAGAATTATTTGAAATCTGAAGTGACCAAAAAGAAGATGGCTGCGTGATCATAATTCGACCATACACCTGGACTTGTAGAATATTTATTGGAGTGCTACTAATGGGTAGTAATTCAAGATGTGTATCATGACACTGTTTTATAGCTCATTAAAATTTACTAAATATGTTTATTGCAATACAGTTGTAGATTTAAATAGAAGTATAGGAACTAGATTAAAGTTGTGTGTTAAGCCAACAAAATATTTTATTATTAATTTATAGCTATTTGATTTATTTTATTTGTCTTATGTTTATATGATATGATAGTTCTGACACCTAGGTATGAGAGATGTTAATAATTTGTTTGTTTTTTAAATGAACTTTTCAACAACTTTGTTTTCACATTTCGTATAGACTGTCAAACTATTCTGTTCCCTCTATAGAAGTATGCAAAGATTATTTTTTCTCATTTCTTTTTTTAAATACACCCACCAGACATTGAACGGAAATCACCACGGTCTGTTGCGTAGATAGTAACTGAATTGAAGTTATCAGCCTCGAGCTAGGAGGCCGGGTACAATACACTGATTGACGTACACGCCGCATATGACAGGAGCGATACCCTAAGCAGACCAGCCCGACAAGAAACTTCCCCAACTATTATGACTAACCACGGTCATCAAACATTCAAGATGACTTAACAATCTGTTCACTTATCTCAGCCCTCCCTTCCTCCAACGATCGCCCTTCTTACACAGCTGTCAAGACCCGCAGCTCGATAGTGGTGAGTTTAGATTAAACTGTGATTATAACACATACGTGACATCATACGGCACGTCATGTACAATCGATGAGTTTCCCATTACCTATCAATATTTGCCGCAGAATCCTTGGTTCAACATTAACAATTGACAGTCACAAGTTTGCTGATAAATGACTTATTTTGCAGTGGAGTAATTTTATTTTTAATGGTAATTCTCGTCAACCTGATATTTAAGGAGTGATGTTTTGAAATTGTAGTAATTTGGCACTCCCTAATTACTTTCTCCAAGCCCAGGTTAAAGAGCATTGGCGAGAGGCAATCTCCTTGTCTCAATCCTTACTTAACATTGAAATCGTTTGTCACTTCACCCTGAATTCGACACTTTGAGCCGTTTATGCATGCCTTTGACAGCCTTACTATTTTCAACCTAGCTCAGTCATGATATTCCAAAGACAGTCATGGTCTATAGAGTCATAGGCTGCTTTGAAGTCCTAAGATAGATAGGATGAAGATGAGCATTCATATTTTTCTTGGGATTCCTTGTCTCCTAATCTTGCTGGATTGCCTACTTGGTCAGGTTTTTTCATCGCCTCAGCTTAACCTATATTCTATTTTTGACACATCGATGTATATAACTTTAAAGATTTCAATTTTAAATTTAAGAGAAATAGTGAAGTGCTACCACTGGGTAGTTCTTTCTCAAGACATTTTCATGACATTTTTTTTTTCATTCCTCATATTTACTTATTGTGTTCTTTAATACAGAATAAAAAAATTTAAGAGTATGATGTTGAAAATGTATATCTTATAATGGTTATTTGTTTTATTTTTTAATAAGTCAATGAAGCTCGAGAAGAAGTGTAATTGCAGAATTCCAGACTGTTCTAAATGTAAATTTATAAAATAATAGGAAATACTTATAATATTGACTATACGACACTTGGAAAACGATTCAAAACTTTAATTTACAAGAACAAGCTCATTTACAATACTATTCGACACCTTTCTCGACATATATGACTAAGATTTGGGTAGCGCCATTACCAAGTCCTCAAGCACCCTATTACGAAGTCCAAAAACCTGTTATCAATAAGGTCATATATACAGACATCACTTATAACAAACTAATCCTAATGTACTGCCGATATCGATCCGAGGTGACTGACAAGTTGATCTGCTAATTTGAATAAGATATTGATGTGCAACTAAAGAGTATTTTCTATAAAAGAAATTTTTATACCTGATAATATTACTTTTACACGCTTATTTCTTGTATTATGATAATAAAGCTATGAATTTCAATAAATCAAAAAATATAGTAATAAATAAGTTATATGCTACGGCAACATAAAATCATAGGTATTATTACAGCCACTGGCTCACCTCTGGCCGTTAAAATTTCATAATAATTACAACTTATCTTTATCTTATGCTGTTTTATTAACAGTGTAGGAGTTGTAAACAATAAATAAACTTGAGGTGGTGCTGCCGGATGAATTCTTCCACTGTTTAAGAGTCCTGAGAATATTATGTTTTATTCTTCTTTTTTTCAGAGCGAAGTAATTATTAAAAATTGTGTATTTAAAAAAAAAATTATATAAAAATTGTCATAACTTCAGATTTTATTTTAGTTTCTAATTGTCTCCTATAGCCAATATTATATTGCAACACCTTGACGAATATATTTAAACGTCATAGATTTTAGTAATGCTCATTTTGTATTTTTTTCAGCCATATTATTCGCTATAAACATGCTAAAATGGGTTAGGATATGATTTTATTATTGTTCACAGCATAATAGCATAATTGAGACGTTGATTTCCAAAAGGTACTAAAGGACATTTTTTACGAAATTGATTTTTTTACATATTTGTATTCTCATCATTTAGTTTTATCTAAATAATCTATTTTATTTTATCTAATGAATTCTCAAGTCCTTAAAAAACGTCATTTAGAAATGCGGTCATTTTCTAAAAGTACTAATTACGCATTTATTTTCCTTCCAAATCATTCTAAAAAAAACATTTCATAACTTTAATATGATGTTATTATTATAGTAAAAAAATAATTCTAAATTTTAAGACAAAAAGACCCAAATTAGCAAGTTTAATAATATAGTAATGAGAGATTTCCGCGCTTCCTGTAAAATTTCCTAGAATGGATATAGTACCTTTTGGAAATCAACGTCTCAATTGTGTGAATACATTTTAAAAATCAATGTGGCTTTATAAAATCAAGTTTCGTATTCCGTATCAACTCATTATATTTAGCTTTTAAAATTATATTATTCCCTTTTTTTTTGTTTTGTAAAAATAATTAAACTGAAATATATTTGTTATAACAAACGCTGGCTATATTCAAATCCCTATGAAGTATTTCAAGGGTTCACGATTTTAACATTAAGAAATAGACGGAGAGAACCTTATTCCAAACGGCGCTCCTAAAATTAAAATGCTCAACGTTTTCTTAAGTAGCTGCTCGCTGGAAAGGAAAGTGAAAAGTAAATCTTGTTGGAGGAACAGATGGGATGTCTCAGTAAGTAAACAAACGCTAAATCACTTTAAGTGGGTTTAAGCTTGAGGAAGATTACTGGATCCGGTATCAAGACAAAACTATTCAACCCTATCCTGCTCCAACCTCCATATTGGTTTCAACCCTACCAAAATCAAGTGTAAATATTATATAGCAAATACCATCCGTAGACGCTTGTTATATAAAAGGGATAATTTAACACGTTTTTTTATCCGTAGAGGGGTTTTGGGGCGATAAATGGATAGATTATTACTGGTCTTATATCTTGAAGTTTGAGCATTTTCAATAGTATCCAGCAATAATCCATTGGTATAATACCAATGTGCATCCAATACTAAATCATGTTTAAAGTTTAGAAAAGGTAAACAAAAATGTACCACCATATGGTCAAAATTTAATCAATAAATATAAAAATTCTGGTGTGCACAACACACGACTTTCACTTACCTCCGTGGTAAAAATCAATTTGAGAATTTTTAAATACATTTAAAGATACAAATAAATTGTTAAGAAATTAATTAAATTGAATTTCAATTGCAACATGTGTTTTATTAAATAATCTATTATATTTTCGCCAAAAAAAAGAAGTTAGTTTTATCGGCTTTTCATCGCAAAAAGCTTAGCTATCCAACGGTATATTATATATCTATATTA